>BLFK01000535.1:659290-706790 GCA_014634185.1 Astreopora myriophthalma
AAAAAAAAAAAAAAAAAACTAGTCACTGTCTGTGATAGTTTGTAAATCTGGCCCCAGTTGACACCTGATGCCAGATTTATAAACAATATTAGTAGTATCAATTTGATGAACAATTTGTTTCAGGGTTTCTCAGTGGAGGGTCAAGAAAATATCCAGGAGATTCTCAGTAAACAATTATATCTCTGTCAGTTTCTCTGTGCGTTGTCCATCCTAAGACCAGGTGAGAATTAGTTTAATTATTTGTAAAACTGATTGTCTTAGGCTATGCCATTTGGAACAGGTTAGCAAACATTCTGAGTACAGTCATATTTGTAGTGGAGAATAATCCCAAAAGAATGCACCCTTAATTTTTGTGATTTAACAGGATTTGGAGAAACAAAGTCAGATTGTAAGTGTGATTTTATGGCATCAGTGGACCAAAAATTCCAAGTAAAAATAATTATTTTCCTTAAAATTAGGGAAATAGTCAAGAAGTGATTGTGTTTTCTTTGAAATGCATTAAACATTAAATTTGGCTCAGACAGTATTCTATAATTATTTGCAACATCAAATTTTGATGTTTTGAAATCAATCATGAAAAAATAAAGCAAAAATAGTCCACCTCCGAAATATTAATATTCAGCTTGACATCCAGACTTGAGGGAATAAAACAAAGGAACTTGAATACGTGTGTCAATATGTTTTCATTTCTTTGTTTTGTGCCCCCATTAGCCTCAATGTCAAGCTGAATATTCATATACAGAATTGGAAGTGGTCTATTGGATAATGCCAAAAATACAAAAAGTAGTAGATGGTGCAAAAATTGGACAGCTTTCTAAAACATATTACTGTATTTGGTCGGTGTGACGTATTTCAAATATGGTCTCTGTTCTGAATCTGCTCTCATTTTAGGTGGCCATTTTGTGTGTAAAGTGTTTGATCTGTTCACCCCATTCAGCATTGGCTTGGTTTACCTCATGTATCGAGTTTTTGATGAGTTGTACATTTTTAAACCTGTTACCAGCAGACCAGCTAATTCAGAGAGGTACTTCTTGATTTTAATATGTACTCTCTTTAGTGTAGCAGGTGCTATGAGAATTCAAGGTGCATACCCCATTCATTTTCCCTAAACCATATAATTATACCTGCCAACTGTCCCGAGTTTTTCGTTTGAGAACTTAAATTAAAAAATCGGGACATTCTGATTTTCAACAGGGAAAAAAATACATTATTTTTGCTTTGTAAAAATTTGGAACTGGGGTGTTATTTTCTGTGAGTGTGCAACAGGTGTATACAAAACTTTGTAATTTTGCTAAATTCGTCATGATAAATCAGTCTGTGAAGGGATTTTTTGTTGAAAGTTTAAAAATTAATGAAAAAAAGAAAAAAAACCCTGGAGCATCCTGGACCCTGCTCAGTGCTGTCATTCAGTTCACTATCTTTTTTTATGCTTGTTTCACCACGGTCTATATATTGTTCTGAAAACAGTCTACTACTAAAGTGGCAATCTAATCGAAGCTTGAACATCGAGGTGTCATGCATTATTTTCTTCTCCAAGGTATGTAGTGTGCAAAGGTTTCCGTGAGAATGGCCAGGCCGTGCACGAATTCATGTTTAATGTGAATGTGAGAATTAACAAACTGAAAAACGAAGGCACAAGGGACGTCGTTGAGGTTGGTGGAAATTGGTCTACTCTATGTCTTATCATAACCATCAAGTGGTATGTTAGCTAAGTCTGCAGAGCAGTAGATTTCAGGTTAAACCCCGATCCCGGATGGAGCAACACTCTGTGTTAAAGTAACTGAAGTGATGCCTTCCTTTGATAATTACCTACAAAATTAGTGGTTAGACCTTCTCATCACTCTTGACTAATGACCACACAGAAATGGCAGACTCACCTCTATCATCTTGTATTTCATGATTAAAAGGGGACATTGCAGAACCCCCACACATGAATTTCCAAAAGAGAAGGAAATCTAGCTGTTTCCTACACACATCATGATTGGGTGAAATAATCAGAAAGTCATCTATAAACAAGTGTAAAATGTGATCAATATGCAATTTCTTTTGGGCAATCCATTCAACAGCCACGGAAAACATTTCAAAAGTTTTACAGGAGCTTGAACAACCCACCGGCATACAGCAGCCATAGAAAAACAGTCCTCTCCAGCATAACCCAAGAAGGTTATATTCCTGGGCTGGACCGGAATTATTCAAAACACATTTTTTATATCCGTTTTTGCCAAAGAACAGCCCCGACCAACAGCTTTCATGGTTCAGATTGCATCTTCAACTGCCACATAGGACACGCTCGTATGTTTGGGCAAAATTCCATCAGTGAGGGATGAACCCTTTGGAAATGAGAGGTGGTGAATCAAACGAAATTCGCCCTCAGTCTTTTTTTGGTACCAAACCAAGTGGAGATATACGGAACAAGGTAAAGGGAGGAGAAGGAAATGGACCCGCTATCCAATGGGCTGCCATCTCCTTGCCAAGTTTAGCATCAACAGCTTCAGGGTTTTGATTAGCAGAAAGAAGATTTTTTGAATGACACGAGGTCTGCCGTCCTTACTACAAATGCTCCTCTCCTTTAGTCTTCTTCCTCATCTTCTGCTTCGGTCTTCTCATCTCTTTCTCCTGCTTTGGTCTTCTTTGTTGTCGTTATCTTCTTTGGTTTTCATCATCTTCTTTGTCGTTTTCTTTGTCGTCTTCATCGTGGTGTCAGTGTTGTGGTCTGGCCTATGTGTGTTATATTTATTTATTTATTCTTGAAATCTGATTTCTGTAAATGTTTGAAGATCTTGGCATACAGTTGCAAGCTACTTTGGTAAATAAAACTGATCTGATTAAGATGATGATTGCATTAATAATATGTTTTTTGTGTACAAGAGTGTTTTAGTTAACAAATAAAGAAGCCTAAGCCGTGTATCACACTGTGATAAAACACGACGGACATATGAGAACACGAGGGAAATGTTATACATTTCTCGAGTGTTCTCAAATGTCCGGAGTGTTTTATCACAGTGTAATACACGGCTTAGGCTTCTTCATTTGCTTTAAAATATAGATTTTACGCGCGAAAAACAATAAAACACGCTTTTTCTATGTTTTATACTCTGATAAAACATGGATTTTCGACCAATCAGAGCGCACGCAGGGTCCTATCTATATTTTAATGGGAAATAGACCACTTTAGACAGAACATTAACTTACATGACTTGTATAACAGAACAATTAAATGGATGGGGACAAGTTGCTCGAAGCATGGCTAGCACTAACCATTGGTTAAGTAGTATCCAGACCAATAGGTTTTTATCGTGGTATTTAACACTGGATAGCGCTAACCAAGCTTCGAGCAACTCAGCCTAGTCCTTTAAAATCAAACATTTAGTGGATCAATTGAATCTATTATTTTTGTTCTTACTATATAGGTTGTTCCTTTGCATATTATACTGGAAGATGAAGCATTTTCATCATACATGGTCGAGTCAAATAACAGGTAGTGCGCTTTGTTACTGTTTAGATTTTCCCTGCTATTTCACCTTCTTAACCTGTATTAAGACCGTTGTCCAGCATTGGGAGAATTTCTGTCTTGGTGACAATGTTTAACCGTTAGTCATCAACTCTGTTGTAGGATAGGGAAGGTACAGGCAAACTCACTGAAGAAGCTAAGAGCATACGTCCAAGACACGTAAGTTGAAATTTTGAAAGTTTCTGAAGGACTTAAAGGATTCAAAAGGAATTTGCTTTCCCAGTTACTTTGCCATGCACAGCACTCCGGCTCTAAACGTTATGTCCTAGTATTGTGAGCTGGCCAAACAGAACAGAGATACTTCTATTATCAACCAATCAGGGCCTATAGAAGCATTTTTCCTTGCTTTCCTATTTGTAACATCTCTTGGCTGCACCTTCAACCTTTTGCATTAATATATATAATAAAATAACATTAATTTGATTAGCTAATAATTATGATTGAAGGCACTACTTTGATTTGAAGAGCAGCCTGAGTCAGGGATTAAAGCTTGCAGATTTATTTGCACTAGACTAGCACAGATCGTGGCATCCATGTTAAGTTGTAGTGAACTGAAATGAAATTAAAATGAGATACTAAAGGTTACTATTTAGCTCGCCCATTCTTAGTTGAAGTGACAAATCACTTGAAACTTAAAATTTCTCTTCCAAAATAAGTACTTTTTGATCCCTTTGCCTTGCTACTTTGTATCTTGATGACCACTGCTTCTGCCTACTTTGCAGGGCCGTAGCCAGTATGAGGCAAACCGAGGCACTTGACTCAGTCATTTTTTTTTTAATCCGTGATCAAAGTGTTCTGCTAAATAAAGTTATAGTAAATAAACACCCAAAATACCTAGAAAGAGAATTTAACAATGGACATTGCCTCAGTCATAATTTTTTTCTGGCTACGGCCCTGCTTCGTATCTTAATGACTGTGAGATTTGAAAACATGTTGTTAGAAATGAAATTGCTCTTTGAAACTTGTCACCTGACCTGATTGCACAACTACCAGAGACAATATGGAAATTTTAATGAGAATATTAGGCAGAAAGGAAAATGCATGTCAACGTATAGATAAGTGTTTCCTCATTTGACCAGCATCTATATCGATTTACAGAAACAAAAAAATGAATTAATTTGCTTTAAAATAGAGTTCAACCCCAAAAGAGTCTTTTCCTCCTCCAGCATGACCTTCATGACATCAAAGTTAACACACTCTATAATGCCTCATGAAATTACGTGTATTGTTCTGTTTCTTCTTTTGTTACTTTTTAGAAAGTTATTTGGGCATTACGACCAAGGGGAAGTCAAGAAAAAGTGCTTAGAAAGGTGGAAGGTAAATTTGGTTGATACTTGCTAAGTCATGTAAACTGAGCCATGGTTAAAATAATTGTTTGATCACCTTGTCTTCTCTCGAGAAGTAGAACAGTGCAACATAAAAAGATATCCTCAGTTGATCTCCATGTGGTTTCCATGGTTCTTTTCACTCAGGCGTTCATGGTCAATTATCTCACACAGATTGACAATTTGATTAGGTTGATTAGACAATCACACAGATTGCTGACCCTGCTTCACCCAAGGCCTGGCAAATAGGCCTCTGAGATCCTCTAGAACCAGAGTGATGGGAATGGAAGGAAATCCATCATTGCAAGAAATAAGTGGCTCCCAAATAACCTCAAGATGGGAAGTCACAGCTAGCAGTTTTTATTGCTTGTTTGCAACCGCGTTATGAGACGGCCATGTTGGTGTACAATACAATAGAAAACCGTCTCTCAAGTTTTGCATAATAATATAGTAGAATTCTCACAAGACCTTTTACTGTATGTTCTGTACACCAACATGGCGGTCATGACATCAGATGCAGGGCATCAATTGAGAAAGCAAAAAAAAAAAAAATTTCTTCACTTCCTTTGTGTTAACGCAGATGTTTTGCCCTTTAGATTCCAGAGCAAGCTCGTGCAGCTTCAAGAGCGCAAGATCCAGATGTAAAGTTTGATGAACTTTGGAAGGTAAATCTCCTCCTGTGTTCACCAAGACATTAGAGGACATGTATGTTGGAAGACAAAACAAAGAAACCATGGCCATGCTGGAAGAGAAAAGTATTCTTTTGGAGATTAAAGTCCATTTTTTATTTCAGTAATTTAACCACCTCAATGCTGGTCAAGTAAGCAACCACCATTTATTAATTTGGCTGTTTGTTGTCTACAAGCTCTTTCCGGTTGATTTTGGTGAAACCAAAGCAAACCAAGGAAGCACTCTTACCACCTACAGGAGACTCAAATAACATCATGAACTAACCAGACAAATTATCTGTCAGGCATGATTTGGCAGCTCTAGTCGAAGACCCACATTTCACCCTTGCTTGCCACTGAGTCTCTAGGAGCTCAGTGGTTAGAGCATCCAACTAGATCACAGAGAGTCATGGGTTCAAATCCCATCTGGAACTTATAATGCCAGGAGTTTTTAACCAATCACAAAGTGCAGTAAACCAAAAGTAAAAAAAAAAAAAATACTGGTACAGTAGGTCTTTTTTTTATTTTTGGGCCTCAGGTTTTGTCTGAAAACAGGGACAGCAGTTATAACAATTGCCCAGCTAGGCTTCCTGAGGAATGATTGTAACACATAGCTTTATTTAACACACCTGTTTTTGTTCTGTACTTTTTCTTTATGTAGGGTTTTGATGACGAACATTGTTTTGATTGTGAAACTACTAAGCTGACATCCAAGAACATTCAGAACCTTAAATGCCTTTATAATTACAAGTGTTTTGTGTCTGGAGGTGAAAGATGGTTTTTCATGGGGCTAGGGGTAAGTATCAAGGCATCCTTTTAGGGAGTGTGATTAATACCTTATGAGCACTCAATAGCTTACCACACTATTGTCATTCCTCTCATGTATGGCCAACCCCCTTGGTAGTAATTTCGTTTTCTCCTCTGCTTCAAAGATCCAACATGGTGGCAAAACAACTGAGCATGCATCTGTTATAAATAATTAATACGCCGCTGTCTTGAGGGTATAGAATGGTTGTTAATATTATTGAGTATCGTTAAACAAAACTTTGGCCAATCACAGCAGATGCAGGCACTGATTAAATGGACCAATCGAAAGTACAGAAGCCATTACATAATTTATTCTAGGCAGTGTCGAGTGTGCACAGGAAAACACTTGTGAGCCTGGTTTGTTTTTACGGTTACTTCTGATTGGCTGAAAAAGTTGGGAGATGTTTTTTTGGCCAATCACAAAGTATAGAAATAATATTGCACCAGCAAAGCAATCAATTTCTCTGAATCAGGGTTTGAAACTTTTTGCACAAGCTGTTTTCCAAGACTTTTACAGGATTTGTTTAGCGCTTTTCTACACCTGCATTTCACCTAGTCTCTTGAGAAATCCAAAATAGAAATGTCTGAATGGTTGCTTAGAGTTAGGGTTAGGGGTTACTGATTTCTAGGATTTTCCAGCACCCACTCTTATTTTCCAGGACGTTCTAGTCCTGGAAAAGCTAGGAAAAAAATTCCAGTACTTTCAAGGATTGCTCTCTGCAAAGTGAATTATTTTAAGAGCAGTCATATTTGTTTTAGCGAAGTAACATCTACAAATGGAACGGCAAACCAAACTATCTCAGTGCAACAAGATGGCATAAGCTAGAAAATTTTAACTTGGAGCTTCCTCGGGACACTTTGATTGAAGTGGAAATTGTACAAGAGCTGCGAGGGGAGGTGAGCTAGTCCTGAATGGAGTGAAAAAACATTTTTATTTGTTATGAGAGAAAAAACAATTAATTAATGATTAACATTGATTTCATTTATACACGTGCATAATAAGTGTTTGTCTTATTATTATTATTTTCGTTCATGTACAGTGGAAGATTAAAGAGGCAGTATCACGCAATTTTTAGTTTTTTTTTTGGAAAATCCAAAGGACACTTTTTGGATGCCAGTATCGGAAGAAGCTAGAGTTGCTCTCGGCTACGCCTCAAGCAACTCTTACGCTTCTTTCGTGCTCTCCAAACTTCCCGCGTGCATCCATAACTTGATATACACATGCTAAGCATGAACCAATTCTTAAATGAACTGTAGCAAAAGCACAGTACACAGGCACAAAGGATTAACTAGTTAATGTGCACTCTCTCTTATAACCTGGCACCGGGAGCAAGATCTGGAATAGGTGTTTTTCACTGGACGAACAGTGAACTGTTTTCACACATTGCAAGCAAACACAAACACAAGAAAAAGGAAATATTCTGATTCTTGCACTTGTGCTTTTTTTTAAATTAATAAAACATTTTCTATAAGAACATGGGAGGCTAAGATTGACTAAAGTTTAGGAATATCTAATAACATACCTCAGGCTGTGAATCAGTTAAGAATGTTTTTATTTTGTTCAACGGACATATGTTAAGTTTTTTAATGAGTAGTATCAAGTGTAAGGCTGTAGTCTAACAGAACAATGAACCCAAATATTTAGAGAGAAGCAACTTTCTACCACATCACAGTAAACAATGCACTTTAATTCATAGGTTTCCTGGTCACCTCTGCATAGATTCATTTGAAATACGATATCCATGTAACTTTATGAACACCATAAGAACATCTTCAGGCTCAAATCGCAAAAAAAAAGAAAAAAAAGAAAGCGTTTAACCTCAGCTCTAAAATTAGACGTCCTGAAAGAGTCTAAGTGCACTTGTGCTGCTGGTGCTTTCAAAATGTACATCCAACTTGGCTCGCTTTCAGTGAATCACTCAGTTCCAGTATTACCCCCTTCCCAAAAGAGGAGGTTTGGCTAACCGAGTGTAATTCTCCCAAGGTGAGTTATGGAAAACAGAGAAATAATATTTAGGAGAATATCAATTCTAATCTCCCACTACTAATCCTATCAGGGAAAGGGACAGAGAAAAGCTACTGCAGTGCACATTGTTGATGCTGTAATTCTTGGAGGCAAAGATGTGAGAAATCTGCATTACCATGAAAGGTACTTTGCAGTGGATTTCTTAGAGTAAGATACGTTTAGTGCGAAAGTCAACCTTGTTCCCAGATCTCTCTTCCTGTTCCCAGGAGTAAGAGATGGAGGGAACACACAGAGCCTTGGAACCCTTGGGAAGGGTCAACTTTGTACAGATCAAGGAGGGCTTTGAAAAGAGAAATTCATGAAACTTTGATTGGGAATAAAAAATCCTTCAGATAGCTTCTGACGTGAGAGAATCAGTGGTTAATAAATTTCATGTGGTTGGCTTGTAGAATGTCAGTGGCTGGATTGCTCATCAAGGCTGTGAATAAACCAACACAACCAGCAATGGTTCCCCTAAGGTAAGTACAGAATGATGTTGAAGGCTTGCAGAAACATTGTTACTTGGCTGTGTAAAAGTCTTGTAGAGTTTCTCAATGTAACAAGTGTGTAGTTTGAAAAGTTTACATGTACAAAGGGACGAACTGATATGTCATTAATAGTGCCTTTTTACTGTTGAGTCACAATTGTGCACTACCGTGAGATGTGCTCTTTGTATCAACTTTGCAGCCATTAATTTCTTACTATGACAGAATGTTACATATTTAATTTTCAGACTCAAACAAGTTTTCCGGGTGGACAGTAATTCATTGAAAGAAATTTTCTCCAAGTAAGTTGTCCCTATAATTTGTTTTGTTTTAAGGTCTAATGAGCTGGTTTGGCAAGAATCGTGTATGGGCCATTTGTTCAAATCCCACTTGAGTTAGGGTGAATTTTCATTTCAGTTTTAGTAATTTCCTTATAATGTTTCCCTTTAGTTTTTACTGGGACTTTTTCCTTGGGTCTAAAGTTACTTTTTGAAACCATTTCCAACGAGCTTTGTCAAACGGTGTTCCAGGTTAGAGACGGATCTCAGGTTAAGAAACCTGTCAACGCTGGTCACCTGGCCTGACCAATCAAGTGATAGACCCATCCAGATTTCCCATTTTATTGTAATAATTATTTTGCTGATTTTTTTATGAAATTATAAAGAGTTGTCAACATTTCATGCTCTGTTTTGAAATGAAATGAAATGTCTGTTGGCAGGAGGCAAATTAATATTGGAAGCAGTGTGACCAAGTGGTTAGGGTGCCAGAGCTGAAATTCAGAGGTCTGGGTTCAAGCCATACTCTTACTAGTAGCTGGCACCACAACCAGGGTTGTTAATTAGGCATCGCAGATAGGAGAATTCTCCCTTAAATTCCAATGGAATCTGGATGACCCTAGCCCAGGGTCTTAGCCCTGGATAGAGTCTGTGATGACCTTGTTTTTAAAGCAGTAATTCACTATTGTAACATCAACAAGCTCTGTGTTAATTTAAAAAAAAAAATACTATATGCTCATATCATCATAATTTATCATTACTTTGTATCGTCAAGTTATGTAGAATTAGTTAAGTTAAACTATCGAGTCAAATATGTAATTATCTGCATCGAAGTACCTGTTTGTAATCTAAATTATTAACAATTATTTAATTATGTTTTGGTCTTATAAGAATTTGGAACAGCTTATCTTTATCATTAATCCCTGATTCACTAGATGAATTTAAAGCCATAATCTGAAGCATGTAGGATATTATTGTATTGCCTATTTTTATTCCTATTATTATTACCATTTTAATAGTTTAATTTTAATGAATGTTCAAATGTACATATGTATATGTGTGTTTATTTATTTGTTTATTTATTTATACACTTATTTTAACTATCGTCTGATATCCAATGCACGCTCAGGAAATAATACCATAATCATTAACTGTTTCTGTGATTTTACTTTGTAGAACTGAAATGAAAGTTGTCAAAGGAATGAGCAGGGAGCCAAGAGAGTGCTTTATGCTTAAAGATGGCAGGCATATTTTACCCAGAGGAATTTACTTTATTAAAAGAATTCAAGGCAAGATCCTTAATTTTATGAAAGAAGACTCTCTTAAACTAGAGCTGTAGTCAACATTGCTTTTTTAAAAACTTTTTCTTATACTTCATTGACAGAGCTGGATTAAGGATTTCATCTCTTTCTTTTTTATTGTGCAGAGCCATGGACATATGCCCACAGTCGCTCTGCCAAGAGGTTATATTTCTTTAACAAGGACACAAATGAAGCTACATTCGAAAGTCCACGAGATTCTGCGGCTTCTTTCAAGTAAGTATTCTTCATAACACTTTCACCCCAGAGAGGTCCCCATTAATTGGCCAGTAAAAATGAATCGTCTGGTGTTAGCCAGAGTACAAGCTGTTAAGTGACTATGTACATATGAAATTCAAAGTCGCTGGGCAGTGCAGTTTGGTCTTAAGTTTTTCCCCGCTACCCTGACATTTAAAGCCCATTGTTTGGAACTGTACTTTTTGGATACTTTATCAACCGCCCAAATCCAAGTATTCAATAATTTGGTTTTGGTGTTTTGGAAAACTGGTCGCTGAGGAGAGGTGGTCGCATCCGGAGGTTCGACTGTATTGATATATTCAAGACGTGTTGAAAACTTAAATACCGGTACCTTCAAATACGGAGCAAACTTTTTTGCAAGCCTCTCGTCTCCAGCGTTTCATTCCGCCATTGTTTCGCCGAGTGGCGAGTGCAAGCACCAAGACATAGTACATGAAATTGAGGCTACATGTTCAAGTTCCGCACCCCTCCCCTGTAGTGCAACCAGAGCAAAACGACGAGCTAAGGGAGGGATGTCGAAGACATTAGGTCGGTAGATTAGACGTGTTTTTTTTTTTATTTGTAATCCATTGTTCCGTTTTTTGTTTTTTTCTTTGTTTGTTTGTTTGTTTGTTTTTTTTGTCTCCCGGATTCAATAGGTCATCACTGGGCACGAGGTACTTCTGGCCATGGGAACATGCGGAAAACAACCCGGATGAAGGAACACTCGTGGATAGGACAACACTGATCGGGTTCTTTGCTGCAGCCCAAAACAGCTTTTTGAGTGGTGCACCGCGAAAATGAGCTGCTTGTTGTCGGTTCTGTGAAAAGAGGGGATAGTGAGGACTAGGAAAAGCCATACGGGCAGGAGGCAGACAACGATGTGCAGGGCTTCAAGTGGTCCCAAGCGAAAATATAGGGTTAAATCTAGGGCCTCTTTCTTCAAATGTAGGGAGAATATAGGGAATGAACAAAATGTATAGGAACAACATAGGGATTTTTTTTTATGCATTTTCAAAAGCTGTGAAGCTGAAATAAAATTTTGCATGCCTTTCAAGTTAAAGGGGCACTGTCACGGTAGTTTTCCTGCGTTTAGGTCTCAACTGGCTGAAAATTGAACCTTGGTACTTAAGCTGACAAGTAACAACATTTCTGGTAAACCAAGAAGAAAATACGAAGTTAATTTTAACAGGAAAAATTTTTCGCGATTTTTTGAAAACGCCGTGTTCGAACTTTAAAGAGTTGGCCACTTTTTTGAAATTTCAATCAATTTCCATCCTCGCCATCCTTACTTACATGCAGAGGAGAAAACATATTTTCAGTTTACTAATGGTTCTTGTTAAGGAAACTGTAGCATTATTTTTTGGTTTCGGTTGATGCGCAAGCGGTTTTTATCCGTTTAGAGTACGGCTCAAATAGCGTGACACTGCCCCTTTAAGTTTTCAAACACATTATATGTGACAAACAACCCTGAAAAAAAAAGTAACGGCCTCCTCTATTCCCCTCACAGCCATTCCAAACTAACTCTAAACTAACTAACAAAAAACTCTAAAGCAAAGTTGGAAGCAATTTCAACTGTAACATTGTAAGCTTGGAAGCAATTTCAGCAGTAGCATTGTTACTCATCTGTAAGAATGTTAGCACACAGTGACGAGTGCAAGTTTGCCGTATCTTCAACCCACTCATCAAGAATTTATAACCTTTGGTAGTAGTTGCGGTTACATTCAAATTAATGTTAGCGTCTCATCTGATTCAGTGACTGTCCTTTCTCTTCTTGGCAGATTCAAATTGTAGATGTTGAGAATAGCCCTCCAAGAGTATCTATTTGTTCTTGTCAAGCTCCATTCTTTTAGTGGAACACTGTTTGATTTGTTCCATGGCATGGTCCATCTTCGTTTTAGCAACTTCACTAGATTTTTGTTCTTTATTGCCTGTAGCTCCCTGTCCTCCGACTTTCCCAGGTCTTCCAGTGAAATTTACTCTGGTTCGGTCCAACTTTTCATCTACTCTCTCTTTCTCCGCATCCCTCAGCCTCTGTTCCTCTCCTTCTTGAACGCTCCATGTTCTTTCCAGTTCTTTTTTTTTTTTACCTCGGAAAGCATTTTGGCATATGCTTTGTGTGCTTCTCCTGCTGCTTGCAGAAGCCCTTTTGTAATCTTAACATTCTGCGGTTCTCCAGAAACTTTAACCTCATCTTTTACAGTTTGCAAACCATTTATTGTCCAGTTACCATGGGAGGTCCTGTTTTAAATTACCGTCTTCTAGTTTGCAGAGAGACTTCATTCTGCATCTGCATTAATTGCCATGAGCTAGAGAGAAGACTTTTGACCAGCCTCTGAAGAACACAGTACTTGAATTCATGCCCTTAGATTTCTCCTGGAACGCATCTGCCCAGTAATGATCCACTCTGATTGTGGTTCTTTCTGTATCAACCCTTTCCTGCCTGGTACATCTGCCATTCATCCGTAACCAAAGCACCTTCTTCTGATATTGTTGGCATCATAACCGCTAGTCTACAAATAGCCTGTGCACCATGCTGGCTGTCTCTGAGAAGTGGATGTAGGAAAGAGACCTCTCTTAAGAGTTTTTTCTGTATTGGCAGATGGCCCGTCAAATACTTAGCTACCCCTCCTTGTCTTTCAGAGCTTGGCTCTTCAGGAAGTGACACATGAAGTTTACTGGTATACTTACCACTTTGTTCCCGCCTGATTCAGAATTTCTCTGGGCTTTGAAAGTTCCACACTTAAACGCGGTGACTACTAAGTTCACTAACTTGGCAATATATTTCCAATAAAATTATAGGGATTATAGGGCATTTCACCACTCTATAGGGAGTTACAGGGAAACTCACAAAATATAGGAAATATAGGGCCACTTGAAGCCCTCAGGGCAGTGCGATCTGACAACCGTCTGGCCCCAGTTGTTCGAAGGGTGAATAGCGCTGTCCAGTGGATTGGATAACTCAATAGCCCATTTCCGAATTGCTGTTTGCCTCTGTTTCAAAGCGAGTCTTGGTGCTAAACCATTCAAATGATAATGAGTTTGATTTGCATGAAAATACAAAACTCATTTGCATTTGAATGGTTGTGCACCAGGACTCGTTTTGGAACCGAGGCAAACAGCAATTCGGAAATGGTCTATTGGCTTTGCTAGGACTTATCCGCTGGATAGTGACTTATCCGACGGACAGCATTATCCACTTTTTGAACCCAGGTCAGGTTGACATAGATCATGGAAAACTCGGGCGATACGAACATTTTAACAAAACATTTGGGCAAGTTTTGCAGAGAGGGAAGACTTTAAAAAAAAAAAAAAAAAAAAAAAAAAAAAAAAAAAAAAAACGAGTCTGCCATAGTTAACTTCTCTGAACGTTTCCGTGAGTTAAGGCGATTTTCCCCTAGAAGCCCCAAAATTTTGAAATGTTATGCCATAGCGGTTTATCTCACTTCATTCAAGTTTTTGGAGAACTACTAATTCCCATAAACAGAAAAATAGAACGTAACATTTAGAAATTTCGCATTTGTAGATATCCAACTATTTCGTCGTTGCGTAAGCTCGCTATTTCCTGGCCCAACCCGCGCCAGTCATGACAATCATTCTCGTCCCCCGAGGCCGCGATTCTTTCGGTCAGCACCAAGAATAACGATCTCTGGCTGGTTCCGAAATACACGCAGTCGCAGTAGGGGTCTATGATACTGGGTTCGTACACTACTGGACCATCAAAATTCCAGGAGTTTCCAGGACCAGGAATAGCTTGGAAAACGTTTGGGATTAACGACAGGTACGATTTTGCAATATTTTCCACGTTCATTTGTTGCCCGCAAAAGACTTGAAAAATGTGAGCGAAGAAAATTAAACGAAAATCATTCACTGTCCCTGGAAAACTCTAATTTTCCATGACTTTCAAGGACCAACACATGACTTTCCAGGTTTTCCAGGACCCGTACGAACCCTGAATTGATGGTAACCGTTGACATTAACTGTTTCAAATTTTTGAGATTGCGCAGACGAGTCGGAAGTGCGTGATTTGCGGACTTCCGGGTTCGAAACCAGCCAGAGGTCGTTATTCTTGGTGCTGACCGAAAGAATCGCAGCCTCTGGGGACGAGATTGACTGGATATATGAACTAATCAGAACTCTAATGAAATGCGTGTATGTAGCCGCTGCCAAGAACGGGAAAACGCGTGCGACTAAGTTACAACTGTGACAAAATAAAACCAGACAGCAACCATTCCACTAAATGTTCTCCGCAACTTAGAACAAATTCAAACCCTTTAATAAGTTCTATAACCAATTATCTGAAAATGAACTGCCTGGATCAGGAGCGCTTTAACTAGGAGCATACAATTAGAATATATCTCTTAGGAGTTGTCGTTTTCTCAGACTATCTATATTTGAAACGGTTTTCCACCTCAGCCAAACAACGCGCTCTCTCCACTTATGTCACGTGTGCATACATTTGCATCCAATTTTCCGCGGGAAATATATTTCTAAAAATAACGAAGTCTGAGAAATAGAGGTACTAGTTTTTCGCTCCCAGTTATGGCCTCCTGTTCGGAACCGTTGGTTCAATGCTTATTAATATTAATCCAACTTTTTTTTTTTAATTTTCAGGAAAAATTGAGTGGAAATCATTGTTTCGGTCATAGTATTTACAGAACCATTTTGTTTCGGTTAACTTCTCTTTTTTCCTAAGATTTGCTACGTTATTTAGCTTGAGAATGCAACAACACAATATCACTTTTATACCTTTGTACACAAGTCTATACCTAACGCTTTCCTCCAATGTTTTGCCTGTTGGCCGCGTTAGAAGCAGTACCTTATAAGAAGGCCAAAAACTCACGAGGAGGTTGGAATGACGCATATCAATTTTTTGTGCGACATTTTCCCTGGCTTTACAATTTCGAACTTTTGTCTTCCTTGCACAACACGGTGAGCAATTAATAGAAGCTCTGAATCTCCGCCTGGAATTCTTGTTCTGAGTACATAAGTAAACAAAACGAAAGAAAATTGCATCGATAAAAGTAATTCAATTCTCAAGAGAACATTAATTTTTACTCCTCGATCATGAGAGCCGAGACGTCAAAGTGAACACACTCAAGTCTACATTTCGATATTTTTCAGAAAGGGCTAACCCTGCCATTACCGTTGATTAGTAATCAATTTGTTTTTAAGAGCACTACAAATCATAGTTAGTAAACTATGTACAATTATAATATCTGCTTGACGCGTAAATATTTTCATATTCCCGTGCATTTGCTTTCAGTTCGAGAATATCCAACATCCTGCGGCCCCTTTCAACAATACAATCAAAGGCAAAGAAGGGCAGTGCAACATTCTAGAAGTCCATTTCACTACTCAAATTAAAGTCACGGTATTTCGTTTGATACTTTTGCTTTCTACATAGGAACTTACTGGCGTCTCTGTTTTCTCCCTTAGATACAAGGGCGGTTATCTCTCATGATCCAATCACAGCTTTGTGGAATAGATTCATAAATAGAAAATATTTGAATTTCTTCATATGCAAACTTATTCAACGAGGAAACAATGAACTGCACGTCACTGAGCAACTGCTATTCTTTCTATCACCTCATCTCCCTCAGCCACTCAGTTCCATTTGTGTATCTACTCTGCCTCTTGCAGCTTGTTCTTCCCACTCATTCCTTCCTATTTCTTTTCGTGCTGCCATTCTAATTTGCACCGCCCCCTGCTCATCTTGTATGGCGGTCTTCAATTGTTCGGTTTGAGCCGGGGCTTCCATTTGCCCTGTTGCTTCAGCACTTGTCACTCTCTCCGTGTCTTGACTTCCATCTTCCATTCTTTCAGGCTGTCTCATCTCATCTCCTTCCATATTATCTCCCATCCACTTCCTTTGCTGAAGCTCTGTCGTCTTCTCAGTTTCCACTATCCCGACTTCCCTTTCTTCATTCGGTTTATCCTCTTCCAGTTCCACTGTTCCCTTTTCCATTCCGGCAGCCTTCCCAACGTTCTCCAACTCCGTTTGTTCAGCGCTCTTATCCTTCTCCTCTTCCCCTATTTCTATTTCCCTTTGCTCCGTTTCTTGCCTTTGATCATTTTCGATTTTCTTTTCCATTCCGGCAGCCTTCCCAACGTTCTCCAACTCCGTTTGTTCAGCGCTCTTATCCTTCTCCTCTTCCCCTATTTCTATTTTCCTTTGCTCCGTTTCTTGCCTTTGATCATTTTCGACTTTCTTTTCCATTCCGGGAGCCTGTGCAACGCTTTCAATCACCCCTTGCAGTGTAGTCTTCTCCATGGCCTCTCCTCCTTCCAATTCTCTGTGCTCCGTGTTTTCAGCCAGTTGCTCATTCCTTTGGCCAGCCTTATCACCTTCCAATACCACTATCTCAACTTCCATTTGCCTTGCTTCGTCTGCCTGATCACTTGACTTCGTCTGTTTGCCCTTGATTTTCTTAATGCACTGATCAAGGTTTTCGTTTTTATCAGCATGTAGTCGAATGTGCTTTTTAAGCGAGTGTTGGTGACGGTACGTCTTCTTGCAAACCCAACAAGTGAACGGTCTCTCGCCAGTGTGGATTCTGAGGTGCTGGATAACGTTTTTCTTCATGGAAAACCTCTTCTCGCACTCTGGACATTTGTAGGGTTTTTCACCTGTGTGCTTTCTGTAGTGGGCTCGAAGTCGCTTCTTGCAGCCGAACGTTTGTTCACATCTGTCACATGCAAATGGCTTTTCTCCTGTGTGAGTTCTTTCATGGATCTTCAAATCTGAGTTTTGAAGAAAAGTCCATCCACACACAGTACATTTGAATGGCCGTTCCTGCGCATGCGCACCCTGGTGTCTCTTCAAGCTTGATAGCCTGGAAAACACTTTGTTGCATGGTACACATCTGAATGGCTTCTCTTGGTTGTGTGTTTTAATGTGACGGCTGAGGCTTGATGGCCCCGAGAGACACTTCTCACAGTGAGGGCATTTAAAGGCTCCATTGTCGCTTCTCGGTGTTCCAGTCGATGAAGCCTGGCCGGCACCTGACGTGGCAACAATTGGAGTGAAGCCTTCCACCATGACGACTGAAGCGCCCTTGAGACTGGCTTCGCCACTGTCAGCGGATTCAGCGCATGCGCTTGAAGCCACTTCTGCGTCAGCTTCATCGCTGGTACCTGGATTACTCGACAAAGACAAAAGAAGCAAATGATCGTTGCTCAACTTTTCCACTGCGGGTTCTTGAATCCTCTGAGCCTCCATAGCCTCATCTTTACTGAATGAAATTGTATAAAACACACGGTAAATACAAAAAAAATGCACACTTAATTTAGAGAGGGTAATAATTAATAGTGAAATGCAATAGGCCCTTCTCAAGGGTTGCACGAGTCCTGTACTTGCCAAAGCCTTAATTTCATTACCGTGGCAGCTTCTTATTATAAACATTTTTGATGATATCCAGAATAATCAAGGTCTCGGCAAGTGTTATCAGCCTCATCCTCCGGCTTCGACTGATAACACTTACCTCGCCCTTGATTATTCTGGATATCACAAAAAACCGAATTCAGTAATTGTTTTGGATGAAGTGATATATGAAATGAATCATGTATTGAACTGCGGATGTGAAATCAAGTGAAGCTATGATCCTCGCACTTATGAACGCAATTTGAGCACCCTGAAAAGATTCAGGGCTTCAACGGGGTTTGAACCCGTGACCTCGCGATACCGGTGCGACGCTCTAACCAACTGAGCTATGAAGCCACTGATGCTGGGAGCTGGTCATTTGTGGGTTCCCGTGATGAATGAATGAATGAATGAATGAATGAATGAATGAATGAATGAATGAATGAAAGGATGAAATGAATCATATATTGAACTGCGGATATGAAATCAAGTGAAGCTATGATCATCACAGTTATGAACGCAATTTGAGCAATTGCGTAGAGAAGCCTGAAAAGATTCAGGTCTTCAACGGGGTTTCAACCCTCTTTTCAGGCTTGTCTACGCAATTGCTCAAACTGCGTTCATAACTGCGAGGGCATAGCTTCACTTGAATGACTGTTTTATTATACATTGACATAAGCAAAAGATCCTAAAGTAATAAGCCATTGTTTTCATTCACGCTGTCACCCGGTGGTGTAAAGCCGTGGTTAACGCTACCGTGGTCGTGGTTTCAAACCAAAACCAAAGTATTTACAGCACTTATCACGTTAAAACGTTATCACTTATCATGTTATCACGTATCACGTTATCACGTATCATGTTATCACGTATCACGCTATCACTTATCACGTATCACGTTATCACTTATCACGTTCTGAGTGTACACACACTTCTGCCAACCACCAATGGATGTAATTCACAACTTGGTTTTACAAGCCAATCAGAGTGCAAAGCAAGTCATGGAAGCTGGCACCAAGGGCACGAAATCAAGGGTGACCAAGACACAAGTTGGTTCTAGTTTTGCATCTGATGGGTTAAAACGTTGACACAAATTTGGTTTGATCCAATCATAGACCAAACCAAAACCAAAGCAATCGTATCATTACTTTTGACACACTCAAGTGAAAACTGCTCTGATAACAATGATAATGATAACGACAACGATACAATGATAATGACAACGATGACGATGACAATGATGATAACAATAATAATCACCTGTGAGTTGCTTGGGAACTACTCTCCTCTATACTGACATTGTTTTGTTCGCTGGATGTAATACAACTAGCTAATCCATCATTCTCTACTGTATCCCTGCAGATGAAGAACGCATCTTTCGAATACCATTTAGGCATACAATTGGAAGGCACATGCAGAAAATGAGGCAAACCCCTGCCAAATTTCAAAAAGGCCTACATGTAAAACTCTCCCCCCCCCCCCAAAAAAAAAAGAAATAATAATAATGCAGAGTGTGCACTGCACATGTACTAATTTCCATGACTTTCCAATGACCTTTTACAACCATTCATAATTGTTTTGATCATTAATAACACTGCTTTCCAAAATAATAATTGTCCAAACATGACTTTCCAGAACCCAGGATCAATAATTATCGAATTTCTTAAATTGAACCCTGCTGTGACCAAACCTGCATTTTTGAAAACTATTGTCAGGGAATTCATGGAACTGCAACCAAAAACAAAAAATAATGCTAACTCAGTAGGGTGAGCTTTGAAATAAAGCCTTCCTTACTTCAAGCTTGTTTCTGACTTCTTTGTGCCTTCCCCACTTGATTCGTTTTTAGACTTTTTACTGACCTTGTTCCTGTTGTGCACATTCAAATTCAAACAAAACAACAAAATTACACCTTTCTGGAAACAAAACAAAACTAAAACTCATCCACGGCAATATCAACAAAAGTAACACCAGTGACTGGCTGGTTTAATGAAAAATAACAAGCCAGAAAACACACAAACGAAGGGGTTGGTTATGAGTCTGTCCTAACCAACCACCTTCCCCTATCCCCCCACCCCTCAATCCAAATCCCATCCCAAGGTTTTCCCACAACATTTTCCTTTAGGAGTCCCTAGGACTCCTTAACCTCAGGTTGCATGTCCCAGACGAAAAAGTGGGGGTCCCACAGTTAGTATTGTTTTAACCCCCAGGGCCCAGTTGTCCAAAGCCCGATTAAGCTAACCCTGGGTTAGAGTGAACTTTGATTATAGTTTCTTTACAAATTCACGAAGATTTTCACGAAAGATTTTTGCTCGTCACTTGTGACTTACACTTTTCTTCCGCTTCGGCCTAAAACCGCTTTTTGAGAGTGTTTTCAGAGGGCGAAATTAAAACGTCAGTTAATTTTTAATCGAGGGTTAGTGTTAATCGGCTTTCGAACAACCGGGCCCAGGAGACAAATGTCATCTTTCACCAAACATAATTTCTGGGTCATAGTAATATGGTATAATTATACATGTAGTTCCCAGAGTGCCTCATGGTGAAGCATTAGTTCCCAAGCCTCTGCAAGTTCCAAGATAGCTCCCCATTCGCAAACATCACAAAAGCAAGCCTGAAAACCATTCAATGAGGTCAATAATTATGACCGTTTGGGTGTTGAAAGAAGGAGTCAGAAAACAGAAGGAAGATTCAAAAGTTTGCTTATTCTCAAAAGGGATTTTTCACAGTTTAATTAGTCACTTAGATTTTGCACACAGTTTACTTAGTTACTTAGATTTTTCACAGTTTACTTAGTTACTTAGATTTTTCACAGTTTACTTAGTTGTAAACTAATTTTTTGCACACTACCATTATGAAAATGTACATCCAAGAGGGCACAGACTCCACACATTTAGCTGTAGTTTCAACAGTGAATAAAAATATACAATATAGAAGAAAATAACACTAACATACCTGCTGGACACATCAGGGTTATTTGAACTTTTTGCCACAGCAGGTTTTCTTTTCTTGCGAGGCCAAACAGCAGCTTCTTCAGTGGTTCCTGTTTCACTAAAGATAACAAAATTGTCTTTTAACAACCATTAGAACAAAACAAGCCAAACCCAACACCATATTCATAATTTGATATAATTATGTACACCAAAGCTGGAACCAATTGTTACAATTACATTGGTACCTGCAAAACAGTGCATTTTGAACCAGATGGGCAATTCATGCTACTTGTTACAAATAATTATTAACTTTCAAAACAGCACTGATTAACAAAAAAAAAAGGTTAACTTAGCTACTATTCCATGAGAATGAATTGGATGCGATGTGGCAATGACACACAGGCAGGTAGTGCTGAGTTGGCTTCATAACCAATCTTGTATCCAACAAGGGCGAATGGAAGAATTGTTCTATTAAAAATAATTCTCAACACTCCATTCATTTGTTGTTGGTGAACTGTGCATCTAGCCAAAACATTAATTTTAAAGCAAAATTTGCCTAAGTCATCTTTCATATGAAATGAAAGGTCAAAGGTCTTTGCCATGCCAAAGGTCAAATGTAGGTATGATGCCTGATAACCGAAATCCAGTAAACCAATCAGAAAGCTAGAAATGCATTATCAGAGGTTGACATTTTAATAAACAATACCTGGAATGCGACCTAACTAACTCAACCATAATAAATCATTCAAAGAATGTAGTTACATGTATATTGTATTTACTAAAAAGACTACCTACTTTTAATTTAAAATGTGATTATATTATTTGAAAACAACACTGATACTAATCAAAAGGGCACAAAGTATCCAACAATGACATGGACATTTGCAGACACAAAACAATATTATTGGTTAAAATGGTTTAGGAGCGTAGTGATGCCAATGCTGAAAACCGAGTGAATTAATGGCATGGAGGTTAATTGCCTTGAATACCTGACCAGAGATGAAGTTACACTGTATGCATTCCAACAGAGAACGGTTTTGTAAGTTGGAAGACTGGGTATATGAAATGAAAAATTGACCATTCTTTTTTTTAACAATTTTCTTTGACACACAGCCTAACCTTGTCAACGAAGAAGAGTATTTCACAGAATGAAGCTGCTTGTGTTTCTTTAGGGTGTGCTGGTGACGATACGTCTTCTTGCACACCTCACATGTAAACGGTCTCTCGCCAGTGTGTATTCTGAGGTGCTGGATTACGTTTTTCCTCATTGAAAAGCTCTTCTCGCACTCAGGGCACTTGTAGGGTTTTTCACCAGTGTGCTTTCTGTAGTGGGCCCTCAAACGCTTTTTGCAACCAAATGCCTGTTCACAGCGGTCACATGCAAATGGCTTTTCTCCTGTATGAGTTCTTTCATGGATCTTCAAATCTGAGTTCTGAAGAAAAGTCCATCCACACACTGTACATTTGAATGGTCTTTCAGATGCATGGGAGCCTTGGTGCCTCTTCAAGCTCGACAGTCTTGAAAACACCTTATTGCAGGGTTCACACCTGAACGGCTTTTCATTGCTGTGGGTTTTAATGTGCCGACTGAGGCTTGATGGTCCAGAGAAGGTCTTTTCGCACTGTGGACATTTATACTGTTTCTCACTGACAGAGACTTTGGACAAACTGTCTCCAGCTTCAAGAACAGTCTCTGACACAGTGGCAATGGAAAGTTTATCCTGTATAAATGCAGCTGCATCTTCAGAAACCACTGCAGTTATATCTTCAGTGGAAGGCACAGTGACAGTTAAAGGAGAGTCATGGTATGGCAAAGATGATATGTTCTCGACACTTTGACTGTTAGCACTTGGATTGGTGGTCAAGATCAACAGCTGCAAATGCTCTGTGTTTAGAGTATCCATGGGTTGTATTTGAAACTTTTGAAGATCAAGGATTACTTCACCCCTGAAAGGAAACACAACAACATACATGTACAGTACACAGACAATTGACCAAATTAGCCTTGTCCACAAGAGCAAAATAATTTTATGTGGCAATTTTTGGCAGCAGCTTTTACATTAATTTGATCATTTAGACAAGAGAATTTGCCCAGTTTTGTTTTTGTCTTACTGAAGTAATCTATTGTTGACACAAAGGGAATTCATGCAACACTTCAGCATCATTATTGCACCATTCCCAAGTCATAAAACACTTTTAAGAATTCAATTTATATCTTGATGTGATCAGTGATGCAGTGAATATCATAAGATTACAAAACCTAAATAGGCAGTTTCACCCTTAGGAAGACTTATAGTTATTGTACATTAAACAATGGTTGCTTTTGTATGGTTAAGGAACAATAATACAAAGGTTCAAATACATGTACTTTGATCTTCATTAATTTTTTGATGACTTGATTTTGAAATGTTTATATGACAAATGTACTTAGTGATAGCTAGGCTGGCATGCTAGTTTGCCCATGCATGTTCGTGCAAAATATGCAAAACGTATTGAGAGATTGCGTGTTTGTCTGCTGTGCAAAGTCAAACAAACGAGTGTAAAAACAATTATTATTTGCTGTCCCACATAAAAGACCACAAATATTTGTTACGCCGTATAAAATTTTGCTCCTGTGGACTAGGAATCAATGAAGCTAATACACCAGCTGAACAGTTAACGACAAGCTACAAATTAACTGCATGTACATGAAAGGAATAACAAAATTATCTCAAAGTGCTCGACAGACAATAATTGTAAAGTGAATTAGTTCATAGCTTCCCACTTGGGAATTAAGGCATTTTAATTTCGTGCTCAAGATCTAAGTGAATGGACTGCTATTTCTCCCAAACTGTAAGCTTGAGTTCACTAATTAGCTTGCTGTCGTGTACTCAGAAGGATAAATTTTGGATCGACATATTCTGATTTTGTGCTAATGTTCTTACATTCGAAAAGCAGTCACCTTTCTCTGGGTTAGTTAATGATGCGTTCTGGTCATATCAGGCAAAAAATCAGTGCGAATGTTGCTGCTAAAATGTCTCTACACTTACCCGCTTGAACTCAAGTCAGCCGTACCACTGTCCGCCATTTTCCTTTCAGACCGCTGCTATCCCAGGATTCCTTGTTCTTTCTTTTTATCACAAGAGAAGACACGCGCGAGTGTTTTCACGTCCTCGCGCGTTTGACGCCCTCATGCCCACTCCTAGAAATTTCCAGGGGTCTACCCTTTCCAAGGAAGTAGTATTGAAGTTTTCTGAGAAAGAGGCAAAACTTTGAAACGTCCACTTTACCACTGACTGCCCCAATGACTTTTCACTGAGTTTTGGGTAAACCTCTGCTGATCTATTGATTCTGTTCAGAAGAATAATTATGCGCCCCACTAGGGGTAGGAGAGACGTTTCAAAACAACAAAGACAAGGTGGAGTTTGGCAAGGTCCAGACCATTTCCTCTATCAGCCATCTTGGTCCTCAAGTATTCCATGATGAATTTTCTCATTCCCAGAGATTTTCGAAAATACTGTATAGAAAGATATGGTACAGTTGGAAATTTAAAGTGCAAAGCCAAAAATGGCGAAATTGAGGCTCAAGCATATCTGGGAATGGCATATTCGGAAGGTTTTGACGAGTACGAGGACGAGGTGCCAAAAGACATCGACAAGGCAATCGGGTGGCTAAACACTGCTGTGGAACGGGGCTACAAATTACCAACAGCCCTGGCAAAACTTGGCGAATTGTTTGATTTCAAAGGAACACCCGAACATCGGCGAAAAGCTTACGAAATGTATCACAGGGCAGCAAAACTGGGTTGTACTTCATCAAAAATAAATCTCGCAGAAATGTATCGTTGTGGCGTTGAAGGAGTTGTAAACGAAGATATCAATGAAGCATTTCAGTGGTACAAAAAAGCAGCCGGCGAAGACCTGTCAGACGATTATAATTTAGATTTGGGAGTATTCGAAAGACTGTGCGCTGGAACTACTAGTAAACTGGAAAACGCCACGGGTGGCTCAGAGAAGAGGAGTGCGTTGCTGTTGTTATACAAGTACTATCTTGAAGGGGATTGCCCAGAAGGCCGACCACAACCAACCAAGGCTGTTTATTATTTGACCAGAGCAGCCGAACTGGGTGATACTGAAGCGCAGTTGAAGCTAGGCCAAGTTTACTTGACCGGAGGTTGTGACCAACTCAAAGATTTTGCAAAGGCCAGGAGATGGCTGGGAAAAGCGTCAGCTAATGGTGACACTATGGCAAAAGAGGTATGCTATGAGGGTGGACAGATTTCGGTATCCTTAGTACTGGGATTCCTTGAAAAATATGTTGATACTCGCTATACAACTTGACACTACTCACATTATACAATTTGGCACTGCTCACATGACCACTCAAAGCTCAGATTTTCTGCTTACATGTATTTTTGTACTGTGTATTAAAGGCTGATGATGTCACAATGTGACCTTTGGTATAAAAATTAGAAAATGGCCCATATTTAGCAATTAATCCATGAGCCCGCATTAGATACGAATTGGCTATAATCAATCTTGTATCCAACACATGCAAATAGAATAATTATGTTAAATTTTCGACCTTAATCCCTGGTCAAACAGATGCAAAATTTTATGCAGCATCAAGCAATATTGTTGGGTGTTGTTGCAACTTGCTGCAAACAGAGGTGGTCAAACACAGACAACATGTTGTGACGATGTTTGGTTTTTCACCCTTGGAAAACAAGTTTGGGACTATGCTGAAGCCCATGACCAACCCAGGCTAGGTTGACACTTGAGCCTCTGTCTCTTCTTAACTTTCTATTTAAATGATAATGGCCGCCAATAGTATCCATTTGTTCGCAAGTCAATTTCTTCAAGTTCAGCTTAGCTGTCCGTTGTCTTATTAAAATCACAGAGGACGATGAGAGGGGCTGGAAAAGAAGAAGAGATTTAAGAAAAGGCTACTTTAGTAACAGTCTTATGGAAGTTAGGATTGAATCACATATTTAATGCTAAACTTTACATGCACCAACCCAGCAATGTTACAAATGGTGGTCAAACAGATGCGGCATTCCCAAGAACAGTAGAAATGTTGGGAGATGTTGCATGAAAAGTTTGACGCAACTCAAACTTGGCACGGCATTCACGGAACGTGACACAACAGGCTGGTCAAACATGCAACATGTTCAAGTGAAGCTATGATCAAGTGAAGCAACATGTTGAGTGCAACGATGTTGCATGATGTGGTGTGAAATGTCGCATCTGTTTGAATGTGACTTTAAGGGTTTTTTTGTCAATAAGGTTAAATGTAGGCATAATGGCTGCTAACCAAGATCCAATGAACTCATGAGAAGGTTAGAGATGCATTATCCGAGGTCGAGATTTTGATAATAGTAAATATTACAGTTGTATCACTTAGATTTTAAAAAGTGGTACTGGCCCACCCTAAGTTAGCCTCTCCCAGAAAAGGTATGGACTTCATCAGGCCTTGCACTGAACAAAGTACTTAATAGCAGAGCTCCGGTGGCCCAAAGGGCTGCTAAGCAGAGCACCATACTCATAGAAACCCGTCAACTGCTTTTCTCATGGTAGTCATGGCTATCGGTATTGCTTGTGGGCACGTATGCATGACAACGACAGAGTTGCCCGATAATTCATAATATCCTAATAATGATAATACTAATCAATACTGGTATACTTGTGCCCAACATGGTGGCCATACTCCACCTAGTTTACAATGTACATCTTTGATGTTGGACATGCATGTTATGGTCAGTTGACACCTGCAAAACGAGACATTCGCTGACGAGTATCATGTGACGATACTGCGGGCTCAAGTTTAGAGCTCATTGAGGTCAGCTGTTTTGTTTCTTTTTTTTTGTAGTTGACTGCTGACCAAGTACTGGTTTTGAGTTGGATCGCAGTCTCAAGCCAGGTTAACTTATTCAGGACACCTAAATCAAAACGAGGCTTAATTTTTCACGCGCTTTTTGCGGATCAATGCGGCTACATGGCCATCATCGACTAAAGCTCTTTGCAGTCAACGCTTTTCGTGTTGAAGTGGAACACGGTTTGGAAAATATTTTTTTTCCTGCATTTTTTGCCGGTTTTAATCCAAAACAGGTTTGACATGTATAGCTGTGGTCAGGACCACACTGGTGGCTACATAGTTATTTGATTCAAGGATCGGAGGGATCTCTAAAGTTAAAGCTGAGTGTTTATTTTTAATTTGTTTAGAGCTGCTTTGATTAGTATTATTATGTAGGAAAATGCACGACTGTGATGCATTTGGTAACCTGCTCAGTATGGCGGTACACTCTTCTTGTAATCAATCTTGTTAATTTCCTATGTCAGGGGATATTTATTATTTTCCATCTCTTCTTGTTTTAACTCGTTTTAGATTGTTTTGTTTGGTTTTCTTTATTTGATTCCTTTTGTCAAGGCTAAACAACAACAAAAACAACAACAAATTCAAAATTGTTTTATCCTGTAAATTTGTTGTTTGAGTAATGCCAGTAAGAATAAATAACCTGGGTGTTCCGCTTTTAGGCTTGCCTGAATCTATATATTATTCATCACTCAATGACTGATTCCAAGGAATAAAGTGAATTTTCTTCCCATGCAACTCGTCAAAACGCTGCAATTCAAGGAAAAACAAAATTTGCTGTTTCTTTAATTGACTAAGTGAGGAAAAATCTTGATCGAGAAGGTGAATGTTTCAAAACACGCTGGGAATCATATAAAAACATCACACCACTGCTCTTTGTTACACCTGTTTGCATACAATGGATTGTTTGATAATGTACTCTTACTCTCTTACATCATAATTTTTTCAGTTGTTAGCATTCATCGCAAGTGTTGTAAAGAAGATGTTCGCAATCATGTGACAAGGAACCAGCCAATGAATGAGCTCAATGAACCGGGTCAAAAGAACAGCAAAACTAGTAATACCTAAATACTAAAAAATGTCCTCGCTGTTTACAAATTTGGTACTAGTACTGTTTGATCTACTCTGTAGCTATGGGTATATTTTCTTCATTGGTGATTTCCTATTCACATCTAAGCTTGGTATGTGGTTTGTAAGATAAAGACCTTTTCAACCGAAGTGTGTAAAGCATAAATGACTGTGTGGTTTTTTTTTTTAGCTTCTTCAGCAGTGTGAACAGACCGATGTCACGAAACCTTCTCCATCAGACGTCAGTAATGAAGCTTTAACTGAATCATTTGGCATTCTGTCAGAGAAACTAAAGCAGAAAGCGGATGCAAACGTACATCCCTTTGCGATATTGCAACCTGTTGCCTTCTCAGAAGAAATGCTTAGTGGCTTCCAATGGTCTCCAACAGCTAGAATTTACCTGAAGGCTTTTAAACTGGTGAAAGAAGGCTTTGAAATTCTCTGTAATAGTAACTTTACCGACGAAAGAGGAATTTCTCTTATAGCCCGTGGTTTCTTGACGGAGAATTCTATATTGCAGGCATTTCCTCAGAGGCAAGTACTGAAACCTGAGATATTTAACCTTTGTGAACGAACCCTTAAAAAAAATTCACGTTTCTTTGAAGGGCTTGTAATATCTCATGCTTTGCAAGGCTATGTAGGAACACTGTCCAGGGAGAGCAAGAAAGTTGACCGTAAAAAGGTCATGTGTTTGGAAAACATGATTCACCTTATCCGAAAGGCCGAACCTAACCGCCCACCTCCTGAAGATCCCTTTAAGTTTGATGAAACTTACAGCAGCTGGCTTCATATTTTGTATGAACACCTAGCTGGGATCTATGTCATTGGAGAAGCCTTCGAGGCAGCAGCAGACGCTTTCGACAATTCCCTGAATTACTGTTCGTCTTACTTTCCGTCCAAGAGAGGACTCGGGTATTGCTTATTGAAGTTGTATTCCTCCAGGATGCGGTCCGAAAGTGAAACGTCCAGCCAATATACGCCCACGCAATCTCCGACTCCGCTTCACGAACAAAAGAGGAAAATGTATAAGCATGCATCTTGGACCAAAGAACAGTTGCGAGACAATGCAGAGAAGGTGATGAAAGAGTTTCTGGCCGAGGCACCACCTTGCTGGAAAACATACCCAAATGTTTGCTACTATCTTGCACATCTTGCTCGCATCAACATGAACATGACTGAATTTAAAAAGAATTATGAACTTGGCCAAGACGCAGAAGAAAATAGACTCCCTTTCTTTAATCCTGTTGTTCTCCCGTTGAAAGATTTAATGACTCCCACATACCATCTGTTTGCTAATGTACAAGAACCTGTCAAGTGTGGTAACAGAACCTGCAACAAGAAGGTCAAAGAAAGCGAGTTGAAGACGTGTGCTGGCTGTGGAAAGCAAAAGTACTGTTGCAGGTAAGCGAAGACTAAGAGTAAATTAATCCCAACTACCGTCCGGTGTGACGCGGGAGGACATGGGTTTAACAACCCCGGACCTTAAAATATATGGCATGATGCCGAATGTGTGCTTAACGCAACAACGAAAATGTGGTGGCACTTTTTCAAAAGCGTTTGTAAACCCTAAAAGAACCGTAGGCTCAATAAGTTTCAATGACTGACGAGAATCGGTTATACGCGATTTTTTGCATGGCACGAACAGCGCTAAACAAGTCGCACGCGATTATGTAAAGCAAAACTTGTACAATCTAAATCGGCCTTAAAACCCAGACACCGTTGGCCAAAAAGGGAATGTAGTTCCTGGTGTTTTGGTGTGACCTATAGTTAAGATGGGTGTTCGGTTGGGAAGGCGTGTTGCAATTGGCTAACCACTCATACTTGTGACGCGGCCCTAGTTATGGTCGTTCCTCAGTTAGGAGATGTGGGAATAGACCACAATACCTGATATCCAAAACGCAAAAATAGAGAATTCGCCAGACAGTGATGAAGCCCACTTCCCTTCCCTGTTAAGAGGCTTCGTGTAGGGGAATACGCATGGAGCAGTGGATTCATGTAGATTTTATCGGCTCATGGGCACACGATTCGCTCCAGGTTAAATATTAAGTTTTATTTCTGTTTTTGAAGTCTGGTTAGAGATGAACTGGCGTGAAGTATGCTCTTTTTCGTATGTCAGACGTTCTTCAACATTGATGAAATAGAGAAAAAAATTCAACCTGTTAGCTACTGCGATCTCCGCGGTGAAGAGAGAAATAACCCATGGAGACAGGCAACCGAGTATGGTTATATCCATAGTTGGAATAACATCGGGAACTTTGTCTTTCTCTGCAGAGACTGCCAAAGGGGAGACTGGAAGAATCATAAAGCTACTTGTCGTGGGTCCAATGGACACAAGGGAAAGGAGAATAGCTAAGTAACTCAGCTACCATGGTAATACTACACCTTGGAAAGAGACCTGTCGTGTGTCATTCGTCTCTTTGTAGTGCATTCTTGTATGTGTAAATGAGCATTTTTCACACCGATTTACTTTGATTTCATGTTTTTTGTTCAGTCCAAGAATTGACGTGAAATTTCTCTTTATGTTCACTTTTGATGACCATCCAACAACAACAAAAGACGTCATTGTTTAACCAGTTCAGTTCAGGTTTATTTTTGCCATTTTTACTACAATACATCAGCATATATTGAATTACAAAAGGATAATTGAGACCAATTTAGAATTGTGCAAGAACAAAAGAACAGAGTCGAGGTTGAGAGGACAAATTTGCATTTTCTTAGCTGTTTTTTTTTTTAATGTGGCCTTTTAAGTGAGATAACAGAGAGGCCCACAGGGAAACCATAAGAGTTCATTCGAGCTAGTGATTCCTCACAGATAAACCTTTAAACTAACAATGAGGCGTGACTTTATTAACTTATAAATACGTTTGAATTAAAAAAAACTGAGAAAAAATAACACAAAACAAGAAAAAGAACGAGCACACAGACATATGCTCACGGCTCAAGTTCGTTGAAATTGGGGCAAGCATTTCAGGAAGGGTGTTCTCAGTTTGGTTTTGAACAGATAAATTTTGTCGGTATTCTGAATTTCTGTATTAAAAGAAACACATAATCTAGGTCCTTGAAAACGTATGACAAACTGTCTAATGTTTCTTCTACAGAAAAATGTGTAAGAACCAAATAGGGTGCATTTTTTTGGGACTATTCCGGAGTAACAATACAAGGAATGTTCAGTTTAACTATTCTTTTTGAACTTCTTTGGCAAAACCTTATTCCACCTATTCTGTGAATCACAAACTTGAATAGGATTAAACAGAATAGTCCCAAAGGAATGCACCCATAATTTGTTATGGTAATAGTGTTCACCCACGTGACCAGCAGCCATATTGGTTTTCTGGAACAAAACAAAGAATTTGCTTTTAAAAAAAAATAGAGTTTAATTTCTGTCCACCAAGGTGGCTGCCGTTTTATCGTGTTCTCCTCCAACATGGCCGGCGTGACGTCACAATGAACACACTCTATAGATGGTGTTCACATGACGGCCACATTGGTCTACCTAAAGAAAGAAATGGCGGCCTGTCCCCAAAAAATCCTCGGGGAATTGAACTCCATTCTTATGCAAATATATCCTTTTGTTTCAGTAAATCAATAATGGAAATATCGGAGGCACATTTAACCTTCGATAAGCGCGGGAAAACGAGCGAGCAAGTAACCATTGTTCGTTTCTCTTGATTGACAGGCTTAATTATTCAATGCAGGCCCTGCGCTGACATAATTATTGATTGCCTTTTGCCACATACTGCCACGCACTAAAGCTGAGACAAAGCAATAAATCCTGATTATGTCTAGAACAGGTTCTCTCTTTGGACTGAGTAACTGAGTATAGAAACAGTTTCTACCGTGTTCCCTAATTGGTTGAGGAAATTAGCGCGTTTTTTTTTTTAAATCAATTACAGAGCATCAAAGCAAACGGGAATTAATGTTTAAACGTCCTGAAAAGCACTCTAACTAGCTGACAAAATGACGAAAGGTTTTTATCAACAACAGAGAACCAGTAAAGGCACTGAGACCAAACCAGGCTCCAAATTACTTATGAAACTTTGCCTAACAACTTGTTGGGTCTTCCAGAAGTGGTCATCCTGGCGGCCAACATCATCATCGACAGAACGTGAAAAGCTGCGGGGTGCTCATGTAAGCTTGCCTGTCTATTGCGCCCTTCTTTCGCACTAAGCCTATTGTGCTATTGTTTCAGGGGTTGGCCAGGTATGTCCTTTGAGATGTCACCCAGGACTTAGTATATAGTTTACTCCCCGAAAAGCATCCGTTTGGCCAAAAAGGTCGGAAAGTGTTTGTCAATGGCACAATAACTTTGGGAGCTCCTCCCTTTCTTTTGATGTTTTTTAATTGTAGCCTTATTCTACAATGGCTGCCACTTTGATCTTGTTTTGCCTTAAGTGATGGCCATTTTCGAATACAGTGTATATTGAACCATTTCTGCATGAACGTTGGGGCTGAAAAGGGGCGATAACCTACGACCATGTTAAGACAGGAGCTTATTACCCATAGCCTCCATCTTCCATATTAACTCCTGAGTCAACCCCGTCCCGTATCTTTTTATTTTTAGAAGCACTTCTCACACGCGCGGGTAGCTAATTTTCGTCCATTGCTTAACGTAACTTGCAGCCACACGAAGGTATTTAAAACCAATATGTCTTCTGCTGTAAAGAAGATGGTGAGTTTTACGGATGCTCTACCACTGAGCTACAGGGGAGTCGAAGCCGTTTGACCATTAAACTGGGTTAGTTGAATGCCAATTCAACAAGGTTAGTTGGATGGCCTAATCCCCTGTAGAGTGGTAGAGCATCCGAAATAGTAATGGGAAGCTCATAGGTTCGACTCGGCTCATAGGTAGGACTTTTTTCCGTTACTGATAAACTCATCATTTTAAGATATCTTTCTAGAGCCCCCGTATTCAAGATAAGGGATAGGGTTGACTGAAAAGGGTATAATACGTCTGGATGCTTCGTGTATTGTGCACCTGCATGGTTAAGAGAGCATACCTGAAGTTCAAATTTACGCGTAGGAAAAAAATGTCCCTCATGATCGATTGCCTTGTACGAGACTAGAGCCGAGTAAAGCGCGGTTTAACTAAGGTTGGTAGAAAGGCTTGGAGGAAACTGGAAGAAAGGCTGAATATTTTGACCAAATGGCTTGGCCTTCTTCAGCTAAATGAGGTCAGCGCAGTTAGGGGGTTCATGTCACCTTACGGTTTAAAGTAAGACGTTCTTAGGAAAAGGGACTGTTTTTTCGCTCAAAGTTTACCACTTCTGATAAGCAGCTAGGTGGTCAAGAAAAATGGTCAGTTTCTCTCCGTTTTCCGCATACTTTGCCCAGAAAAAAGCCTTTTTGCTTGTGAATTTGTTCAAAGCCCCAAGAACACCGCATTCCATGATCACACTGAAGATTTCCGGGCTTTGGATTAGACAGTCAATAGTCAGGCTTTTGTCGTAAACGACAAGCGTCTGTAACGGGTGACTATTCAGATGAATGGTTTGAATTTTCACGATGAACTCTTTACGACTGTTAGGATTGGGTTTAGGACCTGTCCCGATACCTTCTAAATGAGTACCAAAGCTCCGTATACTGCAAAGCCCTGGCTCCACATGAGGAAAAGTTTTAACTGTGACCGAATAACGACTCTTCAGAGCCTTACACAATGGCTTGTGTGCGGGCCAGTGTTTACGCTGACATTCTTTACAGCAATAAGATGCAACGTGACACGTTGGACATTTCAAGAGGCGTTGCACTTCATCTTTTGAGCGACGGCAAAACGTACAACCACTATAAATTCGCACAACAACCTCCCTAGGGTGGTACATACCTTCTTCGTTGTTAAATACTTTGTTTAGGTATAGAATGGGAGGCTTAGAATAAATCTCGTTTTCTCCTGGAGGAGGTGAAATGCCAAGAGGTTCGAGAGATTTATGTGGGATACCATTCAAGGGAATACTGTCTCCCATCTGCTGAAACTCCAGCCACGGGCCACTGTGGTCTCGAACGATGTTTGATTCTAGTTTAACTCGACCCGAGTAATTTACACCCATGAGAATACCACCGCATTTGTTGCCCGAGATGATATTGCTTCTTATGACGGCTGATGTTCGTGATTTCGCGAGAATCCCCCAGAATCCATTCTCGAATATTTTGTTGTCCGAGATCAACAAAAGAGAGTCGTCTTGTAGAGAAATTCCCAATTGTCCATTGTGGTGAATATCATTGTTGCTTATAACTATATTGTTCTCATTGTTCGAGACAAGGATACCCTCCAAGGCGTTTTCAAAGATCTTATTGCCAATGATATTGCATTCTCCAGCATGTGGGCCGATTAAAATGCCATGAAAACCATTGTTGAATATTCTGTTCTCAAACGCAAAAAGTTTCCCATCTTTCCGGGCTTCTAAACCAGCTTGGTGGTTCTTGTAGACTTCACATTTTCTGACCTCTGATTGCGAACCTAACGAAGCTAAAACGCCTCCACCACCGCAATCATGAACCGAACAGTATTCAAGGAGCGCAGAACTCCCACATAAGACGTGTACTCCGGGAAAACCCACAACACCAGACACTTCTTGGTCTCCAAATTTACCACTGCGATTGCACACAGGTCTTCCTGTAGAAGCTGCTATGCATCCTGGTCCACCATTGCATTCTGGAAACTCCTCACAACTGGAGTATCCTCCAGAAATGTCACAGTGGTTCATGTGAATAGCTGCATCCTTGCCACAGCAGAGCAGACCAACGTTACCTCCTGGTAAAATGGTGTTCTCAAAGTAGGACTTACTGTGGTAGATTGTAAAGTGCTCTTTGACCCTCAAGACGGCTCCCTGTCCTAACCCAACAACCTGAAGGTCACTAAAGGTAACGAAGCTAGCTAAATCATACTCGCCTTCATGCAATAACAGAGTTTCATTAGCTTGCGCATTCATCAAAACAAAGGCCAACTGAGTCGCGTTTGTCACTTCTCGAGCCACGAGCCCTTGTACTTCTGGAAACCTTTTACAAAACGCTTTGTCGTTACGAAGACTGGGATCAAAGTGAAATGCCAATGCCAGCGTTGCTTTCTTTTGTCCCATTTGTTGAGTTGACCCACTTTTCGCTAGTTCTTCCAAAGCCCACACTTTCCGTTGCAGAGCCTTGCTGTAGTAGGGCTTCAAAGAAAGGCACTTTTCACAATCTTCAAGAGCTTTCTGCGGCTCACCACGTTTCAAATAACAGAGAGCTCGGTTGGAGAAGAGTCGATAGTCAGTGATCGACAAACCAATTGCTCTTGAATACAGTTCTGATGCCTCTTCATACTTCTTTTTTTCTACTGCAAAATTGCCTTGTTTTCTAAGCTCGTTTGCTTCCTTCTCCCTTTCCTCTTGAGAAGAATCTTCCTCCTGCGTGGAATCGCATTCTCCTGGATGCTGCCTCATACAGTAAGAAATCAGTTTGCAGTCCCTGTCTCCCAACGGGATATCAAGGAAATAATCTGGAACCTTGGTACTGTCTTGAGCTGACTCTTTGTTCACTAGCAAGTCCAGTTTTAATTTCTGCATTTCTTGGGCTTTTACCTTCTCTTGGGAAACAGCGAAAAATATCCCGGCTTCATTAAAAATGCGCATGGTTTCATCTGTATACAACAAGGTGTTAACGGACTCCTCGTGTTTTGCAGAAAATTTGCGCATATGTTCTTGCAAATAAGTGGCATGCAAAGCTAACTTACCCCACAGGTGCAATGAAGGGGGGCTCTCCACGCTAAACACGGAATCCTCTTCAAAACTTTGGCATACAGATGCCGGGGAACGTGTGTGCAAAAATGCAAAGTGGAGAACACGCATTGCACAAGAAAGCAGAGCCAGTGCAGTTTCCTTATCCAACCGACTTTGGATCACTTCTTGCACCAGACGATGAACGCCGAAAGAATTTTCCCCGTACCGCTGAAACAAGGAAAACTTGGTAAGAAGGGACACTATTTCGGCCTGATCCCACGAAGCACTTTCCACGGCAGAATCGTCACCTGTCTTCAGCTCCTTATTGATCAATTCATACGGAATATCTTCAGGACCAAAGAACGCACACACCTGCATCACGACAGTGGGCGCTCTTCCAAGATCCAACTCCTCAGCTATGTCACTAACGTGTTCGAAATTTAACAGCCACGTAGTATGCACAGCCAACCGTGCAGGAGAGGTGTTTTCCACAAGATTTCGGGCTTTCTTCTTTTTCAAGAGAATAAGTTTTTGCTTCTTATATTTCTTCACGTAGTCTTTTATGGATTGATTAAGACATCGAATGTAGGCTCCAGCTTGATCAAGTGCCAAAGGAAGTCCTCCAAGTTCACGGACTAGCTCACGTGTGTCTGTTTCCTCATCCCCGGCTTTTCCGGTTCGCATTCCTAAGAATTGGATACCTTCATCTTCTGTCAAGCACTTCAGTTCAATGCAACAGTGCTCTTCCATTCCTGTTTCTTCTCCAATCTCTGCCGCCTCCCTCCTTGTGGTGATGATGATGTGACCACGAGCCGTGTGTTTCCAGTGACCAGTGAGCAGCTTTTGCATGTCAGTGGACATTTCCAACTCGTCAAGATTATCCACGACCAAGCACCACAATTCATTCCGTCTTCTAAGCCAATCAAGAGTTCTCGAGAAAGAGTTGGAAAAATCGTTTTCAAAAGTTCCTATTTGCCGCGCTACCTCGCTGAGAGACCTTTGAAAGACATCGTTATTTTCACCTGAAATCCAAAAAATTCCTCCTGGATATTCTTCCTCGTGTCGCCAAAGAAATTCTACAGCGAGAGAGGTTTTCCCGACGCCCCCAAGACCGCAAATAGCTGAATGAACACAACCACGGTTGGCATTTTTTGGATGCGTTGCAATGGTTACTAGCTCGTTATGGCGACCGCAAAAGCAAGGATTGCGAGAAGGTACTTGAACAACTCTAGCGCCCGCTACTGCCTTTAGAGTTCCCTCTTCTAATGCTTTTACCCGAGAACCTAGCTGGGATTGTTCAATTTTCAAAGCCCCTACTTCTGAAGCGAGACAAGCCTGTTCGTCTATCACAGACGATACAGTCGTTTCTAGGGCACTCTGTCTTCCTTCTAAAAGGGAAATGTTTTCGTTACAATTATCTTGTTGCTTCTCAATTTTCTCTAAAACACTCGCATTATCTGAAATTGTGGCTGACAATTCCCTCTGGCTCTTTTCGAGAATATCTATGCGCTTAAAGAATTCGTCAGCTTCGTGTTTGAAGCTCTCAAGGGCATCACTTATCTTCTTAGGTTCATCCACACTTGCTGTTTTGACGTTCTCCAGTTCTTTTTGTAGGTCTGCCACCTCCACAGTGAGAAGGCTCATTAGGTCTTTATCCACTGGGCAGCCCATGCATAGCTGTAAACCTACCAAAAACAAGGACATAATGAACACCATCGACTTCATGGTCGAAGCATTGAGGCCTGTAACAATACGGTTTTTCGCCGTCCCAGGAGTGAACACGTTCATTCGACTTAGCCGTGCCTGGTGCTATTCTAAAACGAAAACACGTGCTCTTCTTTTCAATGTGATACAACTAATACTGCGTTTAACTCTGGTTCTCTGTGAACTGTTGCTCTCTTGGCGACCGCCACAGATCTTTCATCTGAGTATGACTACCTGCAATATAGCCACTACCGTTACTATGAAAAGGAGATAAATTAGAGTACAAAATAAAAAGATTCATCCACTCAAATCAGAAAACAGAAAAGTAACCAGTTGAAATGAAAAAGGAAAAAAAAAGTAGGGGATTGTAAGCCCATTGGGAAGAAATTTAGAGACGGCTGTATTCGAAGGCTAAATGCGTTCCCACTGTGCAACACAGAAAACCCCAAACATCTTTATGTCGCCTGAAACGCAAAGTTTCTAACCATATTAAACATGATTGTATGCATCTGACCGCTGCTGTACTAAGTAGCGAAACCTTGGTAGCGACGGCTCTCTTGTTTGTTGCCCACGAGAGGCAAAAGGATTGGCCAGCGAGACAACCCGTGGATTCACCGGCTGCTCCCGGCAAACGAAACCTCAGTCGGAATGACAACCAACCTTTCGTTTCCCAGTCGTGAAGGGCTGAAACTTGTTTATCTTCATCAGCTTTTGGAAGTCCCACAGAGCGAAGCATTGTCTCCATGGCTTGAAAACAGTTGGTAAAATTAACATCAGTCCAATGGTCAAAGTTGCAATGGCCCCACTCATTTCTCACTTTAGAACGCACGTCCTTCGCACTTTTTGTGATGTGAAGGGAAAAACAAGACGCGTTTGCCAGAATTCCTAACACTGCTGACAAGTCACAAGTGTTGTCAAATCCTGCAAATGACAAAGTTACGCTCACTGTTTTAGACCGTTCATGCCTAAGGGTTTGTTAAGTTTCAGTTGAGCTGTAAATCGGCAAAGACAACAAATTACTCAGTGTGAAGCGCATTACATTTTGAGTACTTATCCATAGAAAATGCGCCAATAAATGCTACAACATTGACAATGAAAGTGGAATAACCGGAGCCGAACTGAAATTTATTCAAGGGCTTTGATAATAACTGTGAGCTGCGACGCTCGCACGCTCAGTGTATTCAGGTCCTTTGTCACCTTTGTAAGTCGTGATTGGTTTCAGAGACTCGCGTTCGAAGTTAGTTACCTGCCGCTCTTTGAGTGAGTTTTTTAGGCGCCTTGTTTCTTCTCATAGAAACCAAAGGAGACTAAATTTCGTCAGAAAATTGTCAAAGTTGATCAATTAGAGGGAAATTCTGTTTACGAATTACTTGAGACAGCATGCCTAAAGGTTGTCAGCATGCGCCTGCTGCCTCGATGCAACCAATCGCTACAAATTACACGCCAGTTATTACCAGTAAACTTGGCCATGTGTGGCTCAAGATAAAGCTTTGCCATTTCTTCAGCGGAACTGACTTTGTAATCATATGAACCCATTCTTTTCTTAAAGCGACTGAAGTTATTGTTGATACTTCCATAATTCAACCGAAATGGTCCATCTTTTGCTAAATTGCTCCCGAACACCTGTGTGTCGATTCTACTCTTCAGTGTCATGTAGTGTTTGGGTATTTCTTGAGCAACAAAATCCCGAAGGACTGGTAACAGAAGCCTGTTCAAGCAAATACCAATCACCACCCATCTCTTTTGGTTGTCTTTAAGGTCAAAGCTGCTGGCTGCCAAAGCAAAAAATAAATAAGTCAGTAAACAAACAAACAAACAAACAAACAAACAAATAGATGGAAAATTTATGGCAGATATGGGCTTTATCGCCAGCTTCCGGGGGGAGGGGGCTGAGAGATTGCAGAACACTCAACCCTTCCCTTTCTTACGAAAAGCGGCCGTTTTGGATACAAAAACGTGATATGGGACGCCACAAGAAAGAAAAATGCAAACATAAAGTTGTTAACTAACTCAACCCCTTCCTAGCCGGGTCCTGGGAACTAGGTTAACTGGTTAACTGCCTCGCGGTGCACTGATCAAAGAAACATTTTTTTCACCCTTACCAGCAGCAGATCCAGAGGCAGTAGAGGGTGCAGTTAAGACGGTTGCTGCTGCTGGTGTGCCTGGTGGTAGTGTTGGTGCGAACATAATTATACGCCCACTGGAGCCAGTTGCCATGGTGATCTGAAAATAGTTAAAATAGTTAACTGAAAGTAAGGACCTGTTCACATATTCAGTAATATTTTGATTTTCTTTGGGATCACAGCGAACAAGCAGAGAACATAAACATTTAAAAAATCCAGCTTTGTCGATAACCCCGGCAAGGACTGAAAGTTGTTGGGAGTTTGTTCTTTAGCTGTTGTACACAGTGACTTGGTATGAGCGATTTATTGAATACAAGGGAATATATATGAGCAACGGATGTCTGATACTGGTGACGTCTTCGTAAAGCAGTTCTGTGAGAGGCGCCTGCCTCACTTGATAGTGCGGTCCAAGAGCGTACAAACCAGTGATCACTTCCTCTGGCATCCGATACCTAGGTCTACCAACACGTTTAGGTTCTTCAACAAGGCACGCAAATCACAGTACCGAATGGTAATTCCGGTGCATAAAACAGAGTCCCAGTACATCTTTCATACAAATTATGGACCTCACCATGCATCTGATGCCCCTGGCAGCAAGAGTTTACGCAATCAACTCCTCGCCTGGCTCTCACTTGTTGACAATAATAAATTATGGCTCTGATAAATGTGCTCATCCAATCGCTGTTCAATGTATATTCGAGGGTGTTGATATAATCATCGTGAAGATTACGCTGAGCTTGGGTAAAAGGGAATTGCGTCTTCTAATAAAGTCTCCAAATCTACTGCATTGTCTGCCATATTAAAAACGTTCCTCTTCATCCCTGCGTTCCAGACCTCGAACCAGTGCCTGACGTCCGCAGACAAATAAAGAAAGAGGGCGCAGTGGCCGTTTACTTTTGTCATAGCCGTATATACAGTACATTTGTTGTAGCCGTGTATATTTTTTGTACCTGTATAAATTTATCACAGTCGTATATATCTTTTGTCCCCGGATACATTTGTCGTGACCGTATAAATTTGTCGCAACCGTATGTATATTTATTTCTTTTCTATTTTTTTTAATTCATTTGGTAGTGTATTGGTTGCTTGGCTTAAATATACTAAGATAGCTCTATATATTTGTCAGTTGGCATAAATATAAAATCTGTACAATATTGTCACATTTGGTTTGTCATACAGAACTGCATCGTCCTCAGCTCGCGAGTCAGGTTAGTGATTGAAAGTTGCTTGGACGGGTTTTCACTTGATTGTCGTAAGACCAAAACCACTGAGTAATTACAGAGCCAATCACGTTCTGAAGGCAGAGACCACCGTGAATCAAGTAATTTTAAATCAAGTAATTAACGACCTTGTTTCACTAACCAATCAGAATGCAAAGCAAGTTAACACAGCGGGAAAGCGAGAGTCACGAAGTCGCAAATTGGTTTTGGTTTCGCATCTGATTGACTGAAAAGTTCGCGCGGTTTTTTTTTTTTTAATCCAATCGGGGAATCAGGCCAAACCAAACCAAAACTAAAGCGACAGCGTAATTACTTTCGGCAGTCACGTCAAAACTTCTTTATATGTTGAAAAGAAGTTTCATCCCTATGCAGTTGTTCATGTCTCGCTCGTTCATTGGCCATCTCTAGCAGACAAATGTTCAGTAAACATCTTGTAACCTAGCATCATTTGTGACAATCACCTCGAACACTCAAGAAGCAATCACCTTTCGCTATTTTCCTTTCACATAGCTGCTATCCCAGGATTTGATTCCTAGCCCAAACGAAAAGAGAAAACGATTTTTCCTCGGAAAACGAAACGCTAGACAAACCAATGGCTAAACAAACCGACAGACTTAATTTTGAAGATATTGAAGAAAGTGTCGTCTTTGTTTGTGCGAAATACGTAAATATATGAAATGTTTCTTTAGCGACTGAATTATTCACATATCATGCTTGGGCTGCAGGTGGTAGCTTCTAATTTCTTGGCATTTGCCATAATTTTGATAACAAGACCTTGCATGGGTTACAGGGATTCAAAGTCGGCCAAAATCCCATACGTTCATTGTAATAGACCATTTCACGGTTAATGACGCCATATTGGTTGGGGGCAAACACGCCTAAAATTACAGTGAATGTATGGGATTTTGGCCGACTTCGAACCGCTAGGACGCCGCTATGAAAAGGCCGATTTCCAACATTTCTGCTATTTTTATTGATATTATTGACATCATTCATCCAACCGACGTTTAGGCCAGTAAAGGCGGTATGACCTCCGTAAATTGGAATTATAAATCTTCGCATGTCGCTCCTAATTTCGCGGCAATTTACGTAATTTTGTTCAAAGGATTTGTATGAAATCTTCAAAATACGTTTACGGTCGTTGTAGCCTGAATCTGTTCTTTATATTTCATGAAAATAATGTCAGTACAAATGACTTTTAAAAGACAAATTTAGTTGTCAAAATACTGCTTCCGCAGCGAAGTTAACACCCAACCAATGTGGCGTCGTTATCCGTGAAAAGGTCTATTTTAGCTGCGTTTGCCCAAGGCCTGATTCATGTATACTTATCTCCCCATGTGTTCGTGCCAAATTTTCCTTCACAGAGTGGAGGCTTGGACATTTCCTGAAGTGAGTGTTTTATAGAACCATCAAACATATCGGTGGCCGAGTTTGAGGTGGATTGAAATTGTTTATATATATATTTTTTGGCCCGATTTCTCGGTTCGCTGGGCCGATTAAGGAGCGAAGGGTTTCCTGTGTTCGTCTCTCTCTTACTGGTGGGATTACGGTTGGGGATATCTAGCGAAATAGTAGACAGAATGGCCCCAGCTTACCGAAGGAATATCATAAAAAGACAACATACAGGTTAGCGCAACAGTTCTTCTTATTGCTTCTATCAGACTGTCTGATACACGCCATGCATTCAACACACAACACAGAGCCGAACACAGGCCTTCTGTTGTTCTGTATGCAGTAATGACTTCATTTGTTCGAGTCTATCTTTAAAGCCTGACAGTATCCATGTATTTTTTTCGTATCTTGAAGTTTTTAAGTCGTTCGCATCGATCGAGCATTCAATTTATTATAAATCGGGTTACATTTAAAATTAACATAGCATTGCAAATATGAACTAACCTGTTGTCGTGATTCAGCTGTCCTGAGAGTATTTCTAAAATGACCCAAAGTTTCCTTTACAAGGCTCAAAAAGAGAATAGTTGTATTTTCCAACGGGAAATCACGTAAGTGCCAAAACAAGGCGGTTGTATTGAACTACCTACCGTGTATAGCTTTCAGGGTCTCAGAAAAAGAGGAAGTGAAACAAACATGTCGGGAAATTCCCTGCTTCGCCCCAGGCGTCTCTCTGTGGTTGCAGCACGGTGCGCGTGGGTTTATGGGCCAATGGCGCCTGAGGAGGGGGCAGAGCACTTCGGAATACCGTTTTAATAGCAATATGTTAATATACTACGATTACTACCGCAGGAAAACTTCGAAGGTTTTCCAGTCCGAAAACGGTTCAAATTCTGCGAATGGCCAAATGGATTGGAGTCCGCCGGCTGACGTATTAGGCCCTGTTTACAAACAGGTAGGGTAACGTTACCCGAGTGCTAGCCGGGGTTACCCTAGTTCCAAGGTGACCCTAGGTGCCTTGTAAACGCTCTGTTAGGGACAATTGACCTAGCCGGGACAACTTTTTAGTGGTTTCCATCAGTTGTGTTTGCGATGCTGGCGATTACCAAGCACACAAACTTGTCCCGGGTGGTAGAGTAACCCTACCCGTGAAATTTTACTTGTAAACCCGGGCTATCTTTAACCCTCTTGCTAGCGTAACCCTTGCACTAGAGTTACTTTACCTGCTTGAAATAAGGCCTTAAGAACGGGGAAGTAAACGCCACCACATCCTCTCTAAGATGGCTGCCCTACCCAGATTCAGTGACAGAGATAAGCACTTCCCAATATAACTTTGTATGATCTGCCCAATGAATGTAATGGAGAGCTGAATAAAGTGGAACTGGGCGCTGTAAGCCGACGTAGAGGAATCGGTTTTCATTATCCAACGCGGCCCTAGTGCTCTTCAATGTTAATTTTTCGAGCTCTCTAAAATACTTTCACAGTTTCTACGCCAGATTAATTGCAGGTATCTTGAATTTGTAGGAACTTCCGCTTCATTAAGTCAAATGATTGTTGGTATTTTAATATTATTCTGTCGATGTACGAGGATGCAACAAAGATGGTTAGATTTTGTTCTTTTTCCACTTGTTGTCCAAAATGTGTTTTTATGTACAGAACAGCGTGACTCAAACTACACCTTATTATTTCAGAAAAGGAGTGGTTAATGATCCGTTTAAGTAATATAGTGTAAGATTGACTACAATTAATTTATGATGGAGAGTTAGAGTATATTGAAAAGCTATTTTAATTTGAGTCGATGTCGCTGTGCCATTGTTCCTGTCTCGCTCGTTCATTGGCCATCGCTAGCTGACGCATATTCAGTAAACACCCGGCTGCAGCCCCTTGTAGCCCAGCGTCATCCGAGCTAATCATCTCTAACAACAGCTGAAAAAAGGGAAGATTTAAACGGGTGTGTAAGACTTCCCAATTAACAGTCTTCTACAGAGTGTGAAAACCCCAAAATAAGTCATGAAATAAGTCAATCACAACAAAACAGAAAGCCCAGTCGGACCAAGGAGAGGTTTATCGGTCGGGAAGATCGCGCGACTTTTTGCAAGCCAATCACAGGGCGTCAAACCGAGTCAAAACAGACAGTTGCGTTTTGTTTGTTTCGGGCTACTTGTTTCGGGCGTCAAACCGAGTCAAAACAGACAGTTGCGTTTTGTTTGTTTCGAGTTACTTCGTGCACACCCTCTCCTTGGGAGGAAGACTGCGCTTAAAAACGGCTTCAAATAGAACCATATATGACAATTATCTTGACAACTCCAAAAATAAGATATAGAAGGTACTGTGTAGAGCTTTGAAACCGACAATTATGAAAAACTGAAATAAATGCTCTGACAATAGCGTCTAATGAGAATACAATTCGTCCCACCTTGACAACTCCACCGCGGTGCATTATAATGCAGCTTTCAGGGCTTTTTCCGAGCTGTTCAAGAGCTCGCATTGCAGATCGCTGTACAATGATGTCATGTGACCCCAGATATTCCACCATGGATTTGACAGCTCCTTCTTCGCAGAAACGCTTGGCGTTGTTGCCCCACTTGCTGCACATGGCGATGGCTTCGGCCAGGTGGCGTCTGAGGAGGATGTCAGTCTAAAAAAAAAATCAGAAATGGTGGATTGTTATAGTCATGTATGATGGTCGTGATAATGATGCCGATGATGTTGTTTTTTTATGATCATGATGATGATGACGTTGATGTTGATGATGATGGCGATCTTGTTGTTGCTGATGATGATGATGATGATGGTGATGATGATGGTGATGATGGTGACGGTTATGGTGACGGTTATGGTGGTGGTGATCACGCCGACAATTATGATATATAATTATTGCGAGGTTCATATCGTTGAATATATATACATTATTACGACGCTCATACGTTGAATTTGGAAATAACGTTGAATATATGATGGCGAATTTATGAAATTTTCATATATTTGATCATACTTCAATTCATTCAACGTTGAATAGACCGCACTCAAAAATGGCGCGCAATTTATAATTTTTTGTGTTCATGTAAATTAATTTACACCTCCAAGCCTCATTTTAGAACAAAAATTCATTTCTCGTTGGCACATGCTAACGAGGTTGAGTAAGCTAATTTTAGATTAATTTATTGTCCGCTATTTATGAACACGATGCATACGATAAATTATGGGCAAATTGAAGATTAATCTTTATTAAGTGATAATGACGATAATGATGAAGGTAACTATTGTTTTTCATAACCATGGTAAAACGAAAAGGGACATGTTGGCTTACATCATCGACGGCGTTTTAGTTGGCCATCGTACCTTGTGCGTGAGGTGAGCCAAGTGTGAGACAACGTCATAATCCGTGATGATACCTAAGTTCTCCCGATCACAGGCTATGATTGATATCACTGCGCAGGCGCTGGTGAGGACCTGATAAAATATGACAAAATAGATCAACTCGCACTCGGTCATGTATCTGCCGTACGTTCCCTGTGTTCACAACGGCTGTAGCATGGAATGGACACAAATCCTCTCTTACCCTTCACGCCTAGTGACAGTCCGATTTACAGTGCGCCTCACCAGGACCATGACGAATCAGTGTTGTTTTATAGCAGTCTTCTTTCATTAAGCCGTTCAGGCTTCATTAAGCCCTTAGACGAGCACGTTTTCTGTGACAAGTTTTGACTTGACAAGTTTTATGTGCTGGTGTGTAAGGAAAAACTTGTCAAGTTTTTCCTTGACAAGTGCACTTGTTCAAAAGCTAGCATGTTAGCTTTTGAACAACTGCACTTGTCAAGGAAAAACTTGACAAATTCCAGAACTTGCTGGTCTGTATGGGTCGACAAGGAAAACTTGTCAAGAAAATTGAGAAATATTGCGGGCCCTCAGCGGTGTTCTTGTTGTGCTAGCCGTAATGGCGGATAACAGCATGGCCGGGAAAAACACTGTTCGTTGGACCGATTCTGCTACATCACGTCTCGAATACCTAAGATCAAGAGAAAACTTGTGGAATACCAAAGTGGATTCCTACAGGGACCAAAACAAGAAAAAGCCACCTCCGATTCAGATGTCTGTTCGAGTGCTCATATTGCAAATATAAAGCAAAACCCACACCACATAGACTGTCCACAGTCCCCCTATTTTTCCGTGGGATTCTCGAGAATGGTACGCTTCGATAGAGCTGCCGCCATCTTGCTTTGTAAACGCGAGCGCGACCTGGGGAGAGTGTCAACTAACCCCCGCTCCCCCTCCCCTCGGTAGTTTAGGCACTCTCCCCAGGTCGCGCTCATGTTTACAAAGCAAGATGGCTCCATGTCGAGAATCCCACGGAAAAATAGGGGGACTGTGGACAGTCTACAGACCACAAGCCAGCATCCTCTTTCCTCTCGTCAAATAAGCGTGAGCCATAATCAAAAAGCGAAAATGGCGCCCTGTGTTTTTGTTTTCCGTCCTCCGCTGCGTAACTGTATTTCTGGCTACAGTTAAAACTTGTCCAAGAAAACTTGTTCATTCGTTCACACCAGCAAAAAAAAAATTGTCAAGGCAAAACTTGTCACAGAAAATGTGTGGTTCACACACACAAGCAAATAAAACTTGTCAATAACACTTGTCAAGGAAAACTTATTCGTCTGTAAACGGCTTTAGCGAAAGTGATATCAGAAGGCGTACTTACCTCCAAGTCCTCAGACTTGAGCAGACGAACAGTCAGATCCAGACCCCCAACAAAGGATCGAGCAGTTTCCCAGGCCTCCTGCAAACAGAGCAAGAGTTGCGACAATCTAAGTTGTGACATCTCTTTTGCAAAAGAAAACTAGAAACGCACAAGACTTAATGATCGACTTCACGTAGCCTGGTAGCCGATCAGCCCAGGTATGATAAAGTTTAAAGCTGGAAAATATATTATATACCGGTGAGTCTTGCATCAGTCTAGAAACAGCCCACGCTGCACTGGAAACTACCTAACAAAAAAACAACAACAATATTGACTAGGATGACCTCCAAGACTACAAAACGTACCCACCCCATCCCCGTTCGACACTTGCCTTATTGTTTTTGGACTTCATAAGGGACCATAATAATCGAAGACCGTCCAGTTTGTTGAATACACTGCAGTAAAACACGTGGGACAATATAGGTCAATATATAAACTCTGATTTAAATCACATGTATGATGTTATTTTCCATGAGTTAAAAATGTTGTTTTTTTAAGATGTTCTTTTCCCGACATTGGTTGAAAAATATATTTCATTCACTACAGCCGAAACAGACCGCAGACGACAGATGACGTCAAAACGCCAACTTTAAAAAAACGACAAGAAAGACGTTAGGCGTCTTACCACATTTTGACTCCTGTTCAGTGTATCACTGATCAGACCAACTGAAGAAAAGGAATCTTATTTGTTTTTATCGACAAAGAACGAAAAACAACATCTTCTTGGAATGTACTTACTCGCGGCAAGCGCTATTTGCAGCACATGCTGCAATGGCTCTAGCCGCTGCACCAGTCAGTTCCTCTTTTGGAATGCTCAGGATGTCC
>BLFK01000535.1:711790-742137 GCA_014634185.1 Astreopora myriophthalma
TTTCTTTCTTAAGATTCTGATGAGTTATAAATTGCTCTTTTATTTGTGCATTTTTCGTGGTGGACAAAAATCAGTAAATATCATTTAAGAGGAAAATAATTTAAGCCGTGTTTGACTAAACGCGGATTTTAAAGTTTAATAGGCTGTGGTGTGAATGGCGCATTAGATGCATGTACACGCTGGAGAAGCATGCGTAGTGGGCGCTGGGATGTATTTAGGTTGCGAGCCAGAGTGGCGTCTGCCACTCGCTTGCGTTAAAATATATTCCAGCGGGTTTAATTAGTGCAGCTTTTGAGTACTACACCCAGGACAATTTCTCTCGTTTCAGGTGTCTCGATTGTACAGCGCCGCTATTACTGACCGGTCAAGCATGTGTAAGGATGTGAGCGGTAGAACACTCAGACGGGAACGAACGAAAGGACTAAGGTGAGTGCTGACGGGCACTTGTCATTTCCTCACAGTATTCACCGTTTTCTAGCTCGTCCCTTCAAGCTAGAAGAAGCAATTGGCTTCCTACCTGGCAATTAACGTGGTCCGTTTGAAGGATATTTACAAGCACCATAAGACCATTGACATCTCTGATAGCCATTTGAGTCATCTCCTGGGTTAAGTTGAAGTCTGCCAGACCGCACAGTGTGATAACTGTTGCTGCCTGGTTACCAACCTGACCAAAAGAGAGAGGTTATTAGCAAATACTTCACCAGAGCGCCAGCCTGCAGATCAAAGTCATTTGCGGACGGCAATCGATGATGTAGATTCCCTTAAAAAACTGGAATTGTGTCGATCAAAACCCGCAATATTTTATTTGGCTGTGAAAGGTGCGGGCCGTCACGCATGCGTAATTTGCTCACCTTCAGGTATTTGACGAGCCTTTGAATTTGCCAGTATTCAGATGGAAGATCAGCGACATTCTAAACGAAAACGAGTTTTAACGTATGAAGTCGTGAAAATAACAATAAGAAAAACATTCGACTCGGTGTCAGAAAGTAAAATGCAAGTTTTCAAACAAAGAAAACCATGCTATCTTCTGTTACCGAATAAGATGATTTGTAGTTACACTTTAAAAAAGAAATAAGCAACTCTAAGCTAAGACTGCTGACCGCAGGAATAGTGGGCTCACCACTTTGCCATCCAGTACTCTGTCATCCTCTTCTTCACTTTCCGTTGAACTCTCGATCTTCTCGGTTGCAATTCTGGGAACTGTTGATCTTCTGGGAATGTTCTGCCGGTTGTTTTTGCTGTGTTTTACAATTTGGTAAAGTAAGTATACGCATTGTTTATAGCATAACTTACTTGGTAAGTAGTCAAGATTTCTACCGGAGTTTTCAGTTCCGCTGTCAAGCTGAAAATGTTGTTGTTGTTGTTTTTTCTTTTGCTTGTTTTTTTCATTTATTTTCATCATATCACCCACCTCTCTCCACGAGTTTGCCTTGCTTTAAGTGGTGGCTTTATGGTGATATTTTCCTCCTCGTCACTGCAATGGAGACAACAACAAATTCACTGCATGTGAGCGCGCATATTTCGACCACTGTAGCGCAGATTCACTTTATGATGTCCGCTCACCTGTCCTTCCCAACGTCAACTCTTGAATTTCTCCATCTTAAGGACCGTGACGGCGTGTACTCGGAAGAACGTTTTTCATTGCTGGGTTTCTTTTTCACTTTCTTAATTGCCTTCCTGACATGCAGAAAAAACTGATCAAAACAGTACAAACTAGCACTAGCAGTAATACTACTCCCTTCTGTTCCGGTCCCAAACGGGAACAAAGTACTATGGTCTTTCATCTCAACACCAACAAATGTACTCCTGGTTTCGTGAATATTCTCTAACCTTTCTTTTTGTTTTGGCATCTCATGCTTTTGACTTTCTTGTTTTATTTCTTCTTCTGACTCACTGTCACTCAAATATTTGTTAAGGAATGAACTCTGAGGGATAAAAGACAGATCAGGGCAGCGTATAGGAGTCGGGGATGAAAAATCGTTTTCACACTACCAACCATGACAGGGAAGATGAAAGATAAAGGACTACCATTTCCGCTTGGTAATAGGAGCAATGCCTTCTCCCCTGCTTGGTCTGGCCTGCAAATGAACCTGCGAACTAACCCCCTGCAAACTGGCGCCTCGGGCACCGTTTAAGTGGTTATTTATTGAAAATCGAGTGATATCTTTTCTTGACTCAGTGACGTTTAAGAAGACGGGGCATTTTAAAAGATAATCGGTGTTAGTATTCAACGGCGAATTACTACTCACACTTTCCACTACAAGTTCTTCTTGTGCAATTTTGTGGTCGTCATTCCTTTCCTATATAAAACGGAATGATATCGCACTAACCAGTGGATTGTCACTGATATTGATTTTCGTTTATTAAAAGCTGACTATTCAATTTTAGAGACGTCTACAAAGACAGCATTTTAGAATGAAGCATTACTTGGCTGTCACCATCATCTCTGTTTGCTGCTTCTTCTAGAGTATCTTGTTCATCGCTATCTCGTCTTTCATTTTGCTGTAAATAAAAATCGGAATTACATTGCAGAAAATTAAATCCATCGGTTAATTAACTGGTTGCTCTCAGCTATTTCAGCCATGCCTTGGCTATGCCTTGACTCTTGGTACATAAACAGCAACAACCGTTATCTTTCAAATAAACTATAGAGTGAAAATATTAAGTGGAAATTTCTGAATTGACCGTCTGCTGTTCTCTTAAAATTGCCCAACGAGGATAAAGGTTATTTGTCTGTCCGAGATTCAACAAGTTCAACGATGGTTGAGTTCGAAATAGCGATAAAGAAAAACAATATATTGGTACTAATTACTATGGCAGCATAATGAACAACTCCACAATAATCTCATTATTCAAAGTTTCAACCACATCTCGTTTCTAACCAATCGACCCTATCGCGGTTTTAAGCCGTCATCTTGACCGCGTAGGTAAAGCAAAGAATTGCAGACAAATATATGGACAAATTGAAACATGGTAAAAGCTGAATCTCTTTTCAATATTTACTTGATGATTAAAATGCACTTTTCCCTTGAAAATATCACGGCTTAAGCCACCATCTTGACGGCTAGGCAAAGCGTAAAGAATTTCAAGAACTGACTGGGTTTGTGTGTGGATCCTATTGTGAAAAAAATTTGCGTTAAACGTTCGCTGCGAAAAAAAAAATTAATTGTGAACTGAAAGAGCAAAGGATTATACTGACCGATTTATTGGGACTAACCTTTGCTTGAAGTTGCCCGGTTGATAAAGGTGCGCCCGGTATCGATTGTAACATAACCTTTGTCTCTTCCTCTGATGCATCTTTCCTAGATGTTGCTGTAGTCGTTCGAGTTCCTTGCTTGCTTTCCATGGGATAAATATGTGTCAATTCCTGTTTAAAAAGGAAACGCCATTAAAAGTACATACAAATAAGCTTATAGGCAGGACTAAACCAAAGAGTTTCAATATCAGAGTAATTTCTATACAACTAAAGCGGAAACTCAAAGTACGAGAGAAGCCTCGAAAGTTATCGGCAACAAGTGCTATTCTGAGAAATTTCACGATGTTACCATATTAGTTACCAGAACAAGGCACTACTAGAAGCATAAAATGCCAGTTTTACTAGCTTGATTGGGAAGGGCACATATGCGCGCGCTGGTCGACGGCGAGGGCGAGTAAAAACATGGAAAAAGTGAAGCCATGTAGCGATAGGGTGCGTTCAATCGGAAAAGGCAAAGTTTTATGCTAAGTACCATGAATGCACATTGAATCAATGGAAGATTAAAATCGCTGTCTTCAGGAACATAGGCAGAGTTTTCGCACAAATACAATGTTTCGAATCTACCAGTTCCCTCAATCCCTCATCCAAATTGTTTCCAGAGCTCTTCTCAGTAAAAGACAAAGGGGCTATAAGAATGCGGTGCAGCTTTCCAAATCTCAATGGCTCACTCCCACATGCCGCCAGCCTTAAATTTAAATAGCTTTCGCCTGAGTTCCTGGGAGTCAACCATAGTTACTACTCAGCTGTTTTGAATGAAAAACAAGTCGCATGATATAGGTATGTAATGTGTTCGAGGGGTGTCACTCTCAGAATGGACACTACAGCTAGAACGAACCTCAAACCGTACATCCATCTCAGTTTCGATGTCCGACATCGTGACTTTTGATCTGAAAGAATAGACTGATATCTAGTTGAAATTAGCTGACTGAGAAACACTTTTTAATTGCCACATTTTCACGCGGCTTGAAACATGTGTGTAATGAAAACGCCCCCAAGTTGAACGTGTCGGCGGCGGAAGAACTGAAGAAAAACGGGCGAACCTAACATAACAAACCTGAAAACAAACGCCCAAATTTAAAAACAAGGAAATAGTCCCGACTTGGCAGAGGTTTCCAGTAACGATGAGATGCAGCGACCCGTTCGGGTTTCTAGCTGTTTTGCAACCTGCCAGTTTGATAATTATAAGTATCAGCGACAATCAAAGCTACAAGCTAAGAGCAGAATTGTAAGAGAACCCAGCTAAGGGTACGTTCGCTTGGGATATTCCGAAATGTTATTCTGGAATGCTCTATTCCTGCAGGCTATTAATTATGCTCCACAGTGAGGAAAATCACCGTGGTGGAAATCCAAGTATATTCCGGAATGAAAATTGCTACCGAATAAACGCCTATTCTCGTTAATTAACATATTCTAAGTATTCCAGTCCCCGATTTGGTCCCAAACGAAGGCACCATTGATACCTTTTGAGTACGCCTTACCCTGAAAAACGTCATTGCGTGCCAACAGTTACCTTCCCCCTATTTTTATTCCAAGTGCAAATAACCGAATGATCAAAGAGTAAAACGCCCTGAAACACCGCAGGTAAGGCCCGGAACCAGGAATCAAATCAAAAATTTGTGTCTTTTACGTTCAGAAAAGCTCACACCAACTATTACATTAGCCATTTTTATACTAGAGACGCATAATATTATAATCATTATAGGACGAAGAAGTCCGGAAAAAAAATGCGAAGTGCATTTTGTTACGGTTTTAATATTATGTGTAATCAACGCCTAGTTTTGCCTTTTGTTTTCGTCTCCGTTTCATGTGTTAGCCTTATGTTTACTATCGTAATTACAGACCGAAATTTCCCACCATATGTAAATTCATCCTGTAAGTTTTGTACATATATAGAAATCGTTTTCATTTTATCACTCGCTCTCCATCGTAATCCTGCAGTTGCTAAGTGTTCTCACTGAGTCCTCATCTTTTAAGTATTCTTTCTCGATTCACTCTTGGTTTCGTCATATACATTTGTTGAAAGTGTCTTTTCTATGGCCGTCGCCGTTCTCACCTGTTTAGTTCGTCTAGTATAATTAAAGACCAGCACAAGACAGATGCGGAGAGTTTGTACATGTCCTGATACCTTGTGGCCGTCTTTACCATCGACGGACGAACTAAAAGACACACTACAAACTGTAAAAATATTTGCCCAAGTTTGTGCTGGACGGATTATGCGTGTATGGTATAATTATTTGTTGTCTAACATTTAACAGAGAAGACAACCAGAGATGAAGTATAGGTTGATACGGCGATTGCTTTCTGTATGCGACCACTGAGGTCATGTCCACCGCGCTTTTATTAGTTGATGGCTATTTACTTGTATGTTGAAACTTGTGCAGTAGATTATCACCAAAGCTAAACAAATGCAGACAAAGATGAATAACTTGAGACACTAACCTTGGAAATATTCAAGTTGTCAGTGGTTTCTGTTGTCTGCAGCGATCGGTCCGAATATTTCGAAATCTTTGTTTAGAAAATTAGTCCTATCAGATGTTTCGAACTCGTTCTAATTTTTCTTTAGCCTAGAAGGCTTAATTTTTCTGTATACCTCAAGAAGTCAATTTAACTCTTGAGACGGCTAAGAACCACAAATAAAGATAATAATCGATGGTAGTTATTGGAAACCAATCTTGAAAAAGTAGTTGACTGCTTGTCCTGGTTACCATAGCAACACAAGGCTATCACGAGCAGGTGTTTCCTCCCTATTTCAATCGGTAGGAGATACATCTTTGTTTTTCAATACTTTTATTGAATATATATGAAGCCCTGATACGTGAAATGCAGATATGAAGTATTTTAGAATGATCAAAGTCCGCCTGCAAATTATCCACATTCAACGGAACTCGAACCCATGACAAGCCAACAGCGAGTTTCCTTCTTTGCATTGCACATGAAAAGAGAAATGAATAATGATATGCTGACAACAATGAAACTTTTTGGCATGGTTTTAATCTGATCTAATGCTCAGGGTCATTTCTGAACCATTAGTTACAGTTGGTCAAAGTTCGGCGGGATTGTGATGTATTTTCAGTAAACGTTGACAAATTATTCGCAATTTTACTTGGGCTTCCTTTGCAAGGGAATGCCCTTCGTTTTCCGACATCGTCGTATCCACTAACCTTACTTCTGACGTTTTTGCACAGGCGTAACAATTGCGCGAGACTGGGTCGCTTTCGTTTCGAAGTGCATTACGGGGCAATTCAAACATGGCGTCTGCTCAGGGTGTCAAGGAATCAAATTTTAAATAATTGAAAGCGATTTACCTGGCTCTGAGGTGCCTAAATCAACCAAACATTGAAACGGTTCAATTCGTAAACGATGGCTAGCTTAAAAGGGCCCGAAGATGTCAGGAAAACGAGCGGATTTCATCACTGAAAGGTGAACGATTTCATATAATTAAAGCGGATTATCGCAATTTCCGCGGAAACAATCATCTACTTTGGAGGGCCGACTGAAGACCATGAAGGCCAACATCCCCTATAGTCAGCTCCGGCTTTACGAATTTAAAGTGCACCCCCCCCCCCAAAAAAAAAGCCATGCCAATCACACTGCTGCTTTATTATGTGTATTTATTTTTCTATAGTGAACTGTGCATGGATAATATAACCCAAATACACTGTATGTCGTACGGCAAATTTTAGTGTCTAATTTGGGCTCAATCGAACTGTTGTAAATCCAGTAATACGGTTACCTGCTGTTGTAAAATACTATGGATATTTGCGGTAACACCAGACTCAAATTCTTTGCGAAAAACCGAGAGTCAATGTCTATGCGTCACCTCTCATTGATACTATAGCGAGCTTTAAATAGCAGCGAGGACAGCAATGGCAACGATAACGTCGCCTCAACATGAGTATTTACCCTATTGTAATCACTTCGCGATTATTGCAACTCTTTGAGCATGTAAAATGTGTCTGTTATCCAAGAATGAAACTGGTATAAACGGCGTTCAGGTTTGGAGTCAGAATGAATAATTGTTGACGTGGGCTGAGGTTCTCCTCAAGCCGCTGATTTTGCTCATTTGACGTTGTTGTTTTGCAGAGGACTGCTAAGAAATGTTCCAAATTGTACCAAAAACGCACGTGCAGAGCGTGCCAAACGATTGTGTTTACTAATTAAACCTGTGGTCTTGTGCCTCGTTGTGTCCTCGTTGCTAAAGACTGTAAATAGGGGCCACCCCGGTCTTTGTATCATAAGCCACTCGAGTTGGCATGCTTACAAGTTTTTCTACACTGCTAAATCTGCGTACTTAAACTAATTTTAAGATTATGTTCTATTGGCATCATCCATTTTCGGTTGGTTGGGTTTTAACGTGTTCTATGGAAAAAAAAAGAAAAAACGTTTTTGCTTGGTTTGGTTGATCAACGTTTTCAACCAGCTCCGAACTTGGTTGAAATAGTTGAAAAGGATGGTTGGTGTCTGCTGATTTGTCAGCAGGCAGAGAAACTTTTGCGTTTAGCGTCATTTTCCTGCGAAAATCTTGACAACCGGGTCGAGGAGGTCTGAGAATGACTAGACCCGGACGCAAGCGCACCTCAACCAAAAATGGTTGCAAGAGTTTGTTTTTTTTTTTTTGGAGGGTAGGGGGGGGGGTGGTCCCAATAGAATAGGCCTAAATGTCTGAGGATTGTGTTCCTATTACATTATAACTGACTGTGTTTGGGTTCTTTTGTGAGAAATCGTGATACCTACGAACATTTACTGAACTTCGTTTGGATTCGCTAAGTTTTGACGAAACAATGTTATAGTCTTCATATTGTAGATTCTTTGATTTTACTGTTAAGCTCACGACAAATGCAGTACTGGAGCTCAAAGCTACATGGTGCCAGTGATGGACTGATGGCGTTTTACTCCCGGGTTGACGTCACACTCCTTGTCAGCGCTGTACTGGTGATAGCTGCGTGCACGGATAAGCCCTGTTCGTTGATTGCTTGAGATGAAACTGTTTGCGAGTGAGTAGAGGAGATCAGACCACCCAAAAGGTCTTCAAAGCCATTATTGCCCGATTTGGATGGCCGATAGCTTTCTTGTATGTTTGCTATTGCCTGAAAGCTCTGTTTCAGTAAGTCAATATCTGGCTGCGGTAATTCAACTCCTCTGAAACTAAACTTGCTAAAATGCCGAGGTGTCACTTTGGGGGAGGTTACTGCCTCTTCCGCTGGGGGAGGGGATCCGTTTTTCTCTTGTTCCTTGTCTGTTTTGTTTTTAGGTTGTTGTTGTTGTTGTTGTTTTCTCTTCTGTTGTCGATATTTGGCGCGTTTGTTTTTGAACCAAACCTTCAAGAGGCAAGGAAAAATTACCTGGTTGTAATGAGAGGTTAAGGGATGCGTTTTTGAGTTGCGTATGTGACGTAATCGAAACTGCGGAGATACGAAACGAAACAACTTTTTGGGAGACTGTAGCTGGATTGCACCAGTAAAATTGCTATTTGTGGAAATAAACAAATCGTGCACAAGTAAGCACGGGGAAGATTGCAGAGGGCTGTTCAGTAAAAAATATTACATATATTGCACCTACATATGTCAAAAAAAGAACCCTCGCTTAAGGTGCGGTGATACGGGCAACATTTTCGTTCAACTTAATTGTCGCGCAATAATGTTGTGTTGCATGTTGGGTGGTTTGTTGCACGTATTACTACGTACCAGCGTGACTTGTCACGCAACAAAATTTCATTAGTTGCAAGTTGAAACAGTGTGTTGCGCAAAGTTGACATGGCCCCTACTTCTCACAACAATTTTGTTTGTCGCGCCCACTGGTACTTAGTAATATGCGCAACAAACCATCACAACTTGCAACGCAACATTGTTGCGCGACAAGTTGAACGAAAATATTGCCCGTATTACCGCACCTTTTGAAGAAACTTCCCACCCCACCACCACAAACTGAAATAGTCCGTCCCTTACTGAACTACGAAAAATTGTTTCCATAAAGTAGCGTTCATTTCCTGGAGGGTTGGTTTTATTAATTTTTGTGCTAACATGGACACTGTGTGCGGGTGTCTTGGTCAAGTTATAGTTATTGTTACCTGTACTCTGCTTTCGGGGAGGTTTATTTTATTGGCCACTTCCTCTCTCATAAAAATGTCAGGATATTTTGTTTTGGCGAAGAGTTCGTCTAGAATTTCTAGCTGAGCTTTGGTGAAAGTCGTTCGCTCTCGCCTCTGTTTCCGTGGAGGACCTAAATTAAACATGGGATAAAGCCGGGAGACGAGTGAAATCAAAAGACATCAAGAAGTATTGAACAGAATGGATGCTCAAGAGTAGGTTTGTGACACAGCATGTTCGTTGAGAGAATAGTCACGGGCTATATTTTCTTTGCGGATTTCTTTTTTACGTGATAAGATGTTCTTTAGCGATATACACGTATAACGTTCCTCAAACCAACGCCACTCGACTCAACGGAAACTCAATCTCGAGCGGGATTGTGTATTGTGATAAGACTTTCAAGGCTAAGGAAGGTATTGTTTTGGAGATATTTGTCGTCGTTCAAATTATTACTTCAGAGGGAAACATAAGCTGGACAATCACAAGCGTCAGTTTCTTGAGATGGGGAGAGTGTTCCTGGCACTTGAATTTCCCTTGCTCAGGGAATGCTTTAAAATATTCCGCACAGCAGTACTGTACGTCATTGAACAGGCCAACTTAGGAAATATTGTTTTGCCTATATCATTCTATTTTCGGCCGTTCGTCCTACCGGCGTTCTTCATTGTAACCAGTTCTGTTGCCCGAGGTCAAATAGATAAGCTTATTTTGTGAATTGGGCTCGACAAAAAGTCTGGACACGAAAAATGTTTACCTTGTGCAAACGCCGCTGACGCTAAGCATTGTGGACAACCTAAGCAGGGCAAGAATCCAGGCCACGCAAAGCTGAACTCCATTTCCGCGTTCTGTCCGAAAATCTACTGACGAACCGAGAAACGTTCTTTACTCTTCTCACCGTAGAACGACTTTGGTTCTCTGGTAATTGAGTTTGGAGTTTTGAACTTGCCATAAGCTGGTAATTATTGATTCATGTCGTCGGTTTTGGATACACTGACCGCCAATTGGAGATTATCTGGCTTTTGGTAATTTGCTTAAACGAGATAATGTTTGAGACAAAGAGAAAAGCACGGAAAACTCTCAAAGCTAACAAGATTATTACTCGCTTTTTTGCAATAATCCCTTCAATGGTGCCAAAGAAACGAGGTTCATTAAGGCACTTATGAAGCAAACTTTGTAGTGCATGGGAATTAGATGTTCTTGGAGAGCTGATCTGTTTCATTCGTGTGATTGTACTGTCGCAAACTATAACACACTAAGAACAATGCATGCTACGGGACTTATGCATTTTTTGTTACAACAAACAGGATCATAGCCATAGTTTTTGTCTTGGTCGCCAGGAAACCGCCTTCATAAGCTGTCATGGGAAGATGAGCTTAGTTTGTTTACCAACCGAAAAACGCCCCGAGATCGAACGTTGCTTCGAGGGAAGATACAGTTAATGCACCGTCTTCTTAACCCCATCAAAATGAATGTTAAACTGCTTTGCAAATTACAAATAGAAAAAAAACTAAGGTGTTCAAGTCTTTAATACTAAAAGTTGGTCGAAGATCTCCACTTGCGCAATGCTTATTAACTTTCTGCCTAAGAGCTGCCTTGTTGCGTGTTGTCACAAAGCCACTGCGCTCAATTAAAGAGTCCCTCCCCATCCCCGTGAGGACGGTTGTCTTACTTAAATATCCATTACCATTGAAAATGGCTTAAGAAAGACCTAAAATTATTTTGGGAGGAAGGTTTGAATCCGATTAATTTACACCCCGAAGAGGTACCAAATTCTTTGACTGCGTCTAACGTCAACATAAAAACACTGCAGCTTAGCGGGGTTTCCCAGTTTCTGAAGAACAAACCTTGCCAGTGCTGCCTGATGTTTTTTCCGAGGATATGCGTGGGCGAAAACTTTCAAACTCTGGTATTTGGCGAGCGAGTGGATGGATCAAATTTATTGCGTGACTTGTTTGAGGTTTCGTGCGCCTTGAGCAGTTTAAGTACAGTGTTCCGTTAGTTCAGAGATAAGCTTCCTCCCTACTGGCGATAAAACTTATCTTGAGTTATCTTTCACGAAAGCATACAACGTGAAATTTTAGTGTTTAAGTTGGTATTTATAATAATACTCTGCAGTTGTTGCTGTTCAAACTGAGGGCATCAAACGTCGAGCGGAGCAGGGACATGCATTAAATACTCAAAAGTTCCTTTTTAGTTTTAACATCGCGTGCACTCTGAGCCAGGGCCGAGAAAATAACAAGATCGGAAGTCTACTTTTCAAAATAGTCTTCAATGGATTTAGAAAATTCGTCTTGACACGCTTCTTAACCTTGCTTCCTCTAACAGTCACCTCAGTTGGCACGAGGTCCTTGTTTGCTTTTGTTTTGCGGATCAGTCAAATTCTGAGGTGTGCCTGTTGATATGAAAACTGCCGGACGAGGTGTACTTTCCTTTGATGTTTATCAGTTTTTTTTTTTGGTTTCCACTGCGATTTCATTAAGTAAAGTTTGCTGCAACGTCTTCCTCTTTGAAGTTGATATAAGACTTAAAAATACCTAAACTTACCTCCATACAATGGGACTTGCGGATTGAGGAAGCCCACATTAGACGCGCTGAGGTTGATGTCATTCTCTGGGTATGGCGGAAGACGACCAAACATACCCGCCATTCTATTCGCAGTTATACGCCTCTTCCAGTGAGCTATAGTTTGAAGGAAATTGTTAGCATACCAAATACACCTTATAGAGACAAAGCAATTCACGATTCATGTATGTTTGTCGCGGGCGATGACACTAATCCTTAAAACTTATTATGTATTTTCGAACCACGATAAAACTTAACAAGGATCCTGTGCACCTTGCACGAATTGAGTAAGTTTGAACTTTATCTTTTTGGAACAAATGTGCTTATACTAATACCTCCGCTTTATCCGGGTCACTCAAATCTACACTGAAGTTCCTCCGAGATTCTTGCGAAATGGTCAGGAAGACCACACGCGGTCTAAGGTATTAGAGCACGAAGACAACGTGGGCAAAAATTCGATGAAGATGATTTTGCATTTACACGAACTCGCTTTAACTTCAGTGGTGGCGAAGTCCACAATCACATTAGTCTTGTGAATGTCATGGTTTGTTATTGTTTCAGTACAAGGTTATGACGGTTCTTTCTTATGATGTCCGGCTTTGCTTTTCCTGTTTACAAACAAAACAAAACTTGTTTGGTTTAAAAATTGACCAATTTGCCGACTTCCCATGTTTACGACGTGTAATACTTGAAGTAGCACTCATTTTGTTCCTTTACGGAGAGCGAGGTTAGAAACACCCGGACCTACATTGAACACACCCAAACCGTTGACCACAAGAGAACAAGGCTCTGAGGAGAAAAAGCGAGCGGGTTGAGCGGCGTGACAGAGCACTGCTACAGCCCCCTCAGGCCACCCCTTCATAATCCAAGTGGCCAATCGAAGTTCAGCCGTTCGGGGACCAGATAAAGTCGTGGACTCCTGTAATTGTACAACCGTGCGGCAGGTGAGGGCGCTAGCCAGTTATCACAAAATCCTCGGAATCATACAGGCACCCACGGAAATCCCTCATAGTGTTGCAAATATTAAGTACAATATTGGACAAAATAAAAGGAAAATTAGGACCCCCTCCCCCCAAATCAAGGATGGGAAAATTGCTGAGCTTTGCCTTCGTGCGACTTCATCCTTGATTTGATTTTTATTTTATTTTATTCGCTCTTAAATACACGTTACCTAAATACAAGTCTGATTGAGAAAAAAATAATTGGAAGTAAAAGAATGCCGAGTGGACCTAACAGAAATCCACTGGGCTTGTAAGCTTAGGTTCCCTCACTACAGATTAAAAGATTGAATAAATACTACGTACTAAGGCCCTGTTTACAAGTACGTAGGGTAACCCTAGTGCTAAGGGTTACCCTAGCAGGAGGGTTACCCTAACGCTCCCACATTACCCTAGCACTAGGGTAACCCTAGCTGCCTTGTAAAGGCTCTGCTAGGGACAACTCGCCTACCCGGGACAACTTTTCAGCGGTTTCCATTGTGTTTGCGATGCTGGCGGTTACCAAGCACACAAAGTTTTCCCGGGTGATAGGGTAACCCTACCTGTGAAATTTTGCTTGTAAACCCGAGCTATCTTTGACCCTCCTGGTAGGGTAACCCTAGCAGTAGGGTTACCCTGCGTGCTTGTAAACAGGGCCTAAGTAGCACGGATGGTTTATAGTTGACGGGTTGATAACATCTGTAATATATTATTTTAGAGCGGTTAGGGTTAGGATTAGCTGGTTTGGTGGTTTGTCACGAATATATGAATTTTCGAATTATCAAGCGATGATAGAGTTCCTCAACGAAAACATGAACTGACCTAATTGTAGCAGATGAATCTCGTGAAATTTAAGTAAGTTAAGTTTCTTAAATATTGGATCTGTGTCAGCATCATAGATGGACTTGTTTACTATCCTAATTACACGTTATTGCAAAATTACAATTCTACGGAAGGTCGTTGTGTAATTTGATCCCAAGACTAAGTTACAATAAGTAAGGTCAGGAGCCCATAACCCGGAGCGTACATCTTCAATATACTTGTGTCACGGCGTTTTCACAGACTAGGCTATTTTTAGATTGATTTTCCCGTGAATTCACTTTCCCACCGGAGCCTTAGTGTCCCACAGGAGAGTTGCTAGCCAATCATAAGCCTTGCATAATTAGCTGCTTGGATGCGTGCGGACTGGAACTGAACTTTCCACGGGAAAAACATGTCTATAAATAGCTTGGTCTGTAAAAATGCCGTGGCATAGCCCTAGTATGGGAGTTGTACGCTCCGGGTTATGGGCTCCTGGTAAGGTTGAGTTATAAAGCATGCGAAGAGAAGAACTTTAGAGGAAAATGCTCCATCTAAATATGACCCCGATCGATTTGGAAATTTTGCGGGCTAAGTTAGATATGTGGTACCTCCAAGTTAAATTATCGTCTACAATCACCGCGAGAAAGAAATTTTCATTGACCTGATTCGGGGGGAATGGGGGTTTCCCGTTTCATTTTATTTTGTCCAGGATTGAATCTTAGACAAAATATATGGAAAATTAAGACCCCCTCTCCCCCAAATCGAGGATGGAAAATGAATGATTTGACCTCATCATTGATTTCGGAGGAAGGGGGGGGGGGGGGGGGTATGTTTCATTTCACTTTTGTCCAAGATTGTAGGAGTCACACAAGCCTTCCAATTGTGATACTTGTTCATTAACTCGCTCATCCTTATTTTCGCAGATTCATCTATAACCAATAAATTTATTCGGGAAATGATCTCCTGAGAAAAATCTATTAAGTGCATTGTTTTGGTATTTGGTATCACTCTTACGACTTTCGAACTCTGTTTCCATCCACATCACAATTGTACCGATATTTTGCCTATATGTGTTTACCTTAATCGTTGGTCCTTGCCTCTGCTGTTTGTTTGTCCTGTCATCCATTATGTTCAAATAGAACTTTCTGTTTACCTCTGACAAGAATTTTAACATTTTTATCCGGCGAATGGCATTGCGGATAATTAACAATTGAAAAGTTATTTGTTTTGGCAGTTTGGTAGAACATAAGAAAGAATGAAATCACCGCGTGACATGGGGGAGTGGTGCCCCAGTTACACAGAGTTACAGAGTCGCTATATAGACATAAATTTAAAGAAAATTATCCGGTCGAAATCGAGGAAGGCTACTATTGCCGGAAACTAATCAGAGCGACCTTAGCTCTCTCGATGAGCCCTTACGATGTAGATTTAACTCGTTTAAGTAGATCAAATAATAAAAAAAAAGAAAACGAAAACGAAACGAACAAGAAACTCCATTGCTGCTGAAGACGTGACGTGGTTCCACTCAATCCAACAGAACTTTTGAAGTGAGGTGAAGATACGAACTGGGTGAAACTTACCAAATAATAATTCCCTTCGTTACCACTGAAATCTTCTCGTCACTTTTGAAAGCAAAAGTAATTGTCAATGAGTACTTGGTAATTTATCAGCATGAATTACGAGGCCGGTCTTGTGTGTGTGTCAATCTGGCTTGAAACGTATTCGTTTTCTGTATAAAGATGTCAAGGACTGAATTCTGCGAAATCGACTAGAGAGCTGAAAGAAAGCTTGTTTCAACCAAAACCACACGAGTCGACACGGAAGAGCCGAGACGATTCAGGAAACCACACGAGTTTTCATCGCTGATCACGTCACCATGACCTCGTTTGGATTTTGGTGGATTGTATTGCCGATAAATAGGAAAAAAAAAAAAGTGTCACGAGTTTGCTCATCGTCACGTCATTATGGCCTCTTTTGGCGTTTTGATGGATTGGATTGCCGATATAAATAGAAAGTGCACGCTCCCCCACTCTGAGATTCTTTCTTCGTTGCAGGAGTTTAATTCTTTGTTTGTACAATGAAATGTTCTATCTTTACAAAGCCTTTTCTTGTGTTTGTCTAATTTATTTGACGCGTTCCCTCAAAGGACTTATTTTTCTTGCGCTTTTCTAAAAAGTTATGTTGAAACTGAGGACAGTAGAGATGACTAGTAATTAGTAAAAATTAAAGCTTTCAACAGATTTTGTGTCGAGAGTCAGTCACTTGAAACAAGTGGCTGATGTACTAAGAAGAACAGCGAAAAGAAGGGGGGTCCTCTTTTTAAGTGCTACTACGATCAAAAATCACTTCTCTTTTTTCTTCGCATTTCGAAAGTACTTTTGCTGAATACTCGACATGCGAGATTTTATGCAATTATTTCAAGAGAAAGACTTTTTATTTTAACTGCATTTTTGTCCGCGATTACTTGGTGCGGTTCCGACCGATAAGACCTCAGAGTGATTCAATGAGTGAGTGAGCTAGTGCATGAACGAATAGCTGTCACTGTTGTCTTTTGTTTTCTTTCTTGAGGTGATAGTAGAGAGCTTGAGTAAGAAAGACGACGACTTCTATGAGGACGACGGTTCAGTTTAGCCGAGAACGGCAAAGAAATGTACCGAAAATGTAACACCCACGTGCAGAGCGTGCGGAGCCATTGTTTTTGCTCATTAAACCTATTTTTATTTTTATTTTTTTTGGCGTTCTCGTTGTCGTCGACATAGTCGTTCCTTAAGCGCTCTAGTTTTATTGCGACAACGAAAAAAGCAGAATACAAACTCTGTATTATGATATTGGCTGTGGTTGGACTGTGCAAAATTATACAGAGATCGAACAGAATGTTGGGAAATGGATCCTGCTAGGAGCTTCCTTTTAGCGAGGGTTAAAAGTATTTGAGTGATCAGAGGGATTCTTATTTGTTTTTACATTTTGTGTTTGTCTCAACTTTTACTGCAGAGAGAAAGGGATGTTCGGTCAAAGCAAAATAATGGCATCCATTTCCTTTCAAGTAGGTAAAAGAAATTCTATCTTGTCTATTAACTAAACGAAGGGACGTGGCTTGGCCTGGCCGATAGAGTTTCGCGTCGCCTATTGTTGCAACTGGGGCGGAAGTCTTTCGCTATCATGTGCGATATTAACAAACAATTTTCACTATTATGAACCGAGGGTACTAGAGGAGGCATTTGGTGTAGTGAGATTGGACTTCATATCAGGAGGTTTGGGGCTGATGGCCTTGTTGCAATTCCGGGTCATCCCATTTGACAAGAAACTCCACTTTGTCTTTCTTTGGGGCCTGTTTACAAGGAGGTAGGGTTACCCTTCATGGAAGGTCATCCTCTTAGAAGGGACAAAAGATAAGGGCGCCCAGAGGGGTAGGATTTTCGATATGGCACGCAAATATAGGCTACTTTGAGCATTTGCCTGCCTTAAATAAACAAAACGTTGTCCCTACCAGAAGAGTGATCGTAGCACGCTGATAGGTTAACTAGTACCTCTAGCTGGCATGTAAAAGAAACTAAGAAATACAATAGGCAAGGATAATTTTTCTAAGGGGTGCGACCTTTCTGGGAGGTTCCCCTATCGTCATGTCCTTGAAATATCCTGAGAGAGATATTATTCGGGGGTATTTCATGTAGCAACTGTAACAAATTGGGCGGTTGGACATCGGGGCTTTTCATAATAGTATTTTAAATATCTCTTTAGGTTTCGTTTTGTCCCGGTTAACGTTTACGATTTCTATTCTAACGTAACTGCACTCAAGATATTTACAAACTATATTCTGATTTAACCGGCGAGTTTATCTCTTATCTCAACGGAAAAGCTACGACAAGATCAATTTAAATGACCAATGATCTAACAATGAAGAGCGAGAAAGGCATGACGTTTTATGTGACTGTTCTTAGTATATCATGATTCGCATTTGGAGATGGATTTTTCAAAATGAAACAATTTACTTTTAGCTTGATTTATTTATGGAAAAGAAAGCAATTACCATTCGCGCGCACATTGTGTGTCTATCTTTTGCTGACGTCATTCCTGCGTACTTGCTGGTCACATAATTCTGAAGTGCATTAAGAAACAACCCGCCTTTTTGGAGCACGTACAAAATGAAATTCTGGGGCCGGTTGCTCGAAGCCCGGCTAGCGCTAACCATTAGTTAAGAAGTATCAAAACCTATAGGTTTCCATGGTGTTTAACCCTGGTTACCGCTAACCATGCTTCGAGCCACCCGAGCCTGGAGAATAGCTTGTAAACTTGACCTAAACAGCCCGGTAAGTACAGTCATTAGGAATTGGTCTTTTTGGTAGAATTGGTCTTTTTGGTTGGTAGAGTACAGGCCTGCTTGGTATCCGTTCAAATTAATTTTCAATCGCCTTAGAATATATTCTCTACTTCTTTTATACGCCTACCCTATTTCGTGTAACCTAACCGATTAAAGAATTCTCTTAACATTTAGAGTCATACTAACTACTAACCTCTGGGGACACCTTTGGATTTAATGCAATCTTTAAGGCAAAGATCGTTTGTGTCGGAAACGAATTCACCAATTAATGTTAAACCCCAGGAGGGGAGGGGAGGGGCGGACTATCGACGGAAAATTGCCACAGAGAGCCTTCTCCTGTGTAGGAATTTTGACAGGTACGCGTTGCCCCAGGTTAGGGAATTTTACGTGGACGCCATCTTGGAAGACCTGCGGGAGAACCCGGAATTTAACATTCAGTAGGTGTCCAGGGTCGGTGAATTTGACATTCAGCTCTATGAAAATGGCGAATTCCCCCGGGTCAGCTCCCGCCATCCCCCATCCTGGTCTTAAGAAGTTGAACTTTACATTACTCGGAAACAACCGTGGAGTAACGAAATACTGATAATAATAATAACGATTTATGTTTGATCCGCCGTTATATAATAAGGGGTCACAAAGTTATTGAAGTTTGTAATTGAGTCACGCTGTATACTGCGAAAACAACATCGTTCAGGTGTAAACAGAAGATCCAAAATAACGCGGTTGTATTCCGTGGTTCATTGGTAACCAGCCTGCCATGGGGTTGTTTTTCATAAAAGGAAAATCTGGGAATTGTGGCTGCCTAGTGGAAACTGGAGTTGACACCATGCTGTTGATGACCGCTTGGGCTGGCTGACAACTTGCCTGTCTCTGGATATTTATCAGGGCTTGTACATCCTGCTCCAAGGGATTCGCTTTTTGCTGCGGCCAGGCAGAAAAGTCAAACTTATTCATTTTGGGAATGGTGGCATGTTTCTGCATGTAGCTGTTGTTATTGTTGTTGTTGCTCTGTGATTTCGCATGATCTTGCGGAGCTGGTGATAGGGTTTTTGTTTTTACCGTGCCCTGTTTGGTTAGAGATTCTGGTTGCTTCTTGGTTTGCTGTCGGCATTTAGCTCGCTTGTTTTTGAACCATACCTATGTAAGGAATTACAATAACACTTATTTTGAACGGTTTTCATTTGAGTTTCGTCAGTTAAACTTAGAACCGAAGTAATACAGAGCCAAGGAAAAAACACCCTTCGGCCAAATCGAAGTAATCAGTTCAAGACTTGGTTGTACTAGCCAATCAGAAGGCAAGGCAATTAAAGGCAGAAGGTTTCAAGTGTAGAAACCAGAGTGACTACGGCCCAATTGTTTTTAGTTTTGCATCGGATTGGTTGAAAAGTTCGCTCGAATATATATTTTTTCTCCAATCGTGGAGCAAAACAAAACCAAAACCAAAGCAATCACGAGATTATTTTCGACACTCAACTGAAAAGTTCTTCTTCCTGAAAAACTACGGGTTCCCCTTAGGCTCAGACTGAGGAAGGCCTGGTCTGTGCTAAGGCTAATTAGCCCACGTATGCGCGGTTCATTTTTCAAGAAACTAGGCGAGCCAATTACCCCGGAATACTGCAAGTAACGGGGGTGGTGAATGCTTCAGCAGATTTTGAAGAATTTGTAACTGTTTCTGTGTCCTAATCATAAAGCGAGTCTGAGTAACGATATCAAGATCGTCGCCCCCTCCACCCTGGCAAACCTTGTTTGGTGGACGGACCGCCCGGAGGGTATTGGGGCTATATAACTACAATGCGGCACGATTAAATTTACGAGCCTTTACGTAGCTCAATAATTCACGTAGCGTCGATAATTTTCTGTACAACCGTATCGCGTCTGCTTATCGTCGCGATTGTCATACACTCTTGTAAAGTAGCAGGCCTTACAAACAAAAGATCTGAAGTGTACACGCAAGCCAAATGCAGTCGTGTTTCCACTGTTTTCTCGTCTGGATTTCTCTGAAACACTTTTTATCATTCATTCTTCTCGTGTTTTGGTTTATTGAAGACACAAGCAAACTTCGAAATGAAGTTGAAGATTCAAGCTTTCGTGAACGCTATGAATATTTTTGTGAGTGGTGTCAAAGCATATGATAACGTGGCGAGATTACATCCGTAATCAATGGACGATTAAACAAGTGACAATGGGCGGGTTAAACTCGAACCACTTTGCAGCTAATTAATTGAATGCTGTTTCTGTTGTAATGCCCCACTGAGCTTACGCCTGTTTGAAAACATTTTTAAGGGGATTTGCGGTCACGTTTGTCAACCGTACGCTCGACATCAGTTTTTTTTTCCTGTTGTTATTGCATCTCCTACTGTGTTAAGATCGGTTTTAATAAACTAATGTACCTTAAAGTTCGGTCTCAGAGCCAAATTGTTAAGGAAACTCATTTCACTTCAGAGAACATCCCGAAACGACTGTTGAAAAAGAACTGTTCGCGAAATCATCTCCGACCGCCACAATAATGGCGATAGACACAAATAGACACAATAGCCCTGTCCAATAGCTTTCATTGGCCGATTTCATTCGTTCACTAAACGGATGACAAATAAATTAACGAATGTTTTAAAACTCTTGTTTCTAAATTTTATACACCAAAAGAAACTCAGTGACGCACGTGGCGCGCTAAGCTTGCGACTGGAGCATCTTCGAGCTAGCGAGCAAAAAAAGTTATGAAAATATAGCTCCACTTCAGCAAAGCCGAATGGCTTTTCAAGGTTTAGCGCTGATTAACAGTTTTGGGGGTTAAGCACGGATTGGAAATCAGCTAGTGTTTATTTGTTGAAACGTGGTAGCCGAGTCATGGCTGCCATTTAGTCCATACACTCCATACAACAGGAAGGGTCGACTGTCTCGAGATTTTACGAGACGGAGAGAAAATTCTAGTATTCTAAAAACATCCTAAAAAACGGGAGGTATTAGGCGGGTCAGGTTATTATTAGCTAAAATGCTATCTGTCTTCTGTTTTTTACGAGGTGAAATTGAAAGATCAATGAAAATTCCGTTCTTGACGAAAGGCACGCATTTTTCTTAGGTTTGTACCCCACAAATCCGTTTAACTCTGTTAGCCAATTTTGAACTTCTCTATGGATTTTAAGTTAAATTCTCCGCATGTCAGTTAAAGTGTTAATTTTTGTATGATGCGGTTTAAGTTTCCGTCGTCTTAAATCGAGTTAGTTTGGTCAAATCAGAACGTGACTTATCGCTTGTGAAACAGAGATGGCAAATTGCTTGCTAGCGTCAGACATTTTGGCATGTCTGGAATAACTATGAAATTAGCTTAATTTAACCAAGGGTTCTGGCGCTGACAAAAATCAGCCCAAATTCTTTCTTGTTATTCTTACTAAAGCATGACTGGTTACCGTTTTTAGGGTAGAAAAATATTTAGCATTTTTTCTCTTACCACTGAGAGGATCACGTTTATTTGAAAATGGAAAACACGAAAAAGTGCATCGTTAAGCGCCTTTGCTTATTCGTCTTAAATCTCGAAAATTGAACGGTTATCGAACGCGCCGTTATTCCTCAAAACTCTATACTACTTTCTTTTTATTGCAATGTAATTGCAAACTCTCCCGACTTGTATTGAAGGGAATGTTACGCGACCAGGGAGGAGAATCATTGTTAATGAGGTTGTCCAACTTCAGTCACCCTCCCAGCTAGCCAGACAGACAGACATGTTCTATTGTTTTCAAAGGCCTCAAAATGACACCAAACTTCTTTTAACTTTCATGTAGTATTGAAAAGTCTTCAACACTGACGGCTAACTGTACTATAGGAAATGAATATCTTTTCAGCTCGCTTACCTGCACTCGGCTTTCTGGAAGATTGATTTTCATGGCAAGTTCCTCTCTCATAAAGATATCAGGATATTTCGTTTTGGCAAACAGCTCGTCCAAAAGCTTCAGCTGCGCTTTGGTGAAAGTTGTTCGTTCTCTGCGCTGTTTTCGAGGAGGGCCTTTAAAATAAATACAACTATGAGAATCTGAGTCCATTTTGATCATAATTCTGTCTGTTTTGCTATCTTTCGTTGCATAACACTTGTTTGTGTTAGTGCTATAGTCATGGCTTTCAAATTTCCTCTGTTTGAGTATTAATTACAGTTTGTTTTCTTTCAATTTTTAGGAGGAAACCTTTTTCGACGGTTAACTGAAAATTAATATTGGATGATTTTTAGATTAGATTTCGCTATGAACACTATGCAAGACGACCATTCTTCTTTTTAATCTGCAGTCACGAAGTCAAATCAAATCAAGACTAGCCGAAATCGTGAGTAGATAGAAAACATACTGTCGCTGAATGAAGTTAATTTGTTAGCAATATAGTATTATTTCCTCTTCATCCTGGCTATGGGGTTAGCTTGACAGCATTCTCAGCTGTTACGCTTTAAGTCCATTCCTGCAAGGTTGTTTAATTTAACTGCTAATTGAGTAGTTCATTCCTCCACCTAATCTTAGGCTTGGCCATGCAAAGAAAAGCAAAAACCACTAACGGTAGGTTCAAAAATAATTATGCTACCTTCCATAAATTGTGACACAAGACATTGTGGACAGCCAAGGCAAGGTAGTGGGTAAGCATTCCATCCGAACTCCATGGCTATTCTGACGGGTAATAGTAAAAGGGCGTTCCTCTACACACACTCGTCTCTCTTGCCAAGTCAGGGATGTACTTCTGAGAATTCGGTGGTATTCCCTTGTACCCAAATGTGCAGTGTCTGATTTGACACAAATGCTTAAAAATTTGTAGAGCGAGTGAAGACTAACCGCGTCGCAGTCGACTGATGAGGGATTATACGACTATTTGTGGCTTAGCTGGGAGGATAATACTAAGCCGACGAGAATTACTGAACTCAGTCCTTAAAAAACAATATTCCGTGACACGGTTTTATAAGCTGTAGATAATGTAAACGAACATTAAAATTTCGTATCCACCGGCCCTCCAGGAAGGCTTGAAGTGTTTAGATCGATATGGATGCCTTTGTAGCGTCTGATTTACAAGAGCAGTCAATAAATGAATGTATTTTTACCCTATCGGGCCAAGGACAACAACAGCCATATGTTAATAATGTTATTTTTACCTTTATAAACTGTCGGATTGGTTTAAAGCAGGAAGTTAACCGATGACTCTTTGCTAACTTGAGATAATTATCCTCTAGAGTCAACTAAAAGGGATTTGGTTTTTCCCAGGCGCCACAGACAAAATAGCATTGAACTTGACCGGACGCCGGGTAATAAAAAGAGGTGAATTTCTCTCTTTCCTTAAATTTTAAAGCTGTGTTTGAGCATTGCCGCCTGTAAAGCATCACGCATTGTCGCTATAATGTTTCCATCTGTGATTAGAGTTTCAGGCATTGCCCCGTGAAAAGGATGACTATTAATAGCACGGGAACTGACAAAGGATAATCCAAAACCTACTTAATGTCGTAGGCGTTACTGAAGAAAGATTATACACGTCGAGAATTGTGGAGAAAATTAAGTAAATGGTTATTATGAAAGACACGCAGGCTAGACGTGCAAGTTAAAGACCACCCCGGGAAGATGTATAAACGCCTTACCGTGAACTGGGTCAGTACCTTGGTACAAAGTGTCCGTATTTGGAGGAATGAAGTCCATAGGGTTCATTGCTCCTGGGGCGAAACGGTCGTCCATTTTCTGTCGTTTTCTTTATGCTGTGAAAGTTAGCGTGCACAGCACAAAAATGTTATCATAAACTTTGACCCGGGAGAGGAAGCTTTGCGCACGTGCACCGTCTTGTGGTGAAAGTTGTCTTGTAAGAAATCACGAAAACGCTATCGATAACAATGCGAGCATTCCATTTAGGCTATTTATTATGTAACGCGTCTTGTGCTAAAAGGTCATGGTTTTATCTTGAGAATTACGGATAATCTGCCCAATATCGCAGTTCCTTGTGATGACTGATTAATTCATTGGAGATCACGCACAACAAATACCATCGCTATGCTTTCTGTAAAACGTTTGATTGACAGCTATCATTCATTGCCATGTGTGTGCAGCTGAGCAGCGGAAGTGGTTTGCTAGGCTCGCAAGGGTTCATAGGAATGAAACACGTGACGGTGATACTGCAGTTTGTTTTCGCTTCAATTAATGATCCCAAATATGTCATTTCAATTGACAACAAAGTTAACAAGTGAACTCTACGTGTGTAACACATTTGTCCAATAAATGAAAAATATAGCTGACAAATATTAACAGGTCAAAATGGCACTCAGGTCGCGCAGAAACTGAAACGCAACTAGCTTTTGACGGGATAGACGAATCGAGTCTTGAAAATACTGGCTGTAAGACGACCTATAGATTTCAATTGACTCCCTTTGGTCAAAATGCCGTGCTGGTTCTTTAACGCTAAAAAGTTCAATTGGTATATTGCTTAAGTATTGATAAATAAAAACTTACGGTTCATAGCGCAATCAACCGCTAACTTCTCGTGCACATCACAATTTTAAGTCTGTTGGTTGTCTGTCGATCTTCAAGTAGTTTACTTTTTTCCGTGTCAAGCGGCTGACCACTCGAGATCTTGCATTTGATGTAAGGGAAGTTTTGGTTGCCAGTGAAAAAAAAAATTGTTTTCCTGTGGCCAGAGATTGATAAAAATATCAAAGGTTTTGAGTTACAGGAACTCGATCAAGAACAATTGCCTGCAGGCAGTCACCAGACTTTTGTCTCAATACATGTGAAGTGTTACGTAGACGATTTAGAGTGTTTTCTAACTGACCCTGTTTCATACAGTCTTTTCGTTTAGTTGTTGTTACGAAACTGTGTCATGTTTGAAGACGTATTTAGTTGCTTCGAAATTAAATCCGTTAAAGATGCTGAATTTCATCGCATTGTTAGGGGTCATTTCCTATGATTTAGTAGAATACAAAGAACTAAATGACGTCACTGGAATAATAATAGCATTTTATTATAAAACGCCGCGCATGAAGCGAATTGCGTAATTACATTACATAAGAATAAACCAAATAAAATTACAACTTGTCATCTTAATGGGGACTGGGCATTACATTTTAAAATTACTTTAAATTTTCATTTTTACATTTTTAAAATTACTCCAAGCTTACAGCCTACAGTTTCGAGGTGATAAAAAGTTTACTACAAATAATTAACAATGTTGGAAAATATCCAGCTAGAGACCATGAGCTTTAAAGCACATGTGGGGGAAGAAACTTTTCTTAAAGCGCTCTGTTTTACATTTCATCAGCGAAACCTTCTTCCCACGCTATTATCAGGGAATTTGGTAAAAACATCGCATATGATGCGGCAAGTGCGCCAGTGACGTCGACATCTATAAAAGCTCTAGTATCGGCCTGGTAAAATTGCTCAATATTGCCCATTTCTTTCCATCCACTCATAATTTCTGCACAAGCCTCTCAATATTCTGAGTCATTCGGTTACAAAATAAGGTCGGACAATTCACGATCAGCTACTACTGAGCAAACCGGGCTCAGTAAACCCCCCTACCCCCCCCCCCAAATGGAGTTCACATCAGAAGAGATAGCTTTGATTAATTTTGGTATTTTTCTCACGGTTTCTCTTTGCCTGGTCCAACCATTAACGAACGTGCATGCTTGCTTAAAGCGTTCCTTCGCGTTGACGTCAGCGTTCCACGTACGGATCGAACAGAAATAGTTTTCGATGACAAACCTTCAAAATTTGTTCAACTTCTTTCATTTTCACGATCTCTTACATTTGTTGATTTGCATCACGGTGATCGTGGTGAACCCTTAGTACCCGAACAAACTTGAAATTTCAGGCGCAATTCACGCGTTTGAATCTTTTGGCACATCCCATGAATTTGCGGAAGGAAACTTACCATGAACTTGGCACACATACCGTTAGGTCTGAGGTTTCAACCCGGAATTGATACCACTGAAAGACGTGCCTTAAAATAGGAACATCTATCATGATAGCATGCAGTAAAATGGAAGGATGTGCTGAAGGCTAGATGTTTCAGGATGTATGAAAGATGCATTTATTAAAACCCTTCCCTTATTGATCACTTATGGGGCCAATAACTAACAGCATAGACATACGGGCACATTCTGACTTGGGGTCCAATGATCTTCTTGCCCGAAAAAATAACACAATGCCCAAATATGTAAGCGTTGAAATTGAGAGATAAACGTACTTAAATTACAAGAAAAACAAAAGGGTTTACAATTCTCACCTCTACTGAAACAATGAATGAAATGATTGGTTGGTAAGAGCACTGCACCGGCATCGCAGAGGTCGTGGGTTCGAATCCCGTTGGAGTCACTTCAATTTTTCAAGTGCATATGAGACAATTGCTTAAATTGTCCAGCAAGTGTGAGGATCATATCGTCAGTTGTCTACTGAAACAGTTATTTCAAACCTCGCATACTCTATGTCCTCTATTGACAAGTCTACTCTCTTTGAACAAGCTGAAGTGCACCCTGTTAACATCGAACAAAATCACCCAAACTAAGCCGTTTGGGTGAGACTGCAGTAGTGAATGTCCGAATTTAATAATGTCATCAGTTCTCGGGAAAAGTGCTTCATCCAAAATCAGCTGTGAAATTTGCAACGCGCTCACGTTGTCGCTTTCGATCTTTGGAGAGTTTTCCATAATTTTACACCTGGCTTGACAACGAAGTACAGTTCGAGCAGGTTTAAAGCTTTACATAAACCCGTTTAAGATTACACCCAAGAAAAAAACTTAAAAGCACTCGGGCAAAAACTGAAGAAATTATCTCAAGCATTTTTTTTGCAAATATTTATCTCCATGCTCTGGTAGAAGCCGACAAAATGCTTTGACTTTACTATCAAATAATTACCTTTCGTCTTGTCGACCCGGGCTTGACCTTTAGTCACTGTCTTCTTGATCTTGATTCTGAATTCCTTTGTCCTTGACCGCTAACAACGTTTCCTTTGACTCCACGAAGGACTCAACTAAAACTTTACTTCATGTGGACAGCAGCAATTTCATAAAACGTACGCGTTCTCACGCCTTCTGCGAATTGGCGGGACAGATGTATGGCGCGAACTGCAGCAAATGCCAGCGATTGGCAGATTGGCAGCAGAGCCATTGAAACTTTTCAAGATGGACCGTTTGGTCGTGTTGTAGAAACCGGACTCTATAAATAATTTATCTCAAGCGCTTTTGCCCGAATCATAAGCGTTTTCTCCGAAAAAATTCAAAACTGCATGGAGGGGCTGCAGCCCCCGCCCTCTGGCCCGTACGCCTAGGACTAACAGTCAGTTCGTCATTCTTTCACGTACTTTAAAATCCTAATTTCTCATCGACAGTTGGAACCTGCTATAAACTTTTCTTGCACTGAGCTGGCATGTAATTTTGAATTTTCTATCAGTTTTCTCATTCAGTAATCGAAAATCTCCCCCAGACTATTTATTCCTTTTACTTCTAGCCAGTTATACAGTTTTCTATATCAGTACACGAGATTTCTGGCAAAATGAGGGCACTAAGGCCGCCGGGCTCAATACGAAAATCATTTGGTTTTTTTTTTGCATTTACTTCGTCCTCCAAGAGGGAAAGTTCTCTTCAAGACAACCCCCAGACTGAACTATGTAAACCTTTTTATAGTTTTTCTTCGGATCACTTTTCTCCGAAAAGCCAGAGACATAATGTCCCATTGCAGAAACCTTGGGAGACTGGGTATAAAATGTACTAAGCTAGCCGGATGCGGTCTGGGATCGTATGGGTAGATAAAACATCATGGCGGAAACCGTATCACTTGAAAATGACTTCTTCGATATTGAGGCCTTTGATTCAAGGCTCTTTTTGTCCTCGTTGTCTTTGATCCAAAGGCTCTTTTTGTCCTCGTTGTCTTTGCTGCTCGATACAGAGCCCATCTTTGACGTTATTTGACATTGCATTCTTTGTCTTCTTTCTGTGCAGCTCTTTGAAATTAAAAGTCAGTATTTGCTAGCTAGCGTATTCCAAAGGGCTGCCACGTTTATTTAAAAACGCAATCTTTTTTAGCCTTGAAAAGTTATGATTTATCAATTGAAAGAAGGTTAGCGCAGTATATAGATCAAATACATTGACTGCAAGAACTACTAATCTTGAAACCTTGTGACTGACGGACCCGGATACAGATTCATTTATTTACGTTTCTGAAACAACGTAAAGAACTGCATGTCAGCTGCTTGTACCTATTGGTGCGAAATAATATATGCAAGAATGCCTTCGGGTTGTCTTTTTTGACAAACTATCTTTTAAATTTGAAAAAAAAAAGGACAAATCTTAAGGTTTAATAGGAGTTGTCCTTTTATCATTCTTAAAGCGGCCTTCACACGACAAACAAATGTTGGCCAACTGGTGTTGGTAATTAAACTCAAGCTGGTGCGTGTGAACGACGCAACAACATGTTGGCGAACTGTTGGCAACAAATAGAACTTGCCTCTATGTTCGCCAACTTTTTTTCGTCTTGGCGAACTCACATTTGACGAGTGGACATGTGTTGCTCACTCTTGAACAATGAAAGCTGTCACTTTCCCTACGTATGTACCCGACGCCTCGCAAAGTGGTGGATGAAATAGTTTCCGACCGTCAAAGGACCAGCACTTTTCAGTTTGAAGAAAACGCAAACTACCCTGACTTGGGGGATGTGTCCTCAAAAGGAAACAAAGACGCAGACAAAAAGCGCAAAAGAATGCATGAAGTAGCAGGGAAATTTTTGTTTTCCCATCGTTTTCCACTTTTTGTTTTATCGGTGGAGATAAAACAGTACTAAGTATATAGCCGCAACTCCCTGCGAGTATACCATTGCACTACGGACGCCATAGTTTCGAAATGGCCTTTGTTGTTATCACGTATATTTGACGTGTGAACTCACGGGTAGACCAATCTTTTGGTGTTCTTCAACACGAGCTGAACAACATTTGTTTCTCGTGTGAACGCTGCTTTAGCAAATACGCATACACAAGCTTCGTAGCCTCGTGTACTCCTATGCGTAACGCATTGTGAAATGCAACTGTATGCACCTTAATCCAAAACGGCCGCCATTTTAGTATTCTTTTGTTTTCATTCAAAATAAGCCAGTTTTTTGCCGTCACCGCCGTAATCGGCGCCGGCCTTTAAAAAACACCACTGACTGCGAAAAGACCGCATGTGTTCAGCCACCTGAAGCCTACGATCCCAGAGTGCAGCTTGCGTATAATATTCATTTCCAGTCTTCCGACGTTCTTTAATTGGCTATTACCTTCCCTAAGGGCTGGACGGCCCATGACTTACGACTTTGGAATAGTGTCAGGCATTTGTAAAATAATGTTGTAAGGAATTTCAATGTTATTGATGCGATAAAACTTTGCTTTAAAGACTCCTCAGAATTCTAGCTTAAACACCTCTTGTCATGTCAGTAGGTTTCGGCTCTATTTTAATAACTGTAAGCCTCTTTATGTTCTCATACAAAATGTAATGAGCATCTCTATACTGCGTTGACACACGGAGTAAGGAATGAATGCAGACATTTTGTTTGATTGAAAATTTATTAACAGCTTGGTATTTTTATGACTTAAGGTTTGTTGCCATGAGCTGTAGTTGGAAACTCTTCCATCTCATGCAACGAATAGTATATTCATTGGAAGCAAAATTGGCAAAAAGTGAATGCGATGGCTACAAATGCAAGCTAGATATAACAAAGAATTCTTCAAAATAACAACTATTTGTGTTGATGGAGTACATGTGTTAATTGCAATAGATTCTGCCCAGTCAATTTGACCCAGTCTTTTGAAATATGTGACTGTTTGGTCTTTTGGCCAGTTTTCCGACATATTTTGATCAAAAACGAAAAGTTACAGAAGTCACTGAAAGGAGCTTTTGGATCGTTTTCTAGTCTATTATTTCCTATCACCTCGAAACAAATAAACGCCGCTAGTTGAAGAACTTGCTTTGTCAAAAACACTCTCGCTTCAAAGAACGAACGAGAAAGTATGTACACGATATTCCAAAATGACGGCCATTTTAATATTACTTGGACGAGGCAAACAGGGTTAATGTGAAAATAAACAAAAGAATATTAAATTGGCGGTCATTGTGGAGTAAGGTGTACGAAAGTGGACCGTGATCCACTTAAATCACAACGAAGCTGTCAAAATGTGAAGGTACAATTGCAGTATTCGCTGTCAGTTATGTCTTTTCACATCCTGTCATTCTTTGACAATTGACAAGGGGAGATTATTGCTTATTCAGTGGATTAACAAAATTGAAGGCATGGTGAATTTTGAAATGATCATTGTGATGATTTATGACCAATTTTCATGTCAGCTACAATCTTGGACAAAACAAAATGAAACAGAACCCCCCCCCCCCCC
>BLFK01000535.1:742147-766052 GCA_014634185.1 Astreopora myriophthalma
CCATTCTTTGGGGGGGGGGACGTTTTCCATTTATGTTGTCCAAGATTGTAGAGTAATTTCCTAACGGACCCACGAAGACTAGTAACCAAATGTGCAGAAGATAGATTCTTAACGTTTAAAGGGTGGGAGAAAAGTGCGCAGAATTTAAACTATCCATTATAGAAATATATTGACAGTGCTATATATATCCAGAAATATTCTCTGTTGGAGTTGCATCCGATTATATTAATATACAAGCGTAGTTTAAAAACCTTTTTCAACTTTTAACACATCATAGGCGAAGACTCTATTCGGTTCCTAGGCATATCGCTGGGCATTACACCGCCATTTGGCACGTAAGGAAAATACTGTTCGTGATTGCCGTTAAAATGGGGCTGAGATGAAGGAGGTGCAAAACTTGGCGCCGGGAAGGGATTGATTCCACTATTGATCATCTTTTGATAACTAGCCTGCCTCTGCAGGTTTGCCATATCTTGGAGGTTATGTTTATTGGGCCAAGACGTGCCTCCGAAAGCAAAATTGTTAAACTGTTGCGGAGGAATTTGAATTGCCGGTTTCGTCTGATCTTGAACTTGTTGCAAGGTCGGTGAAGGAGATTTTCTTTTCACTGGTGGTTTAGGTTTACTTTGAGAACCTTGTTGCTGCTTGTTTTGTTGTCGAAACTTGGCTCTCCTGTTTTTGAACCATACCTATATAATGAGCAGAGAAAGAGAGGGTGAGATTGAATGAGAAATGAAATTTGAGCTATTAGAAAAGAGATGTCGACAATACAAGTTGACAGTGACTTTGTTTTAATGATTGATAGGAAACAATCTGAAATTGGCATAAAAGTAGGAAACGTAGAAGGCCTTTACGAAGTTATCTCTTTAGCCGGAAGAGCCGGCTGATCTAAGAATAGAAATTAAGAGATAGCTACATTCCAACAGCGACGTCCTTTCGAACTTGGTGGTATAAGAATTGGCCTGCACTGGTGCAAACGCTTAGATCGTTATCACCTAAAACCTGACAATGAACTCTATTTTTGTTCGTTGAGGTATGCTCCAAAGAGACTGAGAAGAGAAGGTACGGCAAGCAAAAAGAATTAACATTCAAATGATAAAAACCATAAAGGAAAGGATGGGAGAGAAACAATCGCGTGAGTCTAAGCTAAGATTAGTGCCGCCCACCACTTGACAGGAGCTAGAATTTCAAACAGGGATGCATCATCTCACGATAGCAAATTCTTGTTTTCAGTGATTTTTTTAACGAACTTTCAACCCTGAAATCGTATTGCACTAGTCAAAGGCTTTCTCTCGACTGATTTGCCTCATTTCCAAGGTGAAAACATGTTTTAATTCGAAATTTAGCTCCACTGCAGGTTTCGTGCAAACTTTTAAGCACGTGTTTGAAGTGTCACCACACTGCAGACGGCCCATATGTCGCCTATGCGGGCGTCCAGTTGTAAGATAACAGTTCTTTGTAAACAAAGAAGGTAAATTGTATGGCATTAATAACAGTGTAATTTGGGGATAATTAACTGTTTACAAGACACAATCCCTAACAACCGAGTTACGCCTCTTTGAAAACAAATCGAAGCGATTTTGGTCAGATCTATCATCCTTACAAAACGATAATTGTGTTCGTGCGCCATGCAATGCCAAGTATGTCCGTCAACAGTTGAAAATTTGGAAAGCAACCAAGAGGACGCGTAACAATGACAAGAACAAACGTTCACCATTTCCTTTTTAATGAAAAGAAAATCTCCTCGGCATCGCATAGAACTAGGCGAGAATATCTGACTTTATTTAAATTGGCAAGACTACGGAGAAATGCCGGATGCTCAGTAGACAGTTCTTGAACACATACTAATCCTTATGGTAAAGTGGAGAAGACAAATTATATATATATAATTTCTGCAGCCGTTATATATATATTAAAGTCGGGTATACAAAGTGTACAAAATGGAAAATGTTACAATAAAGTGCGCCGTTTTTGGGTGTCAGGCACAAACATTGTTCGGTATATAAAACCGCCAGTACATATGTTCTTAGAAATTTTTGCAGCCGTTTTATCACCATCTTTACTTTTAATTCATACAAACATTTCGCTCTCTGATAAACACAGCACACTTACCTGCACTCTGCTCTCTGGAAGATTAATTTTCATAGCTACTTCCTCTCGCATAAAAATGTCAGGATATTTTGTTTTGGCGAAGAGCTCGTCCAGAATTTCCAGCTGCGCTTTAGTGAAGGTTGTCCGCTCTCGGCGCTGTTTCCGCGGGGGACCTTTTGGGATAAAAAGATTTGTCGATAAATAGCCACCATTTAACAGCCCTTTGGAGCTCTGCAGGAACTCCCCAGTGTCATTGCTTGGTAATTAAACAATATGCAATTTTTTTTTATGTCCGGGATCCCTTAATATAATTCTTTTTATTTTCCTAAAGGCTCTTTCCAGGAAGGTCCTCTGTCCATGGCAAGCCTCTGATCATGAGCTTCTCTCCTTTGAATGTGGCTTTTCGAAGAGATTAATTCTCTAGCTCAAACATTTACAGAAACTAATTGTCAGATGATCGATCAAAGATAAGTTATACCGTCCATGAATCTTGCTGTGAGACACTGTGGACAGCCCATACAGGGAAAATAACCTGGCCATCCCTGCAACTCCATGATTTAACTTGATGTTTTCTAGGTTGAGAGATAGCTTGCCTTCGCTCGTAACTCACTTTAATGTGACAAGCTTTGCATGTGGAACTAAATTTATCACTTTTCGTGATAATCTGGACTGAGACCAATTAAGAAAATCACAAACCACCTGCTGAGAGACCGACCAACGATTATCAAGTTCTGCCCAATCATTGTGTCAGTTGGACTTAGTTGAGGGAAATATCCTACTAGCGGAAAAAAACAAAGTCAGCGATTTACATCCAAATCATAGAGATTGTGATCTTTTGTGACATCTTTGGGCAGGCTCAAGATATGAGTACAATGCAAAACCGAATCAATTGCGACTGCACGAGGAACTTTGTACATATTTGAAGTCTTTCTTGAACTGTACTTAGAAATTATGGTGGAAATGTTACCATGTTAACGCCAATCCTATCTTACACCTATCACAGTTGTAAAAATCGACGTGAAGAGAACTCGCGGAGAAAACAAGAGCAACTTGAAAATGAACTACTGATATGATTGGAAAGTCCTGCTCGATCGAGTGACTGAGTGATTTCAATTGTTATATGTGAATTTTGTAAAAGTAGTAATTAGAGTAAATTCAATGCTGTGATAAACTAGTTCTGGGAATTATGCGCAAAGGAGGCCCAGAACTTCCAAGCTGAACACAGACTTGGAACAAAAATGTAATTAAAAATGAAAAGCAGAACAATGCTAGTCCTGCTTCCATAACAAGTACGTTTAGGCTGACAGCGAACGATCGTTTCAGATTTTCTTATTCAATGTCATTACGCTGATCTCATAAGCAGTTTAGCTCATCTGTTGGATTATTGTCACGTATAGGAAAAGCAATAAAGATCGGCGTATTTGTAAGAGAAATTAAAAGTATAGAGGGTCTTAATAGGAAAACATTCGCACTGGTGTCGTCAAATATGCGAAAAATTGAGGTCGTTCAGACTTCAGTCGATCATCACAACAAAGTGGAACTAAATTCAATTGGAGGCAAATCAAGAAGGATATGTACACAGCTAATTTGAGTATGAAATATTATTTCCAGGTGTACAAATCCGTTGTATGGTCTTATTGCCTTTTATTTCTTCGTTACATGACACCGATAAATTAAGTAGGGGGAAGCTCAATAAAGCTTCGTCATTGCTTAGTTGTCCACGGGTGGCGCCGACTTCTGACCACATGTATTTTGCGATAGAGAGTGAAGAATCCTCGTGTACTAGAATCCTCACAAAACGTCTGGTCCTAAATCCTCTTAGCCACAAATGAAAGCTTAACTGGATTAGGGCAGAAATAACGACACCTAGACACGCAAGCAAACCACTGATAATTTCTTACCGTAGATTTGTGCCTCCGGATTGTAGAAATCCATACTAGGCGGGTGAGTGTAGTTGAAGCCATTTATTGCACAAGGTGGCAGCCGTCCAAAAATCCCATTCATGTCGAACTGTTTTTCTCTGCACTGGCAGAATGTAAACCTACATGAAAAACAAAGACTGTTGGCGTAAGTTAATTGGCCACATGATCAACGTTTTAAGAATCACATGTCACAGTGGCGATGCTTGTCAATTACAAAATATGACACCAATAAACCCTAAGATTTCATTTGGTGACAACTTAGTGTCAAGACGCTTCTATAATGGTATTATCTTTCCTAAGACCTCTTATGCGAGCTTTATCGACTTAACGAGGAGAGAATATTTTCATGATCGATCACGCAAAGTGTCTCTATGGTATGGTAAACTTTCTTTTAAGGGCATCAGCTGGCATCCATATATCTGCCAAAAAGTTACTTTTTATGGTAATGAAATATTCGCTGGGCCGTTAAGAAGTAGACAATTTTCTCTGCCTCAGTTATAATACTTTAATTTATGAATACGAAGTTCTGCAGCAAATAGTTCAGTAGCTATGTGATCTTTCATCCTTGCTTGCTGCTGAGCGTACTTGCAATTGTATTGCTGGAGTTTGTCAAATCATTTTATACCATTTTATCGGGCGAGAGTGGTGAAATACAACCGCGGGGTCGTTTTAACTCTGTTAATAATTTCTAGTTGATGGATAGAACAAGGAAATGTGCTGGAAAACGAAACGAAGGGACTAAAAATTAGAGTGAAGTTTAATAATTTTCATATTCTGAGATACCAATGATCATATAAAGTTGTAGGAGAAGTACAAAAGGCGAAGAAGATGGATGAAGTTTTGAATTTGAACAATTGAATTCGGCAGTTTTGTCATTAGAGAAACTATCAGAAAATCTCTGTTCTTTTCAATGCCGAATCGATCACTACACCTCAAATACCTTAAGCAGCTTTCATCGTCTTTACGAACTGAATATGAAGTTACAGTTCACCATCAGCCAAGAGTGCATAGAGTTCACTAAGAAAAACAGTCATTGTACGTTTCTCTGCTAACGCCGTGGCATATCGGGGCACAGGAATCTCTTGATCATTGTCAGTCCAAAACCCAAGAAATTTACCCGGCATTGCTCATGGAAACGAAGATAGTTGTTTGTTCAAAAGTGAAATGTTAGGCGTAGCGTGCAAGACGTCAGCAGATGCTGGATTCTCTTGCAAATATTATTTTGGCATCTAGGTCTTTTGCAAATATAGGGGTGAGTTTTTTAAGAAATGATTATGCTTTGTCGATGGAGCATCAAACTTTTTGGCTTGTTAAGAGACCGCCTTATAGAGATTGGGGACTATAGGCTTGGCGTAGTGTTGAGGGCGCTCCTCCCGCCACTTGGGAGCTTACGAAACGACGACGACCACTGGTGCGAGGACGTAATTTAAAATACAATTTTGCTATTGGTTTTACTATGCAACTATTTCAAGTTGTTTGCGCATTTTTTTTGGTTATCTCACGTCGTCATTTAGGAGATGACGACAAAGAAATCTACCAGAATGTAAAACATACGTGCAAAGCGTGCAGAGCCATTGTTTTTGCTCACAAATTGTAAACCTATAGTTTTGTCGCTTCCTCGTTGCCGTCGACGTCGTCATTTCGTCAGCTCCCTAGTGTGTCCCTGTGTCCCGGCTTCGATTCCCGGACTCGTGGCTCTTTTCTTTACTGCGAGAGGTTTTTCCCGGCGTAATCCAGTTTTCCCCTCTCCTCAAGAACCAACGTTTTGATTAGACCTGATTTGGTTTGATTTGATTTGTCGTCTCCGGCGCCAATTAGTAGAGCACTTGTGATCGGCTATGTAAGCTGGAGATTTGAATAAGACAAATCGTTTATTCTAGTGGTATGCGTCTATATCACAGGCCGCCATTTTGGGTCGCGAGAGACTGAAAACTTTTGTTTTTTCTCGTCGAAACTCGTTCCCAAACTGATCAACTCGTACAAGATTTATTATTCCTTGCCAAAATGGCTGCCGCGTGACAAAAGCCCATAGTTTGACTAGACGGTTAGCAGAATCTTCATAGGGGCATCACTCATTGTTCTGTGCCTGGAAGGACTTGCATCTTGGACCAGGTCAGTGCCAACTGTTTACAAACAGATGTTTACCAACCGTATACCAACGACTAGTCAAATGTAAATAATACTCCTTATTATTTTGATTAACTGATTTCTCGCGTTGACGAGATAAGAAATCCGGAAAGTTATATTTGAAGTGATAACTCTTGTTTGTGATCACCAACAAGTTCAACTGAGACATGCATTACTTTAGAATTTTTCTTTCTGCTAGTCTGAGGAACCTTACCTTTTTAGCCTTTAATCTTTGGGTTACATAAAGTCATGCTGTGTTAAAACAATTTTGTACCTAGGCCGGACGAAACAGCATTCGTTTTCCAAGACTTTTATTGCGGTCAACCTCCTGCGCGTGCCAAATGCCTGGATACGTGAGATTATATAGGGGCCTACGTCATTAAAATTATTTCAAAGGACGCAGCTCGCACGTACCCCTGTATAAAAGGGGAATTACTTCACAACAACTGTAAATGGAGATTGTGACCTTTGTATACTAAAATAAGAATGGGGTCTCTGGTCTCGGTGTTAAAGTCACTTTCAGTATCTGCTCTTGAAGCGGTAGCTGAAGCTCGAGAATTAATTTGAGCATACGTTAAAACTAATGATGACAATAACGCTGTCTTTTGAGAGAAGACAAGATAACTTAATAAGGAACGAAATAAGTTAAGTTGTGAATGTTGACTTTTATGAAAGCAAATAGCTTTGCCCACGTACATAGTTATGGACAAATAAGTGTGAAATGAATTTTCAAATCTACGGTTTTACTTTAGCTCACTTCTACAGACAATTGTGGCAAAAGCTTTGTCGTAAATCGTATTGGCAAATACTTATCTTAGATAAGTTTTAAAACCTTTCATCAATTTATATTTTTGGTTCTCACGTACCTTAAGTAATCCCAAAGTTGATATATCGTGATTCTTAATATTCCTCTTGCCGTGTGAACACTCGCTGCTCTGAGTCTTTTCTAGTTACTGTTTGTTGTCTGGAGTTTTCGTAACGACTAATACCCGTGCATGTTAACATCCCAAAAGAATGTGATTTAGCTTGCGTCACAGTAGCTAAATCCGGGAAGTTCAACCCACATGATTGACGCCATTGCCAAATTTAAGAATCCCCATTGATATTTCGGGGATCAAACAAGTTTTGAACATTTAGCACGGGATTAAGGATTAAAGTTGGAACACCATTTGGGCATTTAACAAGAATTTCAAAAGTGGACACTTTTAAAATAACGGCTCTACAATTGGCATAATTTGACTCTACGAGGCTTAAGATCTCAGTAAGACAGGAAAGGTCTGGGGCAACAAACTGTGTTGACCCTCGTCAAAGCGAATGAAATCTTCTCGGTTTAACCCTTAATTTCTTAATGTACTTCAAAGTAAAACAAACAAACAAACAAACACACAAGCACAAAGGATCGCGTCACCCGCAAATTTGTGCGTGGCGCATGTCAAAAATGTGGCCGCAAGGTATCTTTAGTAAAAAACTGCCAAAACAACAGTAGGAAATCGAAAGTTGTGTGGTTGGGGAAAAAGCATAGTTAGAAAAGGAAGTTGTGAAAAAAAAAGAAAGTATTTTATGAGTGTTTTTCACAACAGGTTGACCTTGGAGTTCTTAGTTCAAAAGGGTTTTGTCATTCCTTTACACCTACTTACGCTGCAAGCTAGTAAAGGGATTTAAATTTTCCAATGCAGTGGAGAATTACTTAACGGTACCATGTGCCACGTATTACAAAGAAGGAGATGTTGACGCCGGGCGAGAAGCCGCCATTGACATTTCATTAGCTGCAAATTATGCCATTTTTATTTACTTCCCCTAGCCGAGAGAAAACACAAGTTGTTGTTGATGTTGTTTACGTGTGGGTAAGCTTCAGTCATGCTATTAGTTCTGCTTCCAGTTGTAGAAGCGACGAAAACAAGGCCTGACAAAGGTATGGAGTGAGCTTACACCGACTTTAAGTCATGATATAGCCATTGCACGCTTCCTGAAGGCGTTCTTCTAATTAAAGTAACGGTATACTTAATTATAATGAATGGCTGAATTACTGGCAACCGGAGTCTCTAGGCTTGTAACCACCCATTCTATCGCACAGGTCACACCTTTCTAAGCGACTTCCCTCCGTTATATTTTCGCACTTGAAGACTGCTAAAGAAACTTAACAAGTTTACAACCTAGACATCATTTATCCAGTATCCTATGCTGTTCCTCCTAAACCGGAAAATATGTTTTCCCTTTCACCTTTCAAATCCTTAAATCTCACTCGAATTTGAAGATCTTTTCATAGTCAAAATCCCTTGTTGTGAGACGGACTCGATCGGAGTGCAGGCAGTCTGTCTACAGTACAGGAAGTTGGCAGCTTGCATGCCAACCGGCTGTTGTGTTTGATAATTTGGCTAGATAATTAATTAGACCTTTCTGGCGATTTGCATACTTGGCCTGTTCAAGCAAATGATCTAAAAAAATGCTATACTTGACAGGATAAATCTCGCGTGCGCGTTTGCTTTAGCCCACTTCCAGTTTTCTCCCATAAAAGCATGCTCTCTGGTGATGTCAAAGACCCTGTTATTTCAATTCCATATATTGAAAGCATTGAAAAGACACACAAAAAAATACAAAATATAGCCTACAGAAGGCTCCTGGCATTAATAACATAGCGGGGCATCCGGGACATGTCGCAAAAATACACTTTTTTGATTGGCTAAAATCAGGTGTCAAGGGTGACCATCGGGATGATGGTCTAACATACACGCAAGGGTTTGAAGTTTTGAATGTTTAACTATTTGTAATCAAGGATCATACAATGGTTACGCGGGTTGACCTGCAATTAGAGCTTTGCTAGAAAAATATGTGGTTGAATCTGTCGTGTACTTACAACAGCGTTGATTTCATTACCAGAGCAGTTTCTTATTATGTAAATTATATAGTGTTTAATCAACAGTTCTTCTTGCTTACTGTTTAATCTGTATCAGGATTAGTGCATAGCTCGGTGCAAGATGGTATCCTGGAAAGGACCAAGTGAACACTTGAAGCTGTAGTGAACGATATGTGTGACGGGGCGTTAAAAAATTATGGTTACTCGGTGTTGTCGTTGAAAAGTTTTAAAGTAAAAACAAGATTATCTCGTGGATGACGGCTAAGAATTGAAAAAAAAACGGGCGAGGAGAAATGGACGATTGCGTGTAAAGTAACCTTAAATGAATTTTGGCTAAAATGTATATTACACATCGCGTTCTCGTGTTTCAGTGCTATGTTTGTTCAAATAAAACGGCATAAGGTGCAATTTATCTTTTCAGTACGTTTCGTGTTTCCTCTATCCTTTAACTAATAAAAGTTCAAGAGCTTTTCAATAAAAGGTTACTTTACAATGCACAGCCTGAAGTTGTAAAATACCTGGAATACTTTTCTTCCGTGCCGCTGAATTCTCTCGTGGAAGAATCTCAAGTGGTATACATACGTGGAAATGGACAAAACTTCTCGTGGTTATCATGAAACAGCTGGAAAATTTTGAGCTTCGTTATATCAAACTGCCTTACTTCAACTGACTCCAAAAAAGACAGAAAAATAGAAAAAAAAATCCCCCTTATCCAATTATTAGTTGTTAGTGTTGAATGCATTGTTCTGACAATAGATCCCTCATGCCTGAACAGGTAAAATTGTTGGACATAAGTTTCTTTTTGGAAATTATAACATGAATCTTTTAGTAGATATCGTCACTGTTCGTACTCCTACTGTTCCTACTTCTTTATATTACCTGCTGCTGTTGTTGTTGTGTTTTTTTTCTAAAGAGCTTTGCGGTAATCCTATGTTGTATTGTCACTGAAGAAATTCAAGGGAAACGCAGTGCGCTCTATTTCAAACGGTTCAAGGACCACTGAGAGTTTCTCACATGTAGTTGACAGAACAGATGTAAGTTAGTTAAACATCTAGTTCTATTAGGGATCAGTAAATCAGTGAAACAATAAGAGCAAGTGATATTGTACGTGATAATGCTGCGATTGTATCACAAGAAAGAAAGTTCTTCTTGCACTGCAGCATTTTACCAACCACTGCTCTAAACAGCACTGATAACAAACGATTCATAATTCCCGTGCGACATTATTGAAAGAGTGAAAAGCAGTATGAAAAATCTAACACCTGCTTGCCGCTTACTTATGATCTTTCTCTAAGGATGCTAATGTTATATGCATGCGGATTTTATGACTTTAAGTAGTGCATGCATGAAGAGGGTCAGGAACATCCTGCAGTGAAAATAAGGCAAGGCACTCGAATTCCTTTTTTGTTTTTCACTTAGTTCGTTTTAGAACCTTCAGTGTAACCCTTTAGACAAGCTAACATAGATTTGCTTCGTAAACATTCCAGTCGGAGAACATTTCACCAAAAGAGATCTTTCAATCTGAACTTCAGATTTGCCAAAAGAGTTTCTATTTCTGAAAATCATGGCGGGTGTTAGCTCATTTCGCAACACAACAAAGAAAATAGTTCAGTTCCATACCACCAAACTTTTGAGCTAACCGTTGCCGTTGGAAAACCCTTCGGCACAACCCCCTTTTTCGACACGAATCAAGTTGGAACATCAGCTCTGGCGACGAGCGATTCAGTTCGAGCAGATGTTCGTCGAAGCGAATGGTTCGGCACCCTTGGAGGCGCCATCATGCGCAATAATCACATGAGCAGCATGTGGCGTTAACTGTTTCGTTTTGAGCTTTTACGACTGTAAAGATCATAAAAGATCTTTTTTTTTTCGATGAAAGCAGATTATTCGAAAAAACCGGAGCGAATCGGTGTAAATATTGTAAATTGTCTCAAACCAAGCGATGTCAATTTGTAACTCAGTAAACAAACATGCTGAATAGTGAAGGCCGGTCATTTAGAGTTTACCAGGCGCTTAACAAAACCGCCTTCCAAGTCATTTTCATTTGGCCTATACACGTATATATGGGCTGTTTATTGTCGGCGAAAACATGCAGTGTCGAGAAGGCAAGAGCAGAGGAGAAACCCATTTATTTACTTGAAGCAACTCACCTCTAGAAAAGTGCGGAGATAAAATGATTGTTCTAAACCGCGGTATATGTTAGACGGCCCTAACAGTTTGAAGTTGGTCTTTGACGTGTTTGTGCGCCTGTAGGGCCTTTCACTTACAAGATATTGCGCCATTTCTTTCTCATTTATCACAGCGTTGAACACCATTAAAGATAAATAAAAGTAACCGTGCCTAAGGATTAGTGAGGGATAACGGTAAGCCTCGACTACTACTCGAATATGGCGACAGTAGCATTATAGAACATTCCCCGTTATCGTTTCCCGGCAAGGAAAGTTTTAGCAACTGATTGAAAAGGGTGCTCTATGTAGGGTCTTTATTCTATGCGGCGCGCCAAGGAGTCTCATTGTTTCAGAATTGCATGATGTCTCTAAGGAAAACTCTCGTTGTATTTGCGGAGATGACTCTCTCTTACTGAGGTCCCGGCGAACAGAGAAAGGGGCTATCATTTCAATTCAATGGCGGGCTTGAGGCAATTTCTCTTTGACCGTGTATTCCCTCTCCACACCAACTTGACCTCATAACAAATTTCACTGAGAATTTCGATGATTTCAACAAATTTTAATATTGAAAACAACCACCCGCTTCGGCAGTTTGGTGCATGCAGCTGGAAATGTTTAAGGTAGGGGAGAATTGCCAAACACAGATTTGGCCGTGAATGCAGCTATACGCCATGCCTGATTGTGGTTTACTAAGCCTCGCTGTCTTACAAGGGATCGGAAGGGGCGAAACATCTCCTAGAACTTATCACAGCCCTTAGTTTTAAGTGCGTCTACCGTTGTCGTAAAGTGAATTAACCTCACTAACAATTGACTTGGATTAAAGCCTATCATTTTTTAACTCAATGTCCTTGGGTGTTCAAAACCATTCATCACCACTGGCTGATTGCTGTCCAAATGTAGGTTATTATTTCTTAGTTCTTTCCTTTGCTTCCTGTATAATAGAGTATTTGGCCACTTTAGTAAAACCAGAATTATTTTGCTAGATTTGCAAAGGTTTGCGTTCGTTTGGATATAATGAGGTATAATTGCCGAGACACTCTCTTTTGATTAAGAACCTCTGATGGCCTCACGAACGCGTGTACGATAGACGAACTTCTGAATTCTTTCAATGAATTTGGTAAATTCCACATCTTAACTCCAGTTAGCTCAGTGGACATATTTCAGTTATGCAGCAGATGTTTGTAACCCTACAGTATCCTGTAAATCGGGGCTATGATGGAAAAAACAAAAACGCAGAAAAGTCCCTTTTATTCACCGTTCTCGACCTTGGACTTGCTTTTCAGTTTGCGATGTTACACTAGAAAATGTGAGTGTTTTATTGGCTGTTACTGCTGTAGGACACCGTAGTTTTTCAATAATTATCGAATTATCAATGAGTGATACAACCCATTTACGTTAATAATAGCTCTCTAATGCAAGAAATAGTGCAAGTTGTTCAAGTTGTATCGTGTCCATCACGTTAGCGACACACTCCTTTTAAAAATCGGGAGATTCTGCCTTTTTTTTTAAACTGATTAATTTGACCAGTCTGTTAAATGTATCATAATCAGTATCTTGCCAGAACCATGCATAATTGAACAGCACAAATAAGGCCTCGACCAAAACGAACAACATTTTATACTTTTGCTGAGTTGGACAGTTCTCCATTCTTGGATTTAGTTTAGGCAATTTCCTCATTCGTTGTCATAAAATGTAAGACTTCTTGCTTTTCTTTGCGTGTTTGTGGTTATATTTGTTATCAGCAAGTCAATAAGGCAGATATCCCACAGCTGTGAACTTAGTGGGAAATGTCACGCGTCCAGGGTCGGCAATTGTGTAACATCCGCTCTAGTGAAAATTAACCCAGCCATGGCGTGTTTTTATAACAGAAACCAGCAAATCCACCGCTGGGTTGAACCCACAGGACAAAAATTTCATCTTTTAACAAAATTTCCAGCAAAGATTCGACTTTTTGCAGAGAGCAGTGACACGAATGTTGTTTATCACGGATTAAGATTTATCTCATTATCAGGAAATAAGCGTGGTAACCCGTCAGCGTCTAAGTAATTGTAATTACTATATCTCCGTTAAAAGGTGTTCATTTGTCAGCATTGTTGTCTCGGGTTTGACATTTTTTAAACACTGAGACATTGGACACGAGTAGGAATACCCAGAAACTCGTCGTTGCACACGACTCTAGCGCTCTGTGAAGTCTATCAACACACCAACACAACCATCGCATTGACGTCAGAAATATTAAAACCACATTCATGATCTATCAGTGTCCTATTTTCTAAAACATTTCTTTGGAAAAAATTAAAACTGGCAGAGGTTTCACTAATTTTCTTCGCTTACGAGTCAGAAATACAGTATTTGTTCATACATAGAATCAAAAGTGTTTATCGGAGCAATATTTCTTGCTTTAAAACTTGAATTTGACTGAGAATGAAACATCTTTCGGGAGCAGGAAATTGGCTTTGTGCACAGTGGGTTTGACAAATTATTGTGTCCAGAAACGCCCCCTCGATTTACACTTCCATGCATATTACCTCAGACAATGCATGGTCTGGCACTGTTGCGCTTTATTTATCACCCGTCTAGAAATAAAATGTGGCCACATTTTTTTCTTCCAACGTCTGCCATTTTTTCGTTAAATGCTCTCCATGGAATGGGACAGGTTTCCATTGATCGTTTCAAATCATTGATCCCTATAAAAGTTAACTACAGTCGTTTTTGTGTCGTGAAAACATATCAGTTTTCCGCGTTATTTCTAAAGTATTCATGCCCAGCATCACAAGGTCTGCTATTCATCTACCAGCGTGAAGTTCCGAAAGCAAAACAGATCATATAAGAGAACAATTTGAAACGTGCAGGGCAACGTTGTTCGTCCAACAGGTGGGTTTCAGCTCCCTGGAAACCTCTGCGGTTCTTTCTACCTTGAATTACCAAACTGTTTGCTTCCACTACCTGTTAAAGTAACCTGTTTCTTAAGTAAAAGCTGCGTGTTTATTTTGGGCACCCAAGGCCCACACCATTTTGGAAGTCCATTCGCGGCTTGTTTTTCCAAGCAGTTCACAAGTTCTTATTGATTACTCGACTTACCAGAACTGGAACTGAAATAGCAACGGTTTCAAGAAGCTGGTTGTATGCTTCGAATCGAATTAGATCCACTATACACTATATAAGTTGTAGGACCCGTAGTGGGCAAACGTTTCTGCTTTTACAATCTTTGCGTGCTTGCAGCGATCGAGCTATTATGAAAATCACCGTATAGCAGCAAATAATGAAACTGATATGATCCAGGGCCGCTGCAATGTTCAAAAACAGAACTGACCTTTTTAGAATGCCTAGAAACTTAAGGAGATGTACCAACAGCATACAGACTACTGTGTGGAACCACGGTTTTACTACGAATTGAAGAATATTGTACAGAATCAATGAATGTGGACTCACAAACATGTTTAGCTATCACTGAGGAGTGGTTGGTGCTTTATGGCTATTTTTGAATGTAATGGCGTAGGCGTAACCTGTCGATACAAAGAGAAATCTTGTAGCTGAGACACTTATTGTATTTTCAAGTCAATGAGATTCAATAAAAAAATTCAGCTGCTTATTAGTGCAGCAACGACACTCGCTAAACTAGCCAATGTGTTTGTTCTCGCTGTCGTGGTTTAGAGTCGATCATCGTTTGACATCAGTTCTGTTCTCTTTTCCTCCGTTTTGTTGAATTATGTCGCTAGCTCGATTGTAAAATTGCAGTGCCCCCGGTCTCAGCCATACATTCGTTAAGACAGTGGGCAGGCTTGTTTTGTTTCCTTGTCGCAAAATAAAGCGTTGCGATGCACCTCAACTTTGGTTTACAGATTCTTCTTTCAGCGAAATACCACAAACCATCGCTACATCGACATTTAAACTCAACACACTAGAACTGGAGCAGAGGCCCTCAGATAATTGCTCGAGTATAATAAAAACAACAATAAACATAGAGAAAGATGTTTTACAATCATTCTCACCTTCAGATTTGGAGAATATAGTTGCTCCTATGGTTAGTCTTCTTAATTCGTGTGTAGTGCCAGCGAGCACAAATTCCACTTCAGTGCCAGGCGACAAGGATCCTTGCTTTCAAAATATAGGCCTGATATCTGCTCGGCTGGTTACTCCGTCGCGATGCTTCCAGCAAATCTCTTCCGGTGTAGTTTCCTTTTCAGCCTCCAGTGGAGCGTTGTGGTACATACACTGTGTGTGATGACTTGAGAATGAACAGAATTTGATTTGGCAGCTTGCGTCTGCTGTGTGTCAAAAGGCGAGGCCATTTGACTAGGGCGACGGTATATCACAGCGTATAGCTTTGTGACCCCATTGTTCTTGGTAATGGATGGCTCCATACCTGTGGGGAGGGGCCTTTTAAATGGCCACCAAAGGAACTCTGTGAATTGAGACATTTCTTTTCAACATTCTTCTTAAAGAGCATTCTCTGTTATTTTGTTTTAACGCATTTATGATGATTTCATGTCATCACAAGAAAATGGAACTTTAAAAGCACCTGATCAGCTGAAAAGAAAAACAGAGCAGTACCTTTTCCCGCTTCTGAACGATTATCGGAGCGATTTCTATATTCCCGTTATCTTCCGTATCAAAGCAACGAAGACTGACGTATAAGTTATAAGAATTTGAATGATGATTGTGGGTCGGACTTATTCATCTTCCGTACTATTTCCCTCGTGTTTTGCACACGTGTTGACTTACTGTCCGCGATTTCAATTAAGTTCTGCGTGGGATAAAAAGCTAGTCTAAAAGCCATATCCGTTTCGCACATAAAAAGCAGTAGTTCTGGTTATTTTGTAACGTTCTATGTTTTAATTCACCGATTTGTTCTATACAATGTAAGCCAGATATTTAACTTCACTGTAAGCATTTTTGTGAAGAATGCCCGGGCGTGACACTGAAAAATAATGATTTTTTTTTCAAAGCGTGGGAGATCAATGTATTAACACTAGTTTAGGATAGCTAGGATTAATTCAAGTGCTTCTAGGAAGCGGATTATTTCCACCATTGTCTCCCGAAAGTCCCTTAGTGGAGACAAACCAGTGCAGTAAATTCCTGAACCGAAAATTCGGGCATTATTTTTCAGACCACTGAAATTAAATAATGGTGGAAAATCGAAAATTGGCACGACTTTCCTCTCAGAAGAAAAGACAGAGAAGGTAATTGCATAGCCATCTTTTAGGAAAGTCACGTTTATAGGTTTTGGAACTATAACTAAGTGCTGCTCTTTTCCTAATCCAAGGCTATTCCGTATTGAAGGCCTGCAATCGGCTAAGCCAAGGCCAGATGGCTTGGGTGTGATCGCTTATCCCGAGTGATTGCTGGGCGCGCCCCTTATATATCCGTATCGGGGCAGTGAAGTGAAACAGGTGAAATATCAACAATTTCTGTAGACTGCAAATCCATGATTTAGCCAGCTGACAGACCAGTCACCGATGAAGTCGACATTAATCTTATTCTAGGTTGTCTTCCAAGCGATTCTTAATGGCTCGACTCGCCATCTTGCACAGACCTTACGATGAGCAGGTCGTGTACAAAAGCTAGGGATAGGCGCACTTTGCGGTAGATAACCCTCTTACGACGTGATTTCTGTTCCTTTGACAACGAGCTCTCAAGCTGCTGGTCAAATTGCTTTGAGAACGTGACAAACCTACAAGGCTTTGAAAGCATTTGAGGTGTCTTATCACAACCATGCTTTCCTTCTGCATGATCACTAACCGGCTACGTTTCATCCCCATTTCGTTTCTAATTTTGACTTAAGCTTGTGTTTGATTAGATAAGATGGCTAAAAGTTTCCGAAAATATCCCGAGGCGTTGTTTTCCAGAGATCCATATCGCGATACCGTTGACCCGTTATCTGCTTGAACCGTTTTTCTGTCACTCCCAGTAAGAGTTCTTGCTCGGTTTGTAAGCAAGGTGTGGCACACTTACTAGTTCGTTCTGTGCGTCTGTTCACTTAATGCCATCTAATTCCATCCATCTAATTGCCATCTAATTGCCTCGGCCTCTTTCAAAGCTAATGAATTCGTAGGAGGTCTTCGCCAGCACTGCCTTTTCTGGCGAAAGACTTTAATCCGCAAACAATTTGAACTAAGTCACTTGTGTGCCCGGCACGTTCATCCCTATAGAATGAGCCTTATCGACTTAGCTCAGAAAATTTTCGGCCAATTTTAACTCATTTTGTCTAAGAGAGCTTTGTTATCGGAACATGGGTAACGTACACTTAAACTACCGGTGCATCGATCGACTTCCTTTAAAAGATTTGTAAAGATGTTACAAGGTAATCGAGAGAAGTTTTCATGTCGTTTACAATACACCACGATGCTTAATTTGTCATAATTAAACGTTTGGCATTGCAAAGGTTTGGCTCATCGTATACGTAGAGATTTTGTGATTTACTAACATTGTTTCTTTGCTATGGCTTGATGAACGCAACCATGAAAGCTCGGCTGAGTTCGATTGGTTTACACTTTCAAATTTCGAAGACATTTTAACATACTATACATTCACCCGTCGTCTTTTAGGAAAAACAGTGGCCGTGATGTCATTCTACGTAGTGAATGAAATAAGCTTTGGCTTTATCACAATACCTTTTCACAAACGATTACCTTTTCCAACATTTCTCTTCCTCTAATTAAACAATTGTCTACCGTTCATACCACTTCAGTTATAAAAGGTTTATTGGAAACATGTTTTCTAGCCTCAAAATATTCTGCTCGTCTTTTGAAAATCACTGAGTTTTTTCTACTTTTGCGACCCTCAGGGTAAGGATACGTCCATATCGAATACAGTATACGTTAGTTTGACGGTGGAGGTTTAAAGTCCGGGGAAAATTTACCCGATGTGGATCAAAACTCCTTTCCTCCCCTCCCCGCAATGTTGAATTTTCTGCGTCTTCACAGAAGTTTACCCAGTCCTGATAACTGTTTGTTTGGAACAACTTTGTAGGGGGGCGGGGTAGGAGGAAAAATTAGTAGAAATGTGGTTCTCGTGACTACATTTCAGTGTCTTTGCTGTTTTCAGGAAAGGTTATCAATTACCGTCAGAAGGAATTCTAACCCCCATTGTAGATAATACGGTTTTGCGCGCGCTTCACTGACAGTCAAGTTGATGGGGTTTCTATTCGCAGTTGCTCTGCCGAGCGTCACCCTTATTATCGTCGTCTTTGGTGTTCCAGCAGTTACTTCGGCCTTAGTATGACATAGAACTTTCTAGACTCTGCTGGTGAACGTGGCCGTTTAGGCAAATACGGAGGGACAAAGATTATTATGGGCCTATTTGGATAAGGATTACTTATCCAACGATATCATTCTGTAGAAGGTAGGAAAAAAGCAAATGCTACAATATATTGTACATGATGGCGCCATTTTATTACCAAGGCTAGGATGCTTTGGATCAAAATGCTTTCTTATGCAGATTTTTCTACTCTTCAGGGAATAACGAGACAATTGGTAAAATTTGCCTGACAACAGAAGCCACTCAATACGGCATTGTGGCAGCCTCTTGGTAGTAAATTACGCCATCATGCAAATGACATTAGCAAATTTAAAGGGCACTCCCAGTGTGTTTTCCATCTCACAGAGTGCTTTAGATCGTTTTATCTTAACTGACCATCGGTCGTATTAGTTCACGACACAAGAGCAAGTGTTTGCGTTAAAATAGAGCCGGTCAATGCCGGTCATCCAACATGGCCTTACCGAAGTACAAGCCATTCTATTCTACGTTCTATTGTACGGTACTCTTTTTTTTTTTTTGGTCACCTCGTTTGCATAGTCAAGGTAATAGTCTGCAGCCTGCGTTTAGTACTGACTACCGAAAGTTCTGAACTTTCTATCACACAAACGACTCAGATTAACGCCCCAAATGAATTCTGGAAACGTCTTCTGCAAACGCCCAACGGTAGGTACATCTCAGGTGGAGTAAGTAGAGTAACTGTTGATACAACGAAGTCAGTGTCTGATAGTTTTCGGCTATTTCTGTGTTCTTTTGCGTAAACAACTGGGGCAGGTAGCAAAAACAACAAATCACATTGCAGGATATAAACGTAGTGACCAAAATCAAGCGATAAGAGAGCTAGAATTTTGTTTTCCAGCAATGTTTACTCTTTTGTGTTGATAAATTATAACAAAAGGGACAGCAAAACAAGAAGCAATAGCTGTTCAGAATTCCATGACATGCAAACAACGACTAGTCTGTTACATCCGCGGTACCGTGGTAAAAGCCTACCACTTTGTCGTTCCTGGAACAATAGCAAAGTTGTTAAATGAAGCTATGATCCTCGCAGTTATGGACGCAATTTTAGCAATTGCGTAGAGAAGCCTGAAAAATTCATGACTTCAACGGGGTTTGAAGCAGTGACCTCGCCATGCCGGTGCGACGCTCTAACCAACTGAGCTATGAAACCACTGATGTTGGGAGCTGGTCATTTGTGGGTTCAAGTGTTCCTGTGATGAATGAATGAACAGACAAAATGATACATGAAATGAATCATATATTGAACTGCGGATATGAAATCAAATGAAGCTATGATCCTTGCAGTTTACGGACGCAATGTTAGATCGTTGCCCCGGCATCGCGAGGTCACGGGTTCAAACCCCGTTGAAGTCCTGAAATTTTCAGGTTTCTCTACGCAATTGCTAAAATTGCGTCCATAACTACGAGGATCATAGCTTCATTTGATTTCATATCCGCAGTTCAAATATGATTCATTTCATATATCATTTCATCAGCAAAGTTGTTGTCACCCATTTATTTACATAGTAATTACAATAGCCTGTAGTCTATTGTTTCACTGACCGAGTGAAATTCTCACCTTTCTTTCAGACAAACGTCTCAGATGAACATCCCAGCTGAAAGCTGAAAACCTCCCCAAGCTAAGAACAGTAAAAATAGTTTAAAAGCAGTCGGTGTGTGACAATTTTCGGCCATTTTCTTTGTTCTTTTGCGTATTCTCAGTTACAAGACAACCAATGCGGCTTAAAAAAATATATAACCAATCAGACTGCAGGATTTACAACACGTGACCAAAGTCAACCAATCAGAATGTTGCATTCTAGCCCCATTATTTGAAATTGCTGGTCCGAAAATACGGCTAGAAGCAAATCCAACCGATCAAATTGCAAGATTTGACGACCAAAATTGACCAATCAGAGAGCCAGACATTTGCATTCGATTAGAAAGCCATTCATCACGTCGGAATGCTAAATTATAGCTCTCTGATCGGTCGATTTTGGTAATATGACCAAATCCAGCAGTATGATTTTCTGGATTTGCTGCCTGCCGCATTTTTTGAATTCTTCTTTTAAAAAAGTGCGGAAAAGAAAATCTTTCTCTCCCCAATCATCCTTCTGTCCTTCACCTCCCCTCTTCACGTCTCCCCTTCTCGTTTTTCTCTCTTTCCTACTCACCTTTCTTGTTTACCTGCTCACCTGTATCACCCTGCTGTTAATCTCCATTGTCGTCCCTTTTTGTCATCACTTACCTTTTTAATCGTTGCTTTATTTATCTACTTGCCTATTAAGGTATCTCTCTCTACTATCTCCGGACTATCTCAGGGCTAGAAGTATTCAAACACCAAAAAGGACCTTTCTTTTTTGAGTACTCTCAGTGGATGTGTTGCGGCATTTTGTGAACTCTAAACAGGAAGGATATTATCAAGTTCTTTTATTAAATCGTGTAAAAGTGGCCTACCATTTAATACAAGTAATAAATTTAAATTTATTCAAGCCTTTACTTGTAATATTACGACAACTTTATGAAACTACTATACGTTACTACGTGAAAAGGCTGTATCAAACACCTTACTCAGAATTCTCGTAAATAAATACCAACATTCCAGGTCTTTATTGCTTCTGTCTGTTAATATTTTTAAACTGTGAACTACATCAACTTTTATATCGATCAGCTGTATATTATACTCGCGAATTTTATTTCACTGAACACTTATTGGTTATCAGGACGATTCTATTGGGGACTGACGTCCATCTCCAGGCGACTCTGAAACAAAAGCGGAGCAAAACGTGTAATATGATTACCGAAATTAACCAGGGAATTTTACCCTTTGACCGGAATCGTCCCCAGTCGTCTCTTGACGAAGGGCATTGTGGGAAGGAGAAGGAGAAAGAGGAAAGACAACGTCTCTCTTCTTTCCGTCTTCCTATTCTCCCCTGCGCGCATCTCCGGCGCATTTACCGCCTCCGCCCACTCACGCGCATGAGACGACCGGGGATGAGTCAGCCCTTGACAGCACCAGCAGAGCGGCATAATTGAAATTTTTCTAAAACTGAAAACAAAATAGGGCTCAAAGTCTGACAATTGCGAATGGAAACCTACAACCTTAGAAAAGGTATGCACCTTGAAATTTTTTTCAAAGCGTTTGTACAGGAAAACCACCTTGAATAATTGTGACGTGAGATGGTTACCCCTTAGTAATTATGAAAAAAGCTGTTTATTTCAGAACGATAGGACAATCATCTTACGATATCCTTTTGTAGGAGTGGAGGTTACTTTAACGAAAAGACCATTCTATAGTTGTGTGTTGAGTTGCCTGGCATTGGAACGGAGAAGCCAGATGACCACATCTTTATACCAACCTTTAATGTAATCAAGCTACAGCTGTAGCTAGCATTGGTGGGTTTTGGGTTTGGTCTCGGGGAAATTGGGGTTCAACACAGAGACAACTGAAAGAACATTAACTTACTATTTGAAGAAAATATCGACAGTGTCTATATAACCCCACTCAAACCCCCAGGGGGCTACTCCCCCATATAAGCTACAATCTTGGACAAAATAAATGGAAAATTAAGACCCCTTCCCCCAAAAATAAAGGATGGAAAAACCCCGCTTCAACTTATTTGAACTCGCTCCAACCCCGCTCAAACCAGGTCGAGAAAACCCCTCGGCCACGGGTTAGAACTTGTCAAATTTGTTCGAAGCTCTATTAGTCGATCATTTATTATATGACTGAGAAAATTACGAGCACGCACCTTGGAAACATGCAGAATGCGCCTCTACCTTTACGTCACCTCCTCGTAATTCTGCCCAATTTTCCCAAACACTCAGTACTTTTTTCGTATTTTTGGCCATGTTAGCATTGGTTGCCTGTTGCGTAAGTTCTTCCAACGTTGCCGCTCTTGAAGAAGGAAAACGCTTGGCCATTTTTATTGCTTTTAAAATTACCGCCGGCCTCACGTGACATCCCTTGCCACGGCAACATCAATTTGCACTGCAGTGCAAATTAAAAATTAATGACGAATTTGTCTGCTATCAGCCAATCATAGTAAAGCTTTGTCGTAGATCGTATTGGCAAATACTTATGTTAAACCCTTTCATCAATTTATATTTTTGGTTCACACCCACCTTAATAAGTAATCCCAAAGTTAATATATCGTGATTCTTGATATTCCTCTTAGCTTGCCGTTTGACAGAACACTCACTACTCGGAGTTTTTTCTAGTTACTGTTTTGTTCTCTGGAGTTTTTGCAGCGACTAATACCCGTGCATGTACATCTCAAAGGGATGTGATTCAGTGCGCGTCACAGTAGCTAAATCCGGGAAGTTCAACCCAAATGACGGACACCATTGCCAAATGTAAGAATTCCCATCGGATATTTCGGGGATCAAACAGGTTTTAAGCACTTAGCACGTGATTAAGGATTGAAGTTGAAACCATTTTGGGCATTTAACAAGAATTCCAAAAGTGGACACTACCTTAACGGCTCTACAATTGCATAAGTTGACTCCTCGAGGCTTAAGATTTTAAGACAGAAAAGTCTAGGGCAACAAACTGTGTTGGCCTTCGTCAAAGCGAATGAAATTGCCTTGGTTTAACCCTTAATTTCTAGTACATTAATATACTTGAAAAATTTCTCGATTCTGATTGGCTAAGAGAAATGCAGTTTTCGGGAAAAACGATGCAGAAAAAAAGTAATTCAGTGCAGAAAAAAGGAAATTCTGTGCAAAAAAGAGAATTTTTTTTGCGGCTTAAAAGGCTTTTAAAACATTTAAAAACTTTTTTTTTTGACTGAATGCGTGATGTTTGAATAAATTATTTTTGCACGTGATTTAGCTGCGTTGCTTCTGCATAATTATGATAAGCTATCTCGCAATTTTTTCATGAATATTATCAATAACTAATCACATGATTTTTCTCTTGCAGTTTGGAATAAATAATCACTCGTAAATTTTTTTAAAGACCACAAATTTTGTTAGTCTTTGAAAAAATTTACTCATGCTTGTTTATTTCAAATTGCACTCGAAATCATGTGAACAAACAAGCAACACATAAACAAAAATGATCGTACTACCTTGTGCGTGACGTGGCTCTTGGCAAAAATGTGTCCGCAAGGTATCTTTAGTCCAAAACTGTCAAAACAGCAGTAGGAAATCAAAAGTTGAGGGGTGGGAAAAACAAATACAGCCTAGAAAAGAAAGTTGTGAAAAAAATATTGTATGAATGTTTTTCACAACTGGTTGACCTCTGAGTTCTTAGTTCAAAAGGGCTTTGTCATTCTCGTACACTTACTTAACCTGCAATTGAAGGAATTTAAAAAGTTCCAATGAAGTGGAGAATAACCGATACCATGTGCCACGCATTACAAAGAAGAAGAAGATGTTGGCGCCGGGCGAGAAGCCGCCACTGACATTTTTATTAGCTGCAAATTATGCCACTTTTATTTACTTCCCTTATTTACTTTACTTAAGGAGGGGGGGGGGGGGGG
>BLFK01000535.1:766062-780680 GCA_014634185.1 Astreopora myriophthalma
GAGAAAACACAAATTGTTGTTGATGCAGTTTAAGTGTGAGCAAGCTTCAGTATTGCTAATAGTTCGCTTCCAGTTTTAGAAGCGACGAAAACAAGGCCTGAAAAAGGTATGGAGTGAGCTTACACCGACTTAAAGTCATGATATAGCCATTGCACGCTTCCTGAAGGCGTTCTTCTAATTAAAGTAACGGTATACTTAATTATAATGAATGGCTGAATTACTGGCAACCGGAGTCTCCTTTCTGGTGATTTGCATACTTGGCTTGTTCAAGCAAATAATGAAAGATGCCATACTTGACAGGATATTCGATATATTGACAGTTGAAAAGACACAAAAAATACAAAATATAGCTCACAGAAGGGTTTTTGCAATAATAACATAACAGAGCATCCGGGACATGTCGCAGCAATGCGGTCTTATGAGTAAAGAAGTAGACCTTACCTCAGAAGACACCATAATTAAAGTGGAGTAGTTCTCTGTGCCGTGTCCGCCATCTTGAATGCCGGAAAAGGATGGCCGAACTTTTCCTAGTACCCAATCCCCTAAAAGCCACATGGTGCTCTCAAAATTTGTCTATTGCTGAAGGATAACTTAAAGTGCACCTAACCCCCAAATATTTTTTCGCTAAAATAAATCTTTACTCCTGTTTGAATCACACTGAGAATTTTATCCGGTTTTCCACCAAATGTTGACTTTTTATAGTCTTTGTAAACATGCATGCAAAATAGTTTTTGACGTCAACTCAGGAACAGACCCATGCCCCTTTTGACTTGGTCGTGCACCAAATGATGTTTAGTTTTTCGTAAGTTATGGAAGCCTACAAAATGTCAAGATTCGGCAAAATGGCAAAAAATAGGCACAGTGCGTTTCAAACAGATGCAAAGATGTATCGTAGCGAAAAAAAATATTTTGGCAAAACAGGAAGTAGGAATGAAACTGAGAACTTCATCCGAAAATGTCGGAAGTGGAACTTGTCACAAAAGGCAAATTGTAAAAAAAGGAAAGAAAAATACGAATTTTAAAAGCACCAATATATTGCAATATTCGACCCATTTAAACCCGGGCTATATTACCACTTATGTGGTGTTTGGAAATAAAAATACAAATAATATAGAACCTATAGTATTGCTCTCAGTTAATGCTCGAACATCTAGAATATGTTAACCCATCTCCCTCTCCCACCTTTTTTCCTTTCATTTTCTTTTTTTTTTTTTCATTTCAGTATCATTTTGCCTTAAGGGTCTAATAGTGAGTGAGAACAGTAATTTTCAAATGACTAAACTTGGTGCCATTTTCATCCGTTTTTGCCGCAAGAAACTTTACTTTCTTATAAGCAGAGTATCAACCAATCATGGTTTTTATAGACCAAAACTCCCTTTTAATAACAAAACGTCAAAGATTCGCTTCGAGCTTACGAATTTTTGACTCACTAATTAAAAGAATTGTTTCTTTTCTTAAACCGAGTTCCATTGTATACCTTATTATGGCAGGATCTTTGCTCAGGATCAGTGAAAACAGTTGTATTTCTCAGTCAGTAAAATTAAATTTACTTTAATTGGTTTCGACATAATGTAAATAAGTTCATAACAAGATTGAAATCATTGCTGAAGCAATGTTCAGAGACTACTCCGCGGCTGCAGTGCACGAAACTAGTTATACACGTGTCGTGTCGTTTGTTCAATGGGCATCCTGTTCCTTCGCCTACAAATCGGATTTGTTGGAGGTATTACCTGTTTTTACAGGTTGACTGAAATACTTGTGCGCATAATTATTCTTTCAAAGGGTCGCCTCTAGAAACAAGACAGGAGTGGTAGTGCCAACCAATACACCGCAAAGGTTGAGTTAAAAGATAGTAGCCGTTGATGTGACACCTATTATTTCAGTACACTGACGAAAGTCTGTCTTTCTTGCAGACGTGTCCAATAAACATGCATACCCAGTCACTTCTCTAGACTAAACCCGGGTACCTAATTTTGTTTTTTTCTGAAGCCCAGCGTGCCCGTTAATCGGCAAAACAAATAGACAATTAATGTTACAACAACAAGGGGAAGAATTGTTTAATTTGGATAATAATGACCCGGGTTTGGTGGTACCCGAGGCAGGCGTTGGGTCTCGCCTCAGTGTATTGATGTCAAGTGGTTGGTACCCCCCCTTTTTTTTCCTTTTTACGAACACTCTTTTAAGGACGAAAATGATAACAGGTACTCTTAAAATTTGCCTGAATATTTCAATTCTCTTAATTCAACCTTCCTTCAAGCTGTGAACTGGTTGCGGATTGTGCACAGCGTTGCAATCACTGAAGAAGACATAACTGGGTTACCACTTTAAATTTGCGTACTTGTCTTAATTTTCGATACTTCTTTTTGGTTGTTTTATTTCAGTAAAGTTTTAATTTATACACAACTATAATAGCTTTTCGTATAATCCCTTTATATAATTAGTTAATATTACCCGTCCAATAGCAACAACTGGACTAGGACGATTGATTCTATCATAAATCAAAATGGCTGCCATTATCGTTCATGTACAAGCTTGATAATTTACCATTTTAGCTTTTTAAAATCTATTTTTCGGGGGCCCTAAATGATCGAAATATTAGTGAAAGGTAAGGAATTGTCACGCCCAAAACGAAAAATCGTTTTCCTTATACACGACTTTCTCAGCAAACCTCCTGACTTGCCAAAGTGGCAAATTTCGAAAATGTCAAAAATTTTATAAACCATCTATCAGCACTGTAGGCTGAACAATGCAAGCCATTTTGAATCAGTTTTATATGACACAAAGTCAAGGAAGACCTAATAGGAGAACAGTTCATTTTGTAATCTAAAGAGAAATTTGCATATCGATCTTAAACGTTGATATAGGATCAAGCTGTCAACTTTGTTAACAAAAATACATCATAAGCATTAAAATATGAGATCATTTCATTTCATCATTACTAAAATGCAATCGGTAAACTATTTACAATATATCTTAGCTGAATCAAAACTAATTCTCAGCAATTAACTAAAAATTATCAATAGTTACATGTCATAATTTACAGCAATTAATATAGTGTCTTCTCGCACCTAATTTTGCAGGTTGTGTAACATTAAATGACAAATCCAAATGGAATGAATGAAAGGCACATGTCGTACTACATTACTTCAATTTCCTCTAAACGACTGGTATTTGTATAGTTAACATGGATTAAAAAACTGATAAAGTAAACGTGAATTTAAACTTGACAAGGTACCCATTGGTTCTGAATTTTTTCGCGAGAACAGGCGCGAACATGGATAGTTTTCTCTTCGCAACTTTCGTGAAATAACAAACCTTAGAGCTATGGACAATCGTACAACTACTCGTTCAACTACTCGTTCCAAAATCGCAAAGCACCTAGGGGATTGTTCATGTATCGTATGGGTTCAAAATTGCAAATAATTGAGGGGGAAAGGCGAAATTACGATCTGCTGCACGATTTGTGTAACATTGCTTTCTTGATATTTAAGTCTTGTCTTCCTTAAGTTAACGTTAACTTTAAAACATCTTTCTCGATTAGTATAATATAATGACGGTTGTGAGGTTTGAGTAAAGCATATTGGAAAAGGCCGGACCAATGATGCAGCTCCATACCAGTTAATAGCGCTGTCTTTAATTTTTTTTTTTCATCAACATGAAACCGAAAACTGGCGTAATTGAGTCGTTTAGACTTTAGACTTAAAACCCTTTACGAAGCAGGGAAAAATGAGAAAACAATACGTCCTCCTGTGAACAGCCTTTTTTAGAAGAAATGAAGACTACGTCTTGTTTCAAAATAAATCCGGAAAGGGCTAGCGCCAAACGGTCGAGCTTCAAAGCAACATCCGAGACGAGTCTATTCAAGCCGTGTGTAAGAGAATACCAAACACTTATAACAGAAAAAAAAACATCCATAAAGAGCTTGTATCCACGCGAACTCACCGACTTTGATGAAACCAGAGTTCAAGATGCCACCGTTCTCGTAATCACTGCTAATACGAAAAACGAATAACTTGCAGAGACGTTAAAGTATTTGTTCGGTCAAGAAATCTAAGTTCGTTGACAAGCGTTATGCTTCCATGCTTGTCTTTACTGTCCTGTACAAACACACTCAGTCCTTTTGAGTGATGAATAAAATCTTAACCCCAAGTCCTGCACTGAAAGCTATTGAGCAGTACTGTTATACAATTTTACTTTTACAATTTTGCCAAATGGAATCCTAAGCTGTGAACCGAATGCATGACAGAAGTTACAAAGTTAACTTCTCGCGGTTTCAACATCTTTGAACTTTCTGCAACCTTTTTGGAAAACGTATTGAGTCAAATCAGCGTTTTGGAACTTGTGTAGGAACAAGAACGACCTGACAGTGTTCTGCATGCGTGCAGCACGGTTCAGAAACCTGCATTCTTGTGGTCCAAATTTCGCGAAATCGAATCCTACCTCACATAACGATTTTCTTTTATAAAACCCTAAAAGGGTTTTAGGTCTTAATTCTAAATAAAAACAGGTTATATGTCGAGGTCATGGTGCCCTTAGTGGATTCTATGAATAAGTCCAAAACACTGATCCTTAAATGCGTTTCGGAGGAAATGATACTGTCAATGACAAGTCAGTCGATCTTAGACAGCACTGTCGTTTCCAGTTGATAAAATATGGATTACCGTGGAAGTACTTTATATGTAGAATAAGCTATTTAGCCCAGCTAATTGGTTTTATCGCTGCAAAAACCAGTCATTAACATAGTTTCGTAACATTTCTTACAAGGACTTGCCCTCGTCATTACATGATCATCCAAAACCGGCTGTTTATCTTGGTGCCATAGGATGCATATGCGCATGCTCCAAAGGCATATACGACCCACCGTTTGGACTTGAGCAATAGTACGGAGGGGGAGGGGGTGGAGGCATGAATGATGGACTGGCACTGCTCATCGTCATTGGGTTGTTAATTACGGCTGCGTGTGACGGATATGTAGGCATGGGTCGAACAGATTCATGGGCAGGGCTCCAGATATTCCCACTACAGCTAGCGTATCTGCAAGGAGACGGAACTGCTTGAGAGCTTTCCTTGCTGCTTGTAGGAGTTTTCGCCTTTGGTTTTGGTTTAGGCTCTCCTTTGCTCTGTTGCCTAACTTTAGCACGACGGTTCTTGAACCACACCTGAAGAAATTAAAATAAACAAAAATATTCGTTTTGAGCATGGAAATGGAGCCAATAGACAAGTGGAATTCACATTGTCGTCTCTTGTGGTGTTTGTTTTGTATCTAATGGCATTTGATATCTTCTGAGTAGCAATAGCGACTTGAAAAGATAAGACGGGAAAAACAATAATAAAATCGTGATTAGAGGCTTTAGGTTTAAAAATGGGCCCTGCCAGTCAATAAAAAAAATATAACAAAGAAGAACCAGTGTTAGAAGTTCTCTTTTGGTTACTGGGCGAGGTTTTGACAAATGGGTGAGCGTGACTTTTGAAAAATGGCCTTAAGTAGTTTTCTCTGGAAAGTTTCAGTGTTCTTTAAATACACTATACCATTGCGACATGCAATTGTACTAGAACACGCAAAACCGAGGTCAAACGAACCATCCAGACAGCCTATCAATGACGACAGCACACGCAATCGGTAAAACTGCTCGTGTGAAAATCCAAGGGGTATGTTTATCACAGTAAATCAAATCTGAAAAATGAGATAGTCAATTTTGAGCTTTTTATACTATTGAACAGTTGTATAAAACAATCTTTAACCTCAAAGTCATTACGTGAGAAAAGATGAATTGTCTGAGGGCGTGAAAATGCTGTCACTACAATTGTGTGTACGTACACAAAGCAGGCCCCTGTGCGCAGCTCACTTTAACGCCCGGAAGCCCAAATATTTTAATTGAATTATACATTGCACCTGATTATGGGTTTAACTGAACTTGGAAATGAATGTTTTTCATTTCACATGGAAAATTTAAACTCTAAATTGTCATGACGTCTTTTTGAGCTATTTTTGCAGTGCTCCTATTTACAAACTTACAAAATAAATATTGTGGAAACGTCAAAATGATGTTTTTCCACCCCTGACCTGGTTTTGCACAATGATGTACCAACAAACACCCTTTGTTGACAAATTCTTCTTTTCGTTACATTTTTTTTTTTAAGAGAACTTTTCCTGGGATGAAATAAGAAAAGTATGGTTGCCATAGGATGTCTTTTTATATTTGGCTCTTTTATGGTTTCCATAAAGGTGAACATCTTTGTTCAGATTATTAACTTTCAGTGGTATAATCCTTTTTGCCGAGTTTCTCTTCTAGAACACTTAAACGTATGCTAGTGGAGCACGAGTCCGTTTCAACTTCATCACAAATGCACCGTTTTCTTAATGTACCTCGATTACTGTACTTAGCTTTGCCTTTTAGCTTCCAAGTAGACATACACACTGTTTCTTTTGGAATTTATACGCGGCAAGATTTTCCTGACAACTAAAAGGACGGAAAAATGTGGCTCACGGGAATCTTTGAAAGATTGCTTGCACTAGGCTTAAGTGGTCAGTTGTGTTTACAGTGACCGTTTTCCTTTTTGCCCTACTGAACGTTAAAAAAAATCCACCTATGCAAACCCTCACGAGGGACACATCTATTGATAGTTCCCTCTCCGCAAAGAGACAGGAAATGTGACTTTGTCACTTAGCATACTTCGTAAACCACCAAACAACGTGCAGCTATGCCATTGGGTAGTCCTCTAGCAGGAAAAATTGTTGGATCTTTGAAGAACCTCGGGTCTTACGAATCTTCTGGTCAGTTCAGTTAAAGAAGAAACATTTCGGAGCAAAGTTAAGGAAACAACTTTGTCAGCTCTTATTCAATAGAACCTCACAACACATCAGTCCAGAGCAGGTCCGGCTTCATCTCGAAGGACGTAATGTCCAACAAGTTTGCGCGAATGTATTCAATGTCAGACTAAAATCTTAATACATCAAGCACGCATATTGTCCTTCTTATTCTCAAATATCACGAAGTTCCTAACTTTTGCAGTCAAGAAAAAAACCCTACATAGATTGTCCAGCACCAGGCATATAAATGCCACTGAAAGGTGCATTCTACTTATTCTACTTATTACGCTTTCCATGCCACCTTTTCTTTGGGCATATGAACACCAAATGGCAGGCCCTTTTCAGGTATCTGAAAGTAATGTTCGTTTAGTTCATCCTTTATTATCATATTTCTGAGCAGCATTCTTTTAGAACTATTACGGAGGGGTTTAGCTGCTATGGGAGACAGACGAAGACAAGACAAAGACAAACTTTGCAAAGCAAGATTTAAATAAGGCTGTGCAATCGACAGAAATATGGCTAAGGGTGATGTCACTCATTCGCCATAAAAGACAACCAATACAGAAATACTTCATAAGGGAAAATACCGTCAGACTCGTCATGTAGAAATTTCGTCATGAACTCACGCCTTCGTGTGTTATAGCATGTTATGCCAGCCCCACCTTCTTGATCATACCAACCTGTACTTCATCACTATACCCAGAAGACAAATTCTAATCTCTACTCGTTATCATTAGAATGCAACAGACTATAAAAAAGACAACAATTTTTTGTGAACTGAGTGATAGCTTATCTTCAAATTAGTCCAACGTGCTAACGTTATAACTGTAACATGTTCTCGAACAGATAAGATCACTCTGCATGATCGACGCCACATTAGGCTTGTTTCGACGATCCGTAAACTGCTAACAAACGTGAACTGTTCTGTAACCTGTTTAAAAAAAAAAACTCCAATTAAATCACCTGGACTCTAGATTCGGGTAAATTGATTTTCATGGCCACTTCCTCTCGCATGAAAATGTCTGGGTACTTCGTCTTTGAGAAAAGCTCTTCCAGGATTTCAAGTTGTGCTTTGGTGAAGGTGGTTCGCTCTCTCCTCTGTTTCCGCGGATAACCTGAAAAATCATATTTAATTTGTTTTTACGAAATGAAAGCAACGAATTGTCGCCTATATTTAAACGATGGAGTTTCCCTGTGTTACCACGAGCAAATTAAATCGACGTTAATTAACCTAATTAGAGTTAAGTTGTGAGGAAGGTGGAATGGTCGTAGTTACGTACTCCAAGCTTCTTTTCCCCAGTAAATTTGATCGTTTTCAGTGTACGGCTACAAATCTTGGCTTTGAAAAACCATTCAAGCATAATGAGATCGGTGGTTAGTTGTTTAATCGCAAACAATATGTTATCTTTTGCTTAAAAAAAGCAATTTCTTAGTAGAACTCGCGCAGTGGATCAATTTTAATTTAACAAATATTTGAGCAACGATTCCTCCAAGCTCGCATCGCTGAAAAAGACCAACAACCAGCGGTTTCTAGTTTGAGCTCTCTTGGACTGTAAATATCACAGACTGTTTCACAAACGTTTTCCGCAATGTTTTCGCCTTTCTTATGGCAAAACGAAGACCACTTTATACCAATTTTAACTGACTACGCCATTGGCAATTAGTTTATCATCGTGCGGTATTAGTACATCTTCTTCCATCGCCGCAAACACATACAAATCTTTTCTACGGGAAGTATTTTCCATTTTCTTTAGGAAGAGTCGTTTTTAAGAAACCTATATTTTGAAAATCGGCCTAACTTAAGAGTTTTGTCGCCCGCAAATCCTACACGGACAACAAAGTCCTTTCATTTTCAATCTCAAAAACGCAAGAAATAATGGTGACAAAAGCGGAAAATTTCATTTCCAGTACGCAAAAACTTCTAAACTTTTGCTAAGCGAGATTGTATTTTCTAAGCTGCTGTGCTTATCCAGTGTTTCGTGGCCGGCATCCATTGGAAATTCTTAAATAGGCTTTGTTGAAAGTCACTCGTCTAAATACCGATCACAAATTCTAAAGCCCCAAATCTGGGAGGTCCCTTTGAACTACGGGCAAAACTGTAAAATAAAAAGCGATAACTCTTGAAAAGCATTTAACGAAGCTTAAAGGTGAATAAGTAAACTTCCTCTCCTTTCACTCGTTGTTACCGCGAACACACTCAACTTGTCAATGCCTAAGTTTGTTAGCAAAATCACTACTCTGCGCAAGCATTTTCTTCGTGAGGATCTAAAAATACAAAGCGTTGTCTTACCGTAAGGCGGAGCAACCATTGGCGAGAACATGTCAGCGGTACGTGGAGGCATATTTAACCCGTTCACTGGGTATGGAGGATAGTGATTGAGAAATCCCGCCATTTTGGATTCTTGCTGTATGGTTGGGAACGAGTTCCGTGCCGCGTGCTACGAAGGCAAATGAAAACACAACGAAATGAGCACTTTTCGGCTTAGTCTCGCGACCTTCTTTACTGTCTTGCCCCTTGAGGCCCCCCTGCAGACTGTAGCTGTCAAATTATTAACACAAAAGACGGGACAGAAAATCCGCTTGATAAAGCTCTCTTCCTGAAATTCAAGTTAATAAAAACAAGCGTATGAAGCCGTTACACCCAACCCGATTATTCGGACTATGTCATGAAAGCTATGGAAGATAATGTTGTCTAAGGTTGGACCCGTACGTCCCGCACAATGGATGTTGCACACAAGCGGACCAAGATCAGAGCTCTTTTATCCGTTAGCGCTAGTGTATAGATCGAATCTCTTCTACTCTTTTTCTAATTTAGAGCAATGTGGGAGGTCAAAACCACTGCCAGCCATAACCAAAAAGGAAGCCGCATGGTAGCAAATTAAATATTAAGGCTTGGAATTAAACTTGTCACGATAGACTTTGGATGTCACGAGAACTTAAAACATGCACATTTTTTGGCGACAGAACTTTCATGCGTATTGTCCAGCTTAACGGAAACCCTACTACATAAATTATCTGTTACATTTCCTTTCCATTAGCAACACAGAAATCCATTTAAAGGATTCTCATTATCACAAGGACAGAATGCGGTTTTTTAAAAAACAAAACTGGCTTAATTGTTCTCCGCTTTTTGAGGAACGGAAGTTCACTTGGTGAAACACTTTCTTTGAAAAAAATCGGTGATTCGTAAAAGAGAATAAATAAAGGATTTTTTTCGCCTTTACTGCCATTAAGCCAAGTTCACCAGTAGGGGCCAGCATAAGTATATAAGTAAACGCCCTCTTCCCTAAGGAAGTCGTTGCTTCGTGAAAGGAAAAAGTGAAGCAAATAAACAAACAAATTGAGGTGTCCACACAATAACAATGCTCTCGTGAACAATTAATGACATTTCACAATGACCCTTCCTGAACAATTAAAATGTCGCGAACAAGAAGCAATCAGCCCAAAGGTTTAAGTAATTTTAATACAACTAATTGAAATCAGTATAATTCATAAGGCATCATTTATACAATTAAGATACTTTTCCATGTCAAGGCCATTTAACAAGCTGTTGACGCCGTGAAGTGTCAAAACGCGTCAGTGCTTAGTCTCTGCAGCAGGACTCATGAGACTGAGATCCCATCTCATATCAACTTCAAAAAAGTACTCAGTTCGATGCAGTACAAATACGAAATTTGTAAACATTGTCAAATATGTTTTCTTTCATTTCTTAATACTCTCTAGAAAAGAATTGAGGCAGCCCCCTTCTTGGATCAACATCATAATTTTCTGGGTACTCTACTTGGCAAATAAAAAGTAAATAAATACAAATAATCTTCAAGGCCTAAGGATTGTCAAACATAATTTCCTATTTCTAAAACCTCAACACGTTTTGAAACGTTATTTATTTTTTGAGGTGGCCAACTAACAAATAAATAAATAAATAAGGAATTGAAAGGTACTAAGGATTTGGGAGATGGGAGGGTTTTCACTCAGGAATGAGTGACTTTTTGAAGATTGCAGCAAAATGCTTGGCCATTTCTTGTTCTTTTCTTTTTCCAGAATAATCGGCATTCTAAGACTACATCATCGCTTTATTAGCGATAACCGAAGAAAACTATATTTACTTTTAAGATTACATCAGAACATTCAGTGAACCAGAGCAAAACAAAAGAAGTAATAATCTGAGAAACAGCCGATGATATCACGTTCCCCTTTGGAAGACGAGCAGACTAAAGAATAGCATCTTCTATAGCAATTGCACATAGACGACTTTATTAGGTGTTTCTCATGGATCACATTTTAGCTCAGCTTTATTATTTGAATTCATTTGTAACGTTTTCTGTAATTCAGCTCTAGAGCTGCAATTTTAAAAGCTTCAGTCACTATCTATCCATCTATCTTGCACACCGACAGAAAACGGAAATCGCCAGCCTGGCCTGATTTTTTAAGAGACTCTTAGAAATCACGAACAATTGACATGTCAGGGCTGAAATTATTGGCTGACAGCCTGAGGCGTATGAAGAAAATCAAAATTCGGAAAAAAAGAGCTTCATAGATGACCCTTTAAGGCTGGGAGTCAGAGACCACGAAATCGAGAAACATAGGGCTTGATGGGACGTTTCATTGAAAAATAAAACAATTTCACAATATTTCGGCAACATCTGGGATTTCACGGCAACACAAATCATTTGGTAATAGTGAACCAAACGGAATATATTGGCGAAAGGATCAAGCCGCAAATCCCGGCTAGCACACACGTGTTAAGAAAGAACGATTTTACGAGATTAATTAATCCGCCAAATTCCTTGTTGAAATAAGTGAAGAAGATGCTACAGGTTCTGAATGCGACAGAGTGATGAAATAGCTTGTTAACGTTAAATCAGACTACCAAGGTACTGCCTTAAGAAATCTAACGCGGGAAACCACAGAACTGACAAAAGTGAAAGATTAAAATCGATCACCTTGTTGTGCGATAATTGAGTTCTAAACTTTGTCTAGTAACACCCTAAGAGGTACGATCTGCTCACTTACTGGTTCAACGGCTTGCTTGTTAAAAAAGGCATTGAGAACGTGTTTGGAGAAGAAAGTGCTTGGTAAGCGAAAGAATCCACTTTGGTTCTCGTATACAGAAAAAGACATAATCAAGCACACGATTTTCTTTTGTCCAGCTTCCTTCAACAGCTAATGGCCATTGAGCTTCCTGATCTGAGACACATATGGAGACTCTTTATGGACTTTAACATCAAAGAATACCCTCTTTAATTTAATTTTTTGAAGAATAGGACGGATGTCAGTGGAATGAATTCGGATCTGTTAATCCACTGACATGGTACAGTTTACTGAAGGCTTAAATCAAATCAGTGTTGTAAGAACCTATTGCTTGAAATGACACACAAAATAGAGCGGCCTTCCTAAAGGCCAATTTTCAGGGACAAGGGTATTGAAGAAACAGTGCTCTGTTTGTTCCCTGGACGTGGAAGCATTTGTCATGAAAAGATGACAATGGTTCGAAAAGAAATGGATTAGTCAAGTTTTATTACGTCACAGTAGAACGATGGATGTGTTTCGCTTCCGAAATGAAAAGGTTTTCAATTAAAACCAAAGGTTTACTAATTACCAGTTTAATTTTGAAACTCTTAAGCTTGGTCTTGCTGAAGCGCGCAGATGAGGTATGCAAAAATCCTACACCATTTCAGAAACCCACCCATAGTAAACAAAGCTAAAGCCGCTCAATTCCAAAAAGAGCTCAATATCAAGACGAACTGGATACACTGAAAAAAAAAAAATCATTTTTCATTATGTTAGCTCACGCGATGCTCAGTGGCTTCATGTTGGATTTAACTGGCAACATATAAGGGTCTCAAAGTTACAAACAAAAAAGATAGGATTCACTCTGACGACGGGGTTAGATGCTCGGTACGCCAGTCTTTTAATCTTTTTACAGTGCCCAGTTTATCTTCCCGACCCTGATAGTCAATAACAAGTTTAAATGCTTCACTTTTCACAAACCTATTGTAGCAACACAAATTACATAGAAAGTCGTATTTTAGTTTTGATATAAGTAAGATCAGTTAACGGAGAAGTTTAGGGTCGATCCATAAATGTTAGTTCAGAAAATCAAAAGAAATTAGTTTCTCGATTTATCCTGCTCGATTTTAAAAAAAATAATGTTGGTGAAACTTCAGCTTCTCGTATTTTTTTCCTCTCTAAATCTGTATCTACACTCTAACTTATGGCCAAAGCTTGCGCATCACGCCGAAAGCCACAGCCGAGTGGTAGCGTGCAGTCAAACTCTAGCTGCTGCGAGGGGGTGTGGAGGGAAAGCAATTGCATGATTTAACTGAATAGAGGATGTGCCGTGGTCAAGAGGTTGTTTAAAATGCTTCTGTGTTGCCATCTTTATAGCTATCTTCACAAACTGTGGTAGCACATGAATGTATGAATAACGGCACTCCTTGTCTCGTGATTCTTCCCAATTAGTTTACCATAACTTCTTGGCTTTGAGTATAGTTGTTTCTAATTTCCTTAGACAAAACTTACGGTAAGCCAGTCTTGCTTTGAAACAGCCCTTCCCTACTTCCCAAATCTTTTTGTTAACCAATTAAACAAACGGGCCCCATGCCAAAAAGATCTTCATAATCTATTATTTTCGCTAGTTTTTAATTTATGCCTCTTTAACCTTGAGAACTTTCAAGTAAAATGCATTTTTTTTCTTAAATGAAAAAAAGAGAAACTAAATCAGATTGAGCCATAGAAGGAAAACAGGCAAAGGAAAATATAAAACATTTTTCGGGTTTTCAAAATTGTAACAAGGAAGAGTCAAACCCACGTCAGTAAGATCAACAACATACTACCTTAATCTGGCTTTTCAAGCATTAATTTCGTTCCTTCTTGAAACAATGAATGGTAAGATCGACAATTCAGAGTCTTTAGGGGCTCGAAAATCAGGGCTTAAAGGATGTTATTAAGAGGTAAAGTCTTTTTCATTTTTTTAATTGCCTCGCCCGATTAAAAAGACGGTGTGAAGGTCTAGCTGGATAGCAATCGTAAAGAGAAGTCGATCTCAAACAATATTACGATTTATTTTCAGCGCGGATAGAAACTTTACTTCTGCCGTGCACTTACTGTACTAAAAAAGCGTAAGAGAGAATTCATATGAGCTTCTGTGTAGTGTCCCCTAAAGTTTCCCGATTAGTTTCAGTTCTACTTGGTTGTTGTTGTTGTTCGTTCGTTTGTTTTTGCTTTTCAGTGTTTTTGTTTTTTCCTTCTTTGCAGTGCTCGCTAACGATTCCGGATTAGTTTCTATTTGGTTGTTGCTGTTTTTTTTTTTTTTTTTGCTTTTGTTCAAACGTTAAGGAACAAAAAGAGCAATCTCATAGCGAAGCTCAACTTAATTGTTGTCTGACCAAAAGAAAACATTTTTTTCAGTTACCGTCTAGTCTCCCTTTGTTAGTTCTGTTGGGAGCCTTTTTTGAGGGGGTTACACACATATCTCCTGCCTGAAAATCAAACACTTATCCAGAAAGCCCCCTGCTGTGTCTACGCGCAGTGAACAATTCTTACTTGAATTCTCCTATCTCGTTAACAGTGAAATAATTTCTCGGAAGGTATTTTAGTGGTTGACTGAAATAATGTGTCACTTCTCAGTCAAGGTATTTGTATCGTTTCGTATAAACGGCTCCAACAAGTCAGATAGTTTATGTTCGTGATTTTAAACAGCCTTATATAAACAACACTTATCCATACTTCCTTTTGGTCTCATTAGAAAAGGTACGGTTCAAAATGATAAATCCCGTTAGTTGGAGGCCTTTGCCTGTCTGGAATG
>BLFK01000535.1:781463-826809 GCA_014634185.1 Astreopora myriophthalma
AAAAAAAGAGAAACTAAATCAGATTGAGCCATAGAAGGAAAACAGGCAAAGGAAAATATAAAACATTTTTCGGGTTTTCAAAATTGTAACAAGGAAGAGTCAAACCCACAGCAGTAAGATCAACAACATACTACCTTAATCTGGCTTTTCAAGCATTAATTTTGTTCCTTCTTGAAACAATGAATGGTAAGATCGACAATTCAGAGTCTTTAGGGGCTCGAAAATCAGGGCTTAAAGGATGTTATTAAGAGGTAAAGTCTTTTTCATTTTTTTAATTGCCTCGCCCGATTAAAAAGACGGTGTGAAGGTCTAGCTGGATTTAATGTGACTCGAAGCAATCGTAAAGAGAAGTCGATCTCAAACAATATTACGATTTATTTTCAGCGCGGATAGAAACTTTACTTCTGCTGTGCACTTACTGTACTAAAAAAGCGTAAGAGAGAATTCATATGAGCTTCTGTGTAGTGTCCCCTAAAGTTTCCCGATTAGTTTCTACTCGGTTGTTGTTGTTGTTCGTTCGTTTGTTTTTGCTTTTCAGTGTTTTTGTTTTTTCCTTCTTTGCAGTGCTCGCTCACGATTCCGGATTAGTTTCTATTTGGTTGTTGCTGTTTTTTTTTTTGCTTTTGTTCAAACGTTAAGGAACAAAAAGAGCAATCTCATAGCGAAGCTCAACTTAATTGTTGTCTGACCAAAAGAAAACATTTTTTTCAGTTACCGTCTAGTCTCCCTTTGTTACTTCTGCTCGGAGCCTTTTTTGAGGGGGTTACACACATATCTCCTGCCTGAAAATCAAACACTTATCCAGAAAGCCCCCTGCTGTGTCTACGCGCAGTGAACAATTCTTACTTGAATTCTCCTATCTCGCTAACAGTGAAATAATTTCTCGGAAGGTATTTTTGTGGTTGACTGAAATAATGTGTCACTTCTCAGTCAAGGTATTTGTATCGTTTCGTATAAACGGCTCCAACAAGTCAGATAGTTTATGTTCGTGATGTTAAACAGCCTTATATAAACAACACTTATCCATACTTCCTTTTGGTCTCATTAGAAAAGGTAAGGTTCAAAATGATAAATCCCGTTAGTTGGAGGCCTTTGCCTGTCTGGAATGAGAAATTCCAGTCTGAGTATTATTCTTCAGAGCCTTTGTTTAAGTTGTGTTAATTTGGAGAAGCAATATGGCTTGAAATCATCTTTACCCTGTTTGTCTCTGAACTTGGAAGGTGCCAATGTAAACATCAATAGAAAGAAATCGTATGTCAACACGAAACGTTCCTTGCTTTCCAAAATAAAACTGTAACTCCAAGGAACATAATAAATATTGACCTAGGATGATAGAAACTCCGCTATTTATGGTTCTTCTTAATCGCAATTCGCGTTTAACACAGTGCACCGCGAAGATCGAACGTGCACAAACCATCTTGTCCACTCTGTTAATCACTTAACAACGTCTGCGACAAAACCGCGATTTCCCAACCATCTGTGTGGGAAAATATACCCCACAGGAAATTAGTGTTTCTGTAAGTGTAGAACCCTCTGCGGTTTAAATTTAAGAAATATTTTCGATGGGGATACATGAAGTGCTTTTAGGCGTCAGTATTGTCTAAGGTACAAAAGCTTCGGCTACAAGCTCTTGTGTGGGATTTCATACATTCTTATTATCGTTGTAATTGGTTTTTGAAAGCGTTTGGGGATCGTCCTTTAACCTAGAAGGATTATTTCTTTTCTATCCTATTATTAAAGGGCCTTAAGGTAAAGCTGAGCCTTAAACACGACAGCTTATATCGGGAAGGTCGCCTTATCGCGGGCTGTGCTCTGTGATTTTGCGATCAAATCAAAAAAAGGTAAATCACGGCCAATAAAGAGTTTATTGTTTCGAAGAGTAGTGCTTCTAACAGAAATCAGTGGCTTCTGGGCGATGCTCAGAACAGCATGCTGCGTTCTGATCATCGAATTCTGCGGAACTATCCCTGATTCCTCCACGATTCCATACTATTGCGGGCGAGAATATTTTTCCTTTTCCATGCTGATGAACACAGAAGACACGATTTAACTGGGAAAGGCGCTCAAAGTAAAATTTCGATAGAAAAGTGATTAGCGCGCTCCGACGAGGCAAGGAAGTGATTCAAGCGCTTGAGTTCCGTTTGTCAATGGCAGTGTCAATGATTAAAATAACGCCTTCAGAGCATCTATCACAGCTCTGCGTTGCAAATGGCCCTGAAGCCTTGCAAATGGCCCCGAAGCCAGCCCAATTTAGTCTCCGTAAAACACTGAGACTCTAAAACACGATATTTTCCAGAAAACAATGTCTTGGGAGTAATCACGAAGGCTAACTAAAGTTGGCGCGACGGAACGAAGCCATGATTGATTCCAGTGACACTATTACTCGGAAGGGCTTTCGTGTTCGATGTTGATGTAAAAAGGCTTTTACTAGGATTTAGTAGCTTATTCTATCACAAGCTAATGCAATAATAAAAACATTTAACCCGTTTACAAGTTACACTTAAAGCTGATCTGGTCGACGGTCTTGATGGCTAAACTATAAACTTGAAATTCTCAACCTGAAGAGCGAATAGGAGTGATTTACTATTACTTACCTTCAGCGAGTATACCGTTATTTTACGTCTTTGGTTGCGAGAAGTTCTCTCAACTTCGGCAGTGAAGAACAATGTGTGTCTACAGCTCTTGAAGTTCACTTCTCACTGTTCACTTCCCGTAGTTTGCACTCTGGAGAGGAACGAATCAATGAGTTAAAACAAACTTTACCCTGGCTCCCCGCCGAAGAGGTCAATAGAGCAAAAAAGTGCTTGGAGATTCACAGCTAGAGATCAGGGCACCATGTTGATGGCTCATACATTGCAGCGCTCATGCAATGCTCGTCGTCTTTGATAATTGTTTTCACTCCCGATATATCATGAAACGACACTAGAAGACAAACTTTTGTCATTTCAATAAAAGAGGCGGAGTAGACCTTACCAGGTGCTGCCGAATTTTTTTGCGGCAATAATCTAAACCTCTCAAAAGCAACTGTTATTAAATTCGCCCTCAATAAATAGCAATTGTCGTGAGTGTTTATTCCAACAGCATTTCGTCAACGATCTCATCAAGTCTAATTTGCACTACTTTAGCAGTGTAATAATGTAAGAAGGCCATAGTTTGCCAATTACATCGTAGGGTTGTATTTTGCATGCAAAAGGAGCTCGGAAGCTGCCTTTGACCACCCTTTCAAAGAGCCAAACATTTGTTAAAATCAGAGAACGTTAGCACGATATCGTGGAGTTCATTTGAGTAAAGACGGCCAATATTTCACTGACTTCTCTTTAAAACGTTCCAAGGTTAGTTGATCGATCACGGTTCAAAACAAAGGCTTTCAATTTATGATTTTTCAACGATCTTTCAAGATTCCGACCATCAGTAGAAAAGTACTAATTAGTTGTGATTAACAAGATCGATTTCAGTGGTTGAAAGCGAACATTAACTAAAACGTTTGTTCTGCCACAGGTCATAAGTTTACAATCAATAGCAAATTTCAATATTTATATTTGCAGCTCTATTATGGTTAGACATGGGCTTCCTCTCATTTCATTTTTGCCCTTTAAAATTATTGTTTAAAAGTTTACGATTCAAGCTTTTCCCACTTGCTACTAAATAGCGAATTGAGATCGACACAGCTCTAGGTTTGTAAACCATTTATCTCCTTTCATCTTTCACCAGTGTACAGTGCTTTTGCGAAGCATTTTCTTTTGAAAGACAAACATAATTCATTTGTGGTATTTATTGGTTTTACAGAGCCCAACTTGAAAATTCCGCTGTTGTGAATTTGGATGCAATAAAAAGTGACAGAACCATCAAATAACAACTGAAAGTCGGACGGATTAGAGGATACTGTCCCTGCAAATTTTACTTCTGAGTGTTTTCCGGAAATTAAATCAAATCCGAATTTTATTATTTCCTTTTTCGCCTGTTCGTTTGATCATAATACAACAACCAAAGGCCAGACATGTTAACGATTATTATATTCCCAATGTAAAAGTCACATCACAGACCGAACAAGAGGACGCGTGTTACTCATCGAACTATTGAATGCATAACTGAAGGAAAGTCAGTCGTAGTAATTCATATCGTTTGTGATTCCAATAAATTTTGTTTTTATAAACATGATTATTTTGATAAAAGCAAAACTTTGCCCATACCTTGCTTTCAACTGAAGTGATCAGTAGCAAGTTTCTTTACCGTGTAACGGTTAGTCTCGTAGGGGTTTGCTACGTATGAACATTTATAAAGTCACTAGGTAAAGGAAGGGCCTTTTTATTAAATCCCTTTCATACAGGTTAGTGTTAAAGCAAGGCGCCTATAACCGGAAAGGAGAACACACCAATAGGTATACCTTCCAATCAGACATGGATCGACGATTGACCGAAATGGAAACGACTACACATAGCAATTAACCCTCGCTAATTTTGGCGTTGTACTGTCAACGCGGTGAATTTCTATAAACGGATCAGCGTTTAAAATCCTTGCCTGTGATAATTGCAATGGTATTTTCTGGGAGCTAAAAAGTGCGGCCGCTTTTGGAAAGCAAAACAAAATTAGTTCAGCCTTTATTGGTTGCTCATGAGCAATTCGCCAATAAACAACTAGAACTTCTTTCGGCATGTTTCTCTTGCAGTGTTCAACAAGTGTAACAACATAAAGAGTTAAGAATTACCCATAGGGGTTCTCAAGACTCACCTATATTAATCTCAAATCCTACAAGTTTTCTGTTGGGCTTTCTTGCCAGGCACAAAATGGACACTGGCAATGTTTAAACCTGGGCGTTGAGCGATGAATGACGTTTTAAAATGCACACCTACTACTTAGTGAACTTGTCAACAAAATTGAAAGTCTCCTGAATGTTTGGCGGCGTGTGCCTCGTGATACGTGATTTATATCCCACCATATTCGTATTGAGGTCAATGAGACTTATACCACATCAACATGCTTGTCAATAGGCCTGCTCGAAGCAGGACACGCAACGGTGTTTTTGAGACAGTTTTTAAGGATCCGTATAAACTTGGAGAAAAGTTTGACATATTTTCACTCATCTTCCTTATTTTTGCATATTCTGGATAATTTCCAGGCCAAGCGACTTGGAAATAGATGGCCGGGCTGGTAAATTAACGTGACATAAACGTGTTTTAAGCGAATGATACGTATAGATGCGACTTAAGACGCGAGAGATTAAGGCATTTTTGAGAGTAGAATTACCTTCTGGCACTATATGTTTCCTTGATAGAGTACTTTCCAAATCTGTCAGAGCTTAAAAAAGTCCAAGAAACACAGGACATTCTAAGTGGATTGAGACGCTCAAACGTATTTAAGGACAATTGAATGACATCACCAATCTCGCTTTTGGGAATGGTCGCTGCCGGTGTCGCATGAATCGCTCGAAAAACTTATCTCCGCGATTACACAACTTCCCTTCGCGAGGTTACAAAATGGGAGTGGCCGTATTCAACCAAATCAGGAAACTTTTTTCTTATAGTTAATATGGGCCACGCCCTACAGAGTTGCTTTTTGGCGTCTTCAGGGACTGAGGATCTAATACCAAGAAATGATTCTGTTTATTTCTATTTCCGTAAGGATTAATCGAAAGAGTGGAATGAATGTCCCGATAACTTCCCAAAGAAAACGATTAACAAATATACAGTTCTCGAACTCTGTGCCGGGATAGTCCCGGATAAATGAGCCAAAAATATTTCATGGTATTCCTCATCGATCACCGTCAAGGTTATTTTAGTTGATCCTCCTATGTCTCAAAAAAGGATTTAACGCGCCCTCTTTGATAAGGCAACCGCTCACATCAATCATAGAAGGAAGCTTTAGTCTAGGCTCTCACTGAAATGGCCAAGACTGACAAGATTATACGAGTAAAGTCAAGCCATTTAACTGTTAAACACCGGCGAATCTTCTTGTTTGCTGATTTGTCATTTGCAGAAATTTTAAACACGTCAACAGTACAGTAAGCACAAGAACTCACTCGTATACCTCTTGTTCCAGATACTTCCTACTCAAGCTGTCAAGTGCTTCAAAATTTAACATCTAGCCAACAAAGTTGGTACAGTACATAGTTCAGAGTGGACCTTTCTACTCATTTACTGTTAACACCGACATAATCATTACACCACCACACTTTTCGATGAAATCTGTTCCCGGTGTACCACCACTTGTAAGCCGTACGCCATTTTTGTCATGTAAAATGAAACAAACAAATAAATCGATCGGACTTAAAGCTTCTTTCGAGTTTATAGATCATGCCTAGTTGAAACAGTCCCTTAGACGATTTCTATTTTTTAATCAACTAATCGGATCCGGCCCTTGTATTTTTCAAATGGAAATAGCAAAATAAGCTAAATTTCCACTACAAAATTCTCCAGGCGATGACGTCTTTATAACAAATGAAGTCGTACACAGGAGTAGCATCTTATTATCGGCAACTGAAGAGCTCAGTGCGACATGAATATTGCGGATTTGGTTATTTTCTGGTCTACTAAGAACCTGATTTCATCCAAGCACTGGACGACTCAAAGAGCATTAAAAGGTGAGAAGGTCTCTTCTCTGTTGCTATAAGAGACACGTGGATTCAAATCAGCTTTCATGGTCAAAGGATGTCTCAACTTGTGCTACGCACTCACTTACGCATTGAGCTGCAGATAGGGGCATCCCAACGGAGCCTGTTCTCGTATCGTAGAGAGAACTTGACAGAGGAGTCCATTTTTTTTTCACTGACGAAACGGCCCCTACTTTGAGGAGTAAAGACTGTTCAATAAGCCGGAGAGAAAACGTTAGGAAACGTGCTAAGAGAAACGTCAATTCGTCAAGTGGTTCTCTCTTCTGTCAGAAATGGATAGGTTAAGTGACACGTGCCATTGATGAGAACAGATTCAGGTTTGAATCTTGATAAACTTCCTTAGTCTCTGGCTACTTGTCATCTTATACTGTCCTTAGATCATATCCATTCGTTTAGATTAAAAAATATTTTTCTCCAGTTTCTAAGTAAACGTACTGACAAAGAAAATCCAAACGTAACTAATTTGCTGAAGACTTCTCTTCAGTTTATGTGACAAGTAGATTTTCTTTTCCAGCACCTGGCATAAAGTTTTGTTTTTAATTCAGGTTTCTTTCCTGAGATACTTCAACTGCATTCTGAAAAAAAAAAAGAAGAAGAAGAAGAAAAGAAAAACAGAAAAAAACCTTTTAATGTTCTATTCAGTCTCCAGCACAACGGTATATTGTGAGGAAGTAATCCGCCAGAACACCTTTAGGTTCAATACAATCTGTGTCCATAACTTGACATCCTGAAAAGAAAGACATTTGTGAGATCAGCGGTGACCAATTTGACTCCAGAATTCAATTTCTTTTCAATGAGACACGTGTTACAGGTTCTCATCAAGAACTAAATCGCACTGTTTCGATGTGGAATAGTTTACAACTTCCGCTTAATGTTCAAACCTTCTTTATTCCTTGTTGCCGCTCCTAACTCATTTATTATTTTTTTTAACCGTGCTTCGCCATTAAGGCATCACCAGTTTCCTTTTTTTAATTCTGTAAGAAGACCATGATAGCGGTCAACTAACGTAGTTCAAGATCACTATTCTATCTTTGCAAGGGTATACCAAGGGCGAAAGCCACTGAAGCCAATTGAACGTGATTAGACATGGAACAAAACTGCAAAATCCACATTTTGGCCTCATGGAGACTACCATGAAACACAACCCATCCAGAATAAACACGATTACAACAAGGAACTTAAGTAGATAGAGAAGGAATACCTTGTCTCAGTTCCTCAGCCAATGTTCTCAAGTGCGAGTTAAGGGCTGTCCGAATGACATAATTATGCCGAAAATTGTGACTCCAATTTATTATCAAACAACTGCACTAACTGCTCGTTTCAGTTTGTAAATTTATATGCAAAAGGATTTTCTTTAACACTTCCTTATCGGAAAACCATGAGAATTTTGTAATAACTGAATTGATCCTCGAAGCCTCATAAAGCCTTCAAGGAACTCTTTTTGGTTGTGAAGTGGCAGAAATATTAAAAACAACGAGTTAATGATGGCACGGTGAGGCTTCTTTGTCAAAAAATACGACACAAATAACTTATCACTCTTAAATAATCTTTTGTTTGAGTCCAAGGAAAAACAAATGTGTACAATTTTATAACACGTTTGTTGAGACTACGCAGCTAAAAGAAATGATATTTTCACCAAACGAAAAACGACGTCAATCTTCGAAACAACTCCCCACGGCAAACATGATATTCAATATTTGAAAGTTAGAAGTCAGCTGAAGGTTATTACGAGGCAAGCCACGAGGACACATGCACTACAAGAAGGAAGAAAATGTCAAATTGAACACGGAATTATGTTCAATGGTAAAGAAAAATATTTTCTTCCTTTTAATTATCAGGGAATACACCTCTTGATAATATTATTTCACCAAACTGAGATATAATAACCTCTCAAAATCCAACTGCCCGTGACATGCTTGTTAACTTTGATTATATTGAACAAACGTCATTAAAGCTCTCTCAAGGTGTTTATTTCTCAAACGATTTAAGAACGAAAGGTAAGACTATCCTTTGTTTTGAGCTCACGTGTGTGAAAACGGTGTGTGTGCGTGTGTGTGTGTGTTTTGCAAAAGAATGGGCTCTTTGCATGAAACTGTCACATGGTACCAAAATCCGCCCTGCTGGATGGCAAAAGAATGCAACGGTCTCCCCAAGAAAAGCGATCACAACCAGCCAAACATGGCTTTCCCTTGTTTTGGATGTCGTGCACAGCTTGCCATCCTTGCATGGCTGATTTTGTACCATGTGACAGTTTCATGCAACGGGCCCATTACCAGAGAACTAAGCTGAAAACCTGGCGCTCAGGAATCTTTCCCAGATAAGCTGATCACTATTGGGCACTAAAATTGAGCGTAATTCGAAGTTGGCCCATAATTTGTACCTCCTTAAGACAACTGACTTGGAAAATAATACCAAATCTTCAATGTTAAGTTAGATAGTCCTCATAAACAATTTCAGTGACTCTTTCATTGTAGATCTCTTTTTCATGCAAGGTAAACGCTGAACTATACCAATTGCATTATAAAGCCATAAACAAGACGGTTCCTTATTGCAGAGGTTGTTTCATGACGCTTATACAAAAATTGGTAGGCTACTGCTTTCTACTGAAGTGCTTGTCATTTTAATTTCTCGAGACTCATATATATGTCTATTACATATCTTGTTTGTTTAACGTTTTCTTTCAAAGTTTGTTGATTAGCTGTGCCACGTTCAAGTCATAGACTCTGTCCAGTGAATAAGTGACACGGCACGTGGATATGTAGAATGCTCGGAAAGTATTTGATGATAGTAACTACTAAATCAAAAGTTTTGGCTAGTTGGGAGATGAGAAAAAATAAAGATGAAGGTTCTCAAAGCCCACCGACAATTAGCCGAAGAACTAAGTGGGCCCGGGAATTCTGTCGGAACTTTGACTTGTTCTTTGAAATGAAAATTAGACCGATTCCTGAGATGCTTTGGCCAATTTGGAAAAGCTTGCCGCCAGCTCGACGTAATGAATTTTTCATCAGTGAACCAGCGTTTGTAAGGCGGCAGTGTGCAGTATAAGTTACTTGATAAAATCGCCACAACAACAAACTAGAATTTATACGTACAGGAGCAGTTTGTGCACCGTTTCCGCTTTGTTTTACTTTGTTCATGCTAAAATAGCACCATCCAAGAATATAAACAAGGCCTCCACTACAGGCAATTTTCTTTTCTATTTTCTTCTTAATAGTTGTTAAAGTCACCACTCTAATCGTTTATGTATATCTAAATTCCCGACTCGCATGCCTCAATGAGCATTTACGCAATTGCCACTTTAGATTTAAATCACTTCAGACACTGACTTCAGGTTCAGTTGCAGACGAATCTGTTGGGAGAATAAACAACTCAAACCGTCACAGGAAACTGAAAAAATCTGCAACAAAAAGGCGTCTTTGTACTATTCAACTGAGAATACAGGTTTAAAGGATCCTACTAAAACTCTTGCATAAATAGCTCTTTCCACTTTATCATGAAATACTGATTTCTCTTTCGCATTTCGATATTGCTGTTTGGTGTTGGAATGTTCCAAATTCCTTCCGAACTTCCAAGGTTGTGGCTTTTTTTAAAAATTTATTTATTCTGATAATGTGAGACTTTTGGATTACTCTTTGGTTTTCTTATAACAGGTATATCGTGTGACCCTTTAGACAACAGTTTTTGGTTTGAGCGTGAAGAGTGAAAATCACTCCACTTTTATTTGCGTTTTACAGCCACAACCACGCTAGTAATTGTCAGCTAAAAGTCGTATAATCTTATTATCGAGCAGCACCTAAGTGCAGCATGAAATACAGCTGTGCCAACAACACAAATTTACTACTCCCACCGAGAAGCTACAGTTTACGATCAGTTTTTAGCAGAGACGAGGGGGCAGCCGAAGGAAAGAGGAAAACGTCATAGTTTCGTTGAGTTCAAAGCCGGTCGAAGCCCACAATAACCCTTTCAACAGCAAGAAATGTTTGTTTTGTGACGGGCTGTACAACGAAATACAACCTGAGCACTCGTTGTTGTCTAGAATTAGAATACTTTACATTTTGGACCATGATACCTTGATAAAGCGTTGCTTTAAGTAAACATGCATCTCAGCTCCAGTACAGTTGTGCAAACGTTGGGTCGAGCATCCCATCAAACAGCACCGTTAGGTTGTTTTTAAAACGAGATCTAATATTTGATCTTTTTAAGACAAATACACTATGAATTGGCTAATAAATAGCAACGTTTCGAAGATAAACATACAAGCGGATTGCATGGTACAGACTTACTTATCGAGTTTTTCCTTTCCACTGCGGTGATTTTAAAACTCCGAGAAAAGAAATTTTGTCATCAAAATGTATCTTCCTTGCCAAAAAATTGGCGCCCGACGTTGTTTTAATTTTTTTCGGTTACACAACCCTTTCGCTAGAATAACACAATTTTAGAGCAATATTTTGGTTATTGGTGTTTTGCTGGATATTTCATAAATATATTGCCCACGTAGCCAACATAGAGAGGTCACACGAATTACATATGTACTGTAACTAATTGGAAGGAATGAAATCCGTGTTACGGCAAAAAAAATGGCAACATCGAAGTTTTGTTACGAGTATAGTGAATGAGCTGAAAATGAAAAACACAACAATGAAAAGGGAAAAAAGAGCGAAATCAGACACTGCGCACGATTTAATACAAGCCAAAAAATATTAAGAACTTTGTTTAATCAGTGCCTGACAATCGTTTTACAGTTAGAATGATCAAGAAAAATGAAACTCAGTTTGTATTACGGTCCACGCGCGAACGAAACATGCCGAAAATGGATTTCAAAGAAATTATGAACACTGGCCGGGACTTGAGGGATAGCTTGTGTCGGGGCAAACACGTTTACAAATAATTTTAGGGAATTAACTGATCCGTTTCTATGGCTCGTGTGAAGAGGGTCTGAAAGGAGATAGTTTTAATCCAGAGCCGGTAGCACGACGGTGTTGCTTCAAAGGGCCGTAAATCATCACTCCTAAGACCTAAATTGCTTAAAATGGATGCTCACTGTGTAATTGCCACAATAGGGAAATGTCTGTTTTCCTTTGAAAATGTTTAGTTAAAACATTACCTGAGAGAAGAGCAGGTTTTATTTAGCCCTAAGACTCGTTCTAAGGATTAGAAATTTCCAGTTTGATCTATCAGTTAAATGGAGGAAGGCAAGTCAAGTAAGGAGTTAATATGTCTGAACGAAAGAGAGAAAAAAAAAGTCTAATTTCCGTGCTACACTCGTAATCGGTCAAACACTACAGATGGCAAATCATTCAAATACCTTCGGCGTTCTTTTTATTGTTGAGAGTCCTCATTTGCCGCTATAATTTCACTTTTATTGCGGTAATCAATTCGGCAATTATATCTTCTTGGTGTCAATAGAAACAATTTTATTAAAGTTTTAATTTAATTAGTAGTATGAAAAATAAAGACGATCGGTAAATGACGGCTCTAAGTACTCAACAACCGTATACAGTATTTAGATTGCGAGGATATTGTTTCTGTAATAATTGTTAATATCCTTGCTCGCAACTCGGCGGTTCGCTTTGTTGGAAACTGGCGTGCATGAAAGAAAAAATACAATATGTCAAGTGCCGATAACGAGTTCCTTCATGTTGAGGGCTGGAGTGAAGGGAAGTAACGCAGAAATATTGGAACAGTTTTTGTAGAAACTGATAATCTCGCCCGGCTCTGTTTGAGACAAAAATTGCGCGTATGGCTTAAGTGTTTGAATTGTTCACACCGCGGTGCGCAGTCAAAATACGTCACTAAAAACATCGTATTAACCGGAAAAAGGATGCAAGAGATATTAGAGTTCTTGAAGATGAGGCGAACGCTTTCTGATGCAAATTATGCAATAAACTAATCAGCAACCTAATTTGTTCTTTTCTTGTCGCTTCACGGACGGCCGAAATAAGGTCGAGCCGACACTTAGTAACAAAGGCCTTGCAATGAATATTCTCTACTTGCCCATATATACAAAATGAACTGCGCCGCGTCGAAATTAACTCAATTACGCCACACATCGCGGAAACCAGCTGCCCAATTCTGTAACTCACACCTCACACGATTGTATTTGAAGCTTTCCTTTGTTTGGACTAATGACGGTCCACAAAGGTTTCCGTATCTGGGAGGCGTGAGCCTAAAGCAATACTCGGCTCCTTGCGCGCCTCGATGAAAATGACCCTACTGTGCGTGTTTTACATATAAGGTAAAAGCGTGTTTCTGCCCCACTCTGACTTGTCAGTCAATTGTCACCCTATGCACGCAACTGGTGAAGTCATGATAATGGATTTGCTGACCGCTGTAAAGTGACAGCGAGTTGCAAAACACAACGTCCTTAACCTGGAAGTGATTTTTGTTCAGCCGACCTCCATTATTGAATTTTCAGCTTGCGGTGTCTTTTCGTGCGAGTTAATTTTCCTGACTGCGTGTGAAATACTTTGTTGTTGTGCAGAGGCATAGCTGGGGTCCTTGCGAAGAAAATTCGATTGCTTCTTGAGAAAGGTTGGTATAGCGCAATTAAATAGTTCCACGCACTGTGCTTCAAGCAAAACGAAAATAAAGCACTTGGAAAAGAAAAAAGACTATTTCGTACTTACACCTAAAAGACAAGGAAAGATCGTACAAATTTATTCGACGTCATCTAACCCAATGTTTTCAACGTGTTGTTTAGCTTACATAAAAGCCCTCGTTCGTCGCTTAAACTTTCCCTTTGAAATTGTGTATATTGCTTCCAATATCACTCGTATAGAGCTTTTTAATTACTTCATAAGTGAACATATACATTGATATTACGTTTAGCGGAGAAATATTGAGAGAACTTGAGCAATGCAAGTACCTTGTTGAAGCCACGGTGGCTTCGCGCGAATGAAGTGTCAAGTCGGTAGCACAAACTGACCGTGTGGATAATTGGTTATTTACCGAGACTTAACTGCTGTTCAATTAATTGATAGTAGGTGTCAGGGCTACATCCAGTATTAAGCAGGCTTTATTTCCAGTAGAGCTTGTGTTTGCACAGCATTATGGAAAAGAGTACTGCACCCAACGCTCAAAGCTGTCTATCCAACCATGCGAAGACAATTCAATTCTCCGCAAGGCAAAGTTCTTGGTTTGAGCGGTGGGTCGAGCTAGCTTTATTGATTTTATATTTCGATAGGGTTCGCTGCCTCTAATTCATGGCCACACCATCGAAAACAAAATCCAACACTGTAAGGCATTGAAATTGCTAATAGGATAGACGCCGCGTATAAAACACAACGATCCACGACAAACAGTCGCGGTTAAATCTTCCATCATGGCAACAACAAAACTTCTCAGCAAGATGTATTCATACTTTTGTCAAATCGGCTCATTAGTAAAGTTGGTAATCGGATGAAAAGGCCTACGTTTTGGAGCGAATCTTGATTTCAGTTAATTAGCGGTACCAAACGCAGAGAAGACTGGGAAAATTTTGCAAATATTTTTCGACATCTCTCCCGTTGATTTGACTACGGATGGTTGTATTCTTTTGCGTCTACTTAGCCATGAGAACAGGAAACGGATATTTCACGCTGCTATTCTGCAAACTTATGACTTCTTTGCACGAAGAAATTCAATCACGGAAATTCGGTTTTGAGGAAACTTCCCGTAACAGCAGCTGTGGAGAAAAACTTTTAAATGAGTACCAGTGGCAATGAACGAAGGCTAGATTTGTCGGATCCAGGACGCTAATTTTGTTTTTGTATCGCGTTGTCGGCAGTGATGGTTCGCTCTTGGGGAGACCGCTGTTAGCGTTCATCTGTGGTACGCCAGCACAAGGCGATTGAACACAGGAATGTTTTGCCTGTGAAAACACACAGGTAGGAGTCCAACCACTTTTTTCCGTTGCCCCTCTGGTCGAATTTTTTTCGTGGTATTCACGTTATGCATGTACTTTTTAACTTTATCGGTACTGCAGCAGCAATATGTCAAGAGGCTCGACACATATTAGGCCAAGAATCAACCTTTAAATCTAGTGATTTTCTGTTATTATTTACGTTGTCAGGTCGGGTTTAACTTTACCGAACAAACACAGACATCTGAGTTCCTTGTAAACTTTAATTAAGCTGAAAACTAAATACGAAAAGCATATTGACTCGGCCACTCAAATCAATATGCCATGAAGTGGACCTTTTGCAGAGGGACACATGGCCAGTGTCGTTCTTCAACTTAAGACACCAACCACTAGAAAATCTCAGCTTTGTCACGGTGTAAAAACGCAATTTCGCGAATAGATAACTATTATCGCTTATTTTAATTTGGGGGCACGACAAGCCCACTGCAGGCTTCAAAGAAGACTTCATCATCCGTAAATACGCCCTGGAAGCCCGGCAAGCATATGCGTGAACCAAAGCTGCACAATGTCAACTCGCGAGAACTTAGGAAAATATTTTAGAAGACAATTTTGAAGTTGACAAGAACTTTCAGATTGAGTTGCATTTTGTAATTTGGATTTTTTTTTCCGGGTACAAAAGGTTGGCGAGTTGTTATTTTGGGTCTTATAGCATCATTCTTACCTTTGAGAATCATTGGGAGTTCATAGACCGGCCACGAACGAAGGCAAATTACAAACTCCCAGTCAATCCGTCTATCTCCTTAACTGACTTTATGCAGACACTACCATTCATTGTTGCTGGGGTTAATGAACATACTATTTTTGTCTCATGCTTGTGGTAGATTTTTAATAGGAAATCCGGCTAAAGGAAATCCGCTGGATGAAGTTTCTTTACAGTTAAACAGACACTCATGTTAGAGTATTGGGAAATGTGCAATATCAGACGTTATAAGATAGTTGTGAATAGGATCCATGGCTTTACATAGATAATGTGACCCAACTGCTTGATTATTTTCATTTTGCAAAAACGTTCAGCTTGCTAGCCGGCATCTTTATCTCTGATGTTCTTAACGTACATTAAAAACTGTTTTTTTTTTTGCAGAATGCCCCCAAAACCAATAGCCTTTTAGTTTCATGAAAATTAGTTCATTTTCGGTATTGACGGTAACCTCACATGTAAAAGTGATGCAGTCTGGCGCACTGAAACGCGAAAACCTAAGGAGGAATAAAGAGTTCTGTTAAATCTAAGACTACCATCAGCACAGAGAGCCAGTACAGGTTACAGGCGGACTACAGAGCAGCTAGAGATCCTTAAGATAAAAGCATTTTGGACAGAACTAACACGGGTCACTGAGTAGAACTGACAACACCGTGTAACAGCCGGCAAAGAGCACTACAAGAAGTTTTTAAACTAGAACACGAATAACGCGTTGCTTGAGCAATGCAGATATATAGTGTAACAAAACAGTCTTCACTGGTGCCCACCAGCAGGCCACTTAACGAATAGTGAAGCAACAACAACTTTTAACAGATGCAGTGCACGAGTCGTGCTAGTCCAAGAAAGATTTTCTTTCCCACTTTGTACCTCCTTCGTGTTCAGATCGGACTAATGTTCTATATTTTCCATCCACGAAAACAAGAAACAGAAGCACCATAGAAAGTACAGTACTTTTCAACGGCTTCACACCCGTATGGATTTATCTAAAGAAGACAGAAATGGAACTCCCTTTGGCAGCAGGAAGGAAAGGTTTCATTACCTAAAGATAAAGGACCATAAAGAAAAATAGGGAGTCTGCAGTGATTTATACGACGCGGCAACGAATCCAAAATTTGACCCATTTGCATGAGGTAAATGCCAAACGTTTTACAACCGACGAAGTCGCTTCTTAATGTGTTGTATTCAGCAAATCAAAACATTTGATTCTGGCTGTTTCCCTAATCGGCAGAATGAATTTTCAAATGCAAACAATCGAGTAGTCAAATTTTATTTCGGAATCGCGTGCTATATGATATTTGCAGTATGAGATAGTTTTCAAATTGTTTTAAATTTGGTTTGGAGCTCTTTTGAGTGAAAGGCTTATGCCAACCAAGATGCTCACTGAGGGGTTTCCAGAGCGCTTCTTTTAGAACCATCACAAATCAAGACACACAGATGTGTTCGCCATCACGCGAACCTTAGTGAATTCCTTTACGGGAAGAACCAAACAGGCTTACAGTCTCGGAAAACCACATCACAAAAAGGATTAATTTGAAGTAAAGTTGAGACTTTGGTTACGATGGAGTGATGTTAGTTATACGTATCAGTAATACGAAAGCGCCATAGTTTCAACTATAACAGTGTCGTCCAGTGTACCACTTTGCTCGCAAGTTTTCTTTTTTATTCACTCGCCTTTAAACCACCTCGCTAATTAGCCTGTCATGTTGTATTTTATACCGTTCTAAAAGCCCTAAATATGAAACGATTTCCGCGCACCCGGTAGGAGAGAGTCTGTACCCCAGAAAACTGCGGAGGGACCGCAACGACTTTTAACGTTGGAGCCAGTGTTGTTGTTTTCGGAACTCGAGCTGTTTTCATCACAGGTGGTCAACTTAACCAGATTTTGTAACCAAATGAAATACTTAATTCTATGTGTTTGGCCCTTTAAACTGTGGCGCAGAGAGTGTAAAACTCATTTCTATATTGCGTGCCTAGTAAACTTAAGTGCGGACTGCCTATTGTGTTAGCGAGTCCGAAGAACGCATGCAGTTCCACCAGAAAGCTACTTTATTTACAACTCTAGGGCCCGTTTCTCGAAGTTCCCGAAAAGTATATGTGCCCAAAAAACAATTTGTAAAACTACGACTGATCTGCTTATTCAGAACATCTGGTCTGTGATAGGAAAGAGCACACCACGTGCACTTGTAAACTTTCATGGCTTAAAACGTCTTCCTTTTCAAAATACGCAAGGAATTATGGCACCCGAAACACGCCCGAAAAGTGTCCGGTGGCTTTCAAGAAATGGGCCGCCCCTAAAGATGTTTCAGTGAGTTATCCGGCTCATATTGTGGATGGTTTTCACAACTACAGGGGCAAGAAAGAGGTTTTTCTTCGCAGTGGGAAGCTCTGTTGACTTTGAGAACATCTTAGATGAACGCTGCCGGCCTTAACTAACTCGCCTTCACAGTGACTTGCTTCGCCCTTTCTCCCAAGAAGTGAATGCTCCATAGGAATTTTGATACCACCAAACAATTAATTAATTTCGATTGCAGTTTAATTACATTGCAAAATTTTAACTTACACACCACTACACAGCATCATGATTTAGGAAAGGTAAAGTCGCAATAGGTTCCCTACGACATTACTGAAGCTTTTACTAAGACGCTTAAATTTCAGGATTTCTCTTGCAGGCCTAAAATGTGGAAACACATTTGACAACAAAAGGAGCACTATCTTCAATTTTCATGAAGAAAGCCACGCTTAGTGCGTCAGCCACCCATTGACGAATAAACACCTCAGTGTGTGGCTAACCTTTGTAACAGATTAAGCGAAGAAAAAGTGAATCACTTCATGCACATTTTTCGCTTTGGTCTCTTTCAATCGGATGGGCTCTCGATGCTCTTGGACAGAAGTACAGTGTGCATGCGTCATCACTTTCACATTTTCTTCTTCAGAAATTTGACAAATCGGTAATGTTTATTGTGAGTTGAAAGATCGAAATTTGCCAGGGAGGGTCAACTGACTCCGACTCTTTTTTAGTTACAGAGACAGTTAGTATTTTGGCATTCGAATGCCACGCTAAAACACGACACATTTTTGGACTTCAAGAATTATTTCAAATTACAATAATTTATTGTTACCTTGATTTGATATAAGACGTGTTAACGTTCCTCAAATAAGGGTATATTTTTATCAATTCCACGATCATTCTTAAGATATTTTATGCGAGGAAAACAAAAATGACATTCCGAAGAGCATGCATTTTTAATTTGATGTGAAATTAAAGGCATCTGATTATTTTACAGAAGAGCATTTCGTAACTTGTTAAGTCACATCTGCAAGGAGTTGACTTGGAACTTAGGCATATACAGATACCCGACTTGTTAGAAAGATGTCTTCAACCGCAAATTTCCTCGAAAAATGTTGACGATTTCGCAGTAATGAAAAGTTATAGCCGTGGAGGCACCACTTTGATATTTTGCTTACATCAGCTGTTATTGTAACCTCGGTCTGGAATGCTGATATTAGGTCGAAAGAAACTACGTTATTGAGTTGTTCAGTTAACACCCCTCTGTGCCGCTTCCTTTTGAAATGGATAACCAAAATGGATAACCAACTCAAAATGGATAACCAACTCAAGGCCTCCGGCCGCTGCCTAATTACGGTTCGATATAGCCATTACACGCGGACTGTTGTAAAAGTGTGACCCTGGGAGTTTTTAAGAAACGTGTCGTAGGAACCGCTTTGCCTTTTATTGTACTCTTCTTTTTGATGGGTTTTGTCGAGAGTGCAATATTAACAGCGCAAAACTAAACAGAGAGAAATACCATCGAGGCCATAATTACGTAGTAGGAAGTAGCTTGCGTGTTTTAGAGCGCAGTTAAGACAACGTTAACAGAGGTGGTGAATATCATCACTCTTGTTCGAGACTGAGATCAATTGTCCGACACAACTTGTATAAAGCCAAACTTAAAAGGCCGGACCGGCTGAGCCATTCTCTTTTCAGAACCATCTCCATCAATGGTATTCCTTTATCGACGGTCTTTTCTTGCATTAGGTAAGGAACAATGTTTCAAAAACAGGGCATAAAGCAAAACAGATCGCATTGAACTAGGGTGGTGGTACATAAGCACTGAGAGTTTACGGGGAGAATTTTGGGAGAGAGGAAAGTAGTTTTCAAATGAAAGAAATGCATGGCATTGACATTTTTAATCCCGTTAAGACGATCAAAACCGACCTTGTTTAGTTTCACCTAGTTTTTGTCCGAGTCTGAATGAAAAGAAGCTGCATAAGGTACACAGAGAAGAGATAATTTATGTCAAGACTAACTTTATTAACTTCGTTCTCAAAACAAAAAGGGTTTAGTATTTATACACACGAGTAACTTAAACATCAATTAATTCCAGCTGGATGTCATTTATCCGTGTGAAATTTAGCTGAAGTCGTTACAGGATCGCGCATAATGACTGTTATGAAGTTTTCGACTGCCGGAAGAAATTGTTTGATCTGCTTCGATGGTTAAGTTGGGAGAATTTTCATTTAACGTTTGCACGTTTGCGGCTCTTAGATGGCAGCGATTTATGAAAAAAGAAAGAACAAAATCAGGCATTTCAAACCTCAAAAACGTGTTGTGGTTTGTCATAAGGGCTATGGGTAAACGCAACGTCCGCAAAACGAAACTACATTATTTCTTTCACAGAAAATTTTAAAGGAAAAAAATTTACAATACTTTCCTCACTGGAAAATTGTCTTAGTCTATTTCTGACACGAAAAATCCATTGAAAAGGGCATGGAATATTTTAAGCCCAATCAATTATGACAGTCACGCTTGATGACATTCGTAATTTTCTTATTACCCTAAATGCAATGGGACCGCCCCCTCAATTAGTTGATTAAAAACATGACTCTTGTTGTATTCAATGCGCTGCACACTCTAGTTTATGTACATCATTATTTTATTGCTATTGCCTTTTAAAGTTCTGTAATGATTGAAAACTGCCATTTTGTGTTTATTCTTAGGGATGAATAACAGACGAATACTCCAAAATGAAATCACTTGACACCTTTAGTTAACCATATCTAGAATCAGCAGGATACGTCAAGTTTGACACCACTTAAACGTTTTGACTGCTGAGTTTGTGAAAACCAGATATTTCCTCTTAGTTTATAAATCAATGTCGCCTTCTTGACGTGATATAGGAAACATGTCTGTTAGGTTATTGCTCATAAACGTCGTCGCGGATTTACAAAAGATAGAAACACAGCTTTTACCACACACATAGATTGAACAATAAACTTCCAATGAAACTCAAATTTACAATGAAAACTATTGTCCATGCATACACAATAAAAATCACATTAAATCGATTCGTTCATAGTTGAATGGGCACTTACAAAAACGGAGTCGAGGTTGAATTTATTTTGATACTATCAGAGCCTGGTATCACATGGGCGTGTTAATTATTTCACTTGCCATGATTCACGGTGCTATATTTACCTTGAATGGAAACAGAGAACACGTAATTGAAAGCATTCCTTTGTACAGAGGACTCTGACAGCTTGTCGCAGTCGGTGGCATAGTGTTATAGACCAGAACATCAATGGCTGTAATTTTATAATCACAAGCTCTGTCTCAATCTCTCTGCAGCGGTGCCTTGTTGACTGCGACAAAATGGCGGGCTATTTTGGTCACGTCGGAGGACATGTGCCTCCATACCCAGTCAGTAGCCATGGATTGAGCCATCCCGCACCGAATATTGATTTCTTCAGCCAAATGGCTCCACCTTCATGCGGTAAGTTAAGTGTGAATGGATATTGCAGCAGAATTAGAAAGAAAATGCGACATCTTCCAGCGTAACCTCACTCAAGTTGCTTGGGTTGCAGGCGTCTCATGCTTTGCTAAGTATAGACAGACAGCCGTGCTGACTAATGAAAACTACTCATACTGCGTGTTTCATCTTTCTAAACAAACTGAATGAAATTATGGGAGATTTATTGGAAAGGTTACTTGATTAACTTCGGGATTTCAGCTACCAGAGGATGAGGGTCACGAGATCGAGGTGTTTGGCACTAAGGCACAAACGTGATGGAATATTCCTTTGAAATCGTGTAGCTTTTAACAACGCCTTTTAACCAAAGACTAAACAATTAATATACAAATATAATTAGAACAGCTCAACTTTGGTTTTTGCGTGCAGAGCGTCGAATTTAATCGGTAATTTACCGTTTCTGCCGTGATGAAACCGATAAGATTCTTGTTGAGACCTGCATCGTGCCACTGACAAACGTCACTTTCTAAATTCTAAAAACCAGGCTCTTACGAAACCCCCAAACACCGCTTCATTTCCAACGCTAACAGCGAGTTCTATGCGCAGCTTTTCCATGTAAAACTTTATTTACACAGTTCTTATTTGTTACATAATTATCCATCATTAAGGGCTTAATAAATCATCATCTATTTTGCTGTGTTATGTGAACATGTCATTCAGCTCAGCATCTTATAGAATCGAGTCAGTGTGAAATGGCTGCCCTTTGTGCGTCCGTAAGCAAATTATTTCATTTCTGCCTTAAAGCATGTCTATTGAAATTGTACGAAAAAAAAACTGCTTCGGGTGGTAAAAATAGACTTCTCTACAACTCTTGTACCGCATGTTTCTGAATCCATCGCCTAATTTACGACTGGCTGCGGCTGTTTGTGAATCTGTGAAAATTGCGTTCAATATCTACCATGCTCTGCTCTTCTCTGCTTATGATGCCGGTCATCACGAGCTCTCTGTTCTTGCAAATACGGAAGACTTAAAGATTTCGTGCCACAAATTGCGGCTACAGATAACTCTGGTTATGTTGCAATTCCCCTTAAGAAGCAAGCCCCTGTTAGTGCAATGTGGATTTTACCGTTTGCGAAAATTGAATAGTCTGTGCACAAGCAGTTTCATCTTGTGACAATACATGCAGAGAAGTTCGCTTAAAGTTGTAAAATTTTGAGTTGGAAATAAGCCGCAAGAGAAAGCCGTACCCAATGCCGGTATTTTTCCTGTCGAAACAAATTTCATTGGGCATTACATTCCCTGATGTTCAAGGGAAACGACACAAGTACTGCTCCTCTTCTATACAGTGACTCAACATGCGGATCTCAGTACCGTAAAGATGAGATGTAGTGCAAATGGTGTCGGTTGGCTTAGACAAGCGAAAGTCTTTGAACCGCTTACAATTAAGAGACCTTTCAGTTTACGCTATAATGTTTTAGCATTTGAAATGAAAATTCAAGAAAAAGATTACCGTGATGTTATTGCTGAGCAAACCAAACCGCATGAAAGAAAAGAAATGTCCAGAAGCTTCCGTTTACAGAAGTAACGCTATAGGACATCATCCACATGAAGTCTCTAGAGTTTTAATCAACTTGCCCAGGATAAGAAACAGTACTGGAGAGCAAAGTAATTCTCAATCTTGTATTTGAACAGTCACATGTTGTTGTTAGGGATGTTATCCTGGCTGTAAGAAGTAAGCGAGCCACTTTGTGCAGGAAGATAAACAACCCCTCACCGCAAATATTGTTCGGCGTAAAGCTAGATTTCACACAAATGCTGGTAAACAATTTGGCATTTCGTACACTGAGGCAACTATTTTCTGCCGGAAACAAGGTGGTTAAGACACAGATCTTTGTTTTCTTTATTAGCTGTAGTACAAAATGAAGAGTACCTTTAAAGGGCGTTATCTTTATCAGAAGAATTTACAGCTAGTTGTTTTATGTAACAGTTCAATAAAGAGCCAATGTGGTAAATTCTGAACACGTCCTCTGGTTTATAGTAATCTAACACCAACGACAGCACAAATTGGATAAATCTGAAAATTACTTAAAATAGCTTAACGTTCAAGATTTGCAAAACGGTTTTAACATTGCCTGTGACTCTTCTTGTTCGAGCCATGATGCATAATTTTGTTTATTGTTAATTTATGTACTGGGTGTTATGTCGAGTTTAGGGCATGTCCGCGAAGTACCAAGTGTAAGCAAACGCAGAAAAGGAGCACCTAAAATTTAAGGAAACTGTTTAGCGCTTGTTTAGTTTGCAAGTTTTTCACCGAAACTCTAAAGGCGAAAGTGTTTTCTTGAGTCTGCCGAAGGGTCATCGTGAAAAGAAAAGCTATTAGCAGTACTTCCCTGCTACGTCTTGGAATCAGTGTGTAAATGGATCAGTGTATGTCAGTCATTGTCCATCAGTGTCCTGTGTAATCAAACGAGCACTCGGCATGTTTCCAGAAAATGTGGGACGAAGTTAAAAAGCGTCACCCCCATGTGACTACTAAACGAGTTTGAAGAATACGGAAAGAAACTGATCTTTGTGACAGACTCTTGATTGTATCAAACAAAGCCTCCACAAGTTTCAGAAGTTTCAGTTCCAAGTCGGCGACAGCTTGTCTTGCAATGAAAGTGTTCATTATGGCCAAATAACGAGTATTGGAAAGCATGATGCCGATGAAATAATGCACAGGCTATAAGGACCTGTGTGCGTCCACATTTACAATTTAGCAATTTCAGAAAAAGAGAAGGCTTTTTGATCAGTACATTTGCAGGTAACAGTAATCCCAGTCGGATGTGTTCTAGTTAGGCCGATAGCTGGAGGTATATCGGTTTATTTATGTTGAAAAAACATTTGAGAAACGTTCTTCTAAATGGAATAATATTTACTAGGTTGAAAGAAACAGCTTAGTCAGTGCACTAAAGTGAAACATCTGAGGTCAATCCTTGTAACTCTGCCTTTCAGTTGAAGCCCAAAAAATTTTATTGTACAGATTCAAACAAAAGCAACTCCTTTTAATGATATTTCCTTCTCAGTATTTGTCTAATAAAATAAAGAAACTTTGTTCCATGGCACAACTAACAAGTGCACACAATTGAAGGTAGTTCGCTCCTGTGATGACCCTGGGTCTGCAGAAAATGATACGAAAAGGCTTCAAGTTCAAACAAAGAATTCACCCATAAAGCTATACTTTGCGCAGGAGGTTTTATAAGGAAGGAATGCTTATCAAAGGGTGAGGTCAGCTAATCAACATGACTGCCTGGTGACATTGTTTACCTATAAGGAAACAACATCGATAAGTTCATTTTGAATACATTCTTTTCAGTTGGTTGTTACGGGTCCATTGAGAACTGCTCGTTTCACTTTCGAAGCACTTTTAAGCAAGTATATCAAAGGGCACATGCTTTGAACTTGTTTTAACTCTTCACTCCTCATCAAACTCTTAAGCCGGCTGTGCCATTTTGAAAGTCTGAGGTTTAGATTATTGTAAACTTTAAATTGGAACCCACCATCCTTACTTTGCCAGTGTGCTGATCAAATATCCTATAAAATTTGCGCGTGAGAATATTTTCTTGTTCCAGTAAATTCAAGATATTGCTACTTGGTAACTTTACTATTCTGAGTTAAAGAGAAACGCATCAATACTTATGCAGATAAACAATCATATAGTACAATACATATACATGTAAACTTGGCAATGATCGCTTTGGATGAATGTTCAACAGACAACAAGTTAAAATGGCCTATGTCATGGTTACTCGTTTAGACTTTTTACTTTTGCAAGAAAAGCAATATTCCAACAAAAAAATGGCTAATGAATTTTCAATCTCCACTGCCTTACTCCAGAGCAGACCACTTGAAGTCTACACTCGTGGTATTTTTGGAGGGATTTTGCAATTTTGTTAAAACGTTCGTCTCGTGCCAAATGGTTTGATTGAGAAGTTTATGGAACCCCTTGGAAAGACTCGGGTCACCATGCATTCATTGGGATCATTTCATTTCCTTTTTTCTAGGGTTAGCAAAACATGTTTTGTTTTCAAACTTAGCATGCAGTCCACACCAATGATGCTGGGGCTTTTTTTATGAAGGAAATACTGCTGAGCAATGCATTACTTAAGCCTTTCAAACTTCTTGCTTGACTGTCCTAAGTAGACAATAGCGCACTTGTAGTCGGGACAGAAGCACCCTGTGCGTGAAACCAGTGGCCAACCCGAAGTAAATAGAGGGAAATCAAAGCGTATCAAAACGAAACCTTTTCAACTCGTGGTTTTCTCGTGTTGTGATTACACATTACGGTACAAAATTTGATTTCTTTTCCTGATGTGATACAAGGGCCCGTTAAAAGTTTCATAAACAGCATTACCTACGTCTCCTTTCCTCATTCAGAATATTATTCTGATCATCGAATAAAGAAAAGGAAATTTCACCGTCAACAAAGTCAAAATAAAATGAGCATGTCATGTGACAGGAAGTTCACAAAAAAATGCGCAATGTTTTCAACAAAATTATTTTGTGATTTTTATGAACAACTGAAGAAATTCAATCTTGTTTATTCCTTTTCTGTCCTGAAATTCTTGACAAGAATTGCAACTATACTTTGTTGGGGTACATTGAGCATGATGTAATAATATTCAATACACTGTTTTCTTTTCGTATATCACGCTATCTGTGGATAACTCAGACACGCCTTCTCTGTCATTCATTCCTCGATAGAATAAATGTCCCAATGCTGGTATGAGAAGATGCGTTTTATGGTAATGCGATATAACATAATATCTGGCAAAAATAAGAGATTTCTGAAATATTTCAGACGGTGAACCCTAGACGTCTGGCAGTAGCTTTTACAGTTCAAATTCGAGGAATGTTCTTTGCTGTTTTGGACAGCACGCAATCCGCGTTAGCTTTCATACATTGGTGCAGGCAGCCTCAAGACATGAGCTAAGAGGGCCAGTGCATTCCTTGGTATTTAGCTCAAGGAGACGACAAATTTCTGCCCAAATAGTTTGACAAGTACGATAAAAGAACACATGCATGAAATTATGAAAACAATTTCGCGAAAAGAGCTGAAAATACATCTCATAGACACAGTTTTTTTTTGTTTTCCACTAAGTTTATTTATGAAGTGACCGAGCTCTCGTCTAGTTCGCCATAGTCCATAAATATTTGCTGGCTATGGTAATCACAATGACAACAATATTCAGTGCTGAAGAAAATTAGACCCGGGCGAGGTTGTTTCACGAGTTTGGGGAATTCTGGCATCAAGGAAAAACTTTAGTCTGTTATCTCACAAATCAACGGTCGTAGCGCTGTTTTAAATGAAAAACACAAAACGGCAATCGTACCTGCGAAGTAAACCAAAGTAGTTTAAGCAGGCACCTGTACAATATTCAGTAGGCTTCAACGCCATTCAAACCCTTGGCATCTACACTACGCCATCGTGGGTGCAAGACTCCACCAGCTGAGCCATCGAGGCAACTTACATCCGGCAACTTACATCCGGCAACTTTGAGAAATGGTAGTCAAATGACCATATATAATGGGATGAAGAATAAATAGTTGGGAAGGTGACAGTTTGAAAGTGTAATTGGTAGCCGCCTGATGCACGAACATATCTGTGTGGCATAGTGTCTAGATGTTTGCTTTTCTTTTGGTAATTGTTTTAGTTGGGTGCGTAAACAGATTTTTAGCCTATCTTTAGAGGAATGAGAACGCAGCTTGAAGCTCGATGGACTTGGCAGATAAAAAAGTGTATGTTTATTCCAAGCAATAAAGCTGACAATTGACACTTGGAACAAACAAATTAAATGCCCCGGCGAAAATATTTTTCTACTGTTTTGTTTCGACTCGTGCATCAGTGTACCAATTTCTACCATAAAGACCTGGCTGAAATTTTGACAAATTCCCACTTTATAGACTGAAGGAAAATTTCCTGGCGCTACCAGAACGCGGGTTTAGTAAACCAAAATCTAACGGCTACGTGATATTTTTTAAAGTTTGCTTGATACCTTCGACCGACAGGTATATTATATGGTGACTACGCCACTAAGTAATATGTACATTCTTCCAATGACTTCCTGAGTTCTCTTAAAGTGAAGTCATCGGTGCAGGCAATGTTTGCCAAAAATCGAAATATTTCTCTTAAGCTCGCTGCGATAATACAAACACGTTAATGCTTTCTATGGTCTATTCATTCATATATGAAGTAACAATATTTAAAATGACATTGAAATGTCATAGACTTTATATGTGGTGCTTATTTTTCTCTAAACACAGCTCACCCGAGAAAACAGCGCAGGGAGCGAACAACTTTCACTAAAGCACAACTAGAAGTCTTAGAGGAGCTCTTCACCAAAACAAAATATCCTGATATATATATGAGAGAAGATGTGGCGATGAAAATTAACCTCCCAGAGAGCAGAGTACAAGTAAGTAGTTTTCTTCCTTTTCTTCAATGCTTACATTTAAAGCAAGCGAAACTGCAAGCAAACCAGAATCAGTGGTATGAAACGATTCACATTTCACGCCAGCTAACGAGCCCACGAGGAGGAGAGGAGTGACTGTGTTCCTTTCTTCAAGGTTACCTCAACAAATATCAATAATTTGTTCAGTTCCCTTATTTCGCGGAAACGACCAATATGAAGAAGCCTTTTCAGTTTCCTATTCTGTCCTCTTGCGCCTATATAGAGCTAGCGAAAGAAAACCGTCAAAATTCTATGAGATGCCCAAGAGTTTACAATTGCGCGAAACTTTTTCAGCTTCTTTTGAGTCAAATTTGCAAACGTTGAAGTCACATATATGATAACAGATCGGCTTTAGTCAAATTTCTCCTCGTTAATCCACCACGGCACGCGGTACAATCATCATTACGAACAAATAAACACTATCGAATAAATTAACGAAGACAGAGAACTGAAAATCTCCTTCAATATACCTCGGCAAGCTCTTCCGTAGATAAGTTACAAAATACTCGTATGTGCATCCTGCAGCGCAAAACAGTTGGGAAAAGACGAGTATGGGCCTGCCTGCATTCCTAGCCGGTTTGAGCTCTTTTTCGGCAGACATTTTCTCAGCAAAACGGCAAAAAGAGTTTGAGTGGCTAGCTTTGAATAGCTTGAATATCTTTAATCCTGGGTCAGGTGCCAAATCGCCGCAAGTCAAAAAACATGTTGCTACAATCTTGGACAAAACTGTTCAGAAAAATCGTCCTTACAACTTGTTTCCATCAGTCACACTACCAATTCACACGCACACCCCTCCGCCACGGCAATGTTGATGATGGCCTCTGAAACGCTGCCCTGGCATTTAGGGCTTTCTAAAGCAACATTGCACGAGGGAAAGGGGAGGGGTGGCGTCAACGAGAAAACTTTGTTGATTCATATAACACAGAAGCATCACCATGGGTCTCGTCTGTCGGCCATGTGCCGTATTTCTCGACGAGTTATGTCCAAGATTGTAGCATGTGTAAGGCCAGAAATGTCAAAGGCCAAATTGATTTAACAAGCTTTCTGCACTGCAAAATACGTAACATAATGATAAGTAAAAGGAGTGTCTGCCAGCTTTTCAAATCGGCTTAAGTCGGCGATTTGCGTGTTACGGAGTTAGACCTTATCCATGCTTGTTAGCTGACAGCCTAACTTGAAAATATGAACAAGTAAACTAACACTATCACAAATCCCTGCTGTTTTACAACTTTGAGTCCTTTGATAAATTTCTTAGGTGTGGCCATTTTCTCATTAATTTTGCGCGCAAATATTTCCACAAAATATTGGAATGCCTTTGTCGATTGAAACTTGCCTTTTCTCGTGTATAACACGTAGATCTTTCCAGCTGCATTTGGAGAGTTTACCTTTTTTTTAAACTAAATCTCATCTCCCCAGTGTACCGCGACTAATTTCAAACACCTCTCACTGCTCTCTTTCCTGCAAGTACCGCATTCGAAAAAGGGCGGTCTCACTAAATGATTTAATCTTGAAGATTATAGTTTAGTTGTCCAAGGGAGGAAAACCGCAAGTGAACCTTAACCAGCTTTTTTCCCCTCGGAAATCCCTAGTAAAAGAGATTCGGGTATAAGTGGAAGCTATGCCCAATACTTCCTTGCAAAGCCATGTTAATTCACATGTCGAATCCTTAATAATTTTTTGGTGATTAAAATGCTTATAACAACATTAACGGCCATAGGCAACGCTTTTAAAGTGATTTTATTCTTTATCAAGTTGTTCTTTTCTCGGTATTACATGCGATTTCTTTTTCTTTCATTTGTAAGTTCTCAGCGGATGCACGCGCTTTTAGCACCCTTTTTAACTTGTGAGAAAACCAAAACTCGACGAATTTTGTTTTTAATCCGGTTGCCCAGCCCTCGGAGCGTGTCGACATGGTCAAATAAAGTGAGATCACAAAAGACCAGTAGACCTATAGCTGGGTTCAGTGGCGAAAGTCTGGCGCTGATGTCTTGAAAGAAGAGCTATGACTTCAAATATTGATCGAGAGAATTCAGGTATGAAACGAATGTTACCTACTGCCAATAGCTGAGGCCTCGATTGGACTTTCAACTTCTTAACCAGTAAGACTAACAACAATCACAAGATAAACGTTTTAAGTTAACAGTACATTTGGAGCTCTCACGGTATCGTTTCTTGTCAATTAACAGTTGCTGTGATTGAGTGAAACCTTTGGCACCATTGACTAACCCTGACCAAGGTGGCCTAACTTTTCCGACATTCAATACTGAAGGACTTCACCTCAACGAGGGATATTAAACAGACTTATTGTTTCCTCTTAAAATTAAAGTTTTGTTAATTTGCCGGCCTCTTATTCTCGCGCCCGTGAGACCTCGCTAAAGATACAATTTTTTGGGACTAATCTATTTAGTCCTATCCCGGTTTAGGGTTAACGGAATAACTGAAACAACGTTTTCAGAAAGAACGCGTATTCCGCGAACGGAATGGTTATTGCGAAGGTACCCGGGGAATTAACGCTCGGAACAGTCTGGACAAGACTGGGAATGACAGTTCGGCTGCCGCGCACGATTTTCGCGCCAAAATCTCTCCAAAAGGACGCGTAACTCTGTGTATCCCGCGTAAACAGTCCGTTCACTCTGCTATGGGGAGCATAATAAGCAGAATGCTATTCCGTTCATTCCGAAAACAATGTAGGCCCCAAAAGAACAGGTAAACTGAACATTCCGCGGATCCTTACTCCCGAATAGTCCCAAAAAAATGCACCCTGGCTAAATTTCGTTTACTGAATCACGCAAGCTGGGCTTGGACTCAATCAGACTCAATCAGTAAAGACAAAGCCTTAAAGTGCGCCCCCTCTAGTGAGCGCAACACCGTCCCATGCATCGTTGTGAACTCTCAGTGTTGTGCTGCGAACTTCGACTTTTTTTTTATTCCTTGCTCCATTTTCAAACATTGAGAATTCCAGGGAAGACACCATCACGAGTGGCTTCTCTGTTCGTTGCCACACCTCTTGCCATAGCGAAGGCAAATTCCATTGAAAGGAGGAGACACACTATCCACCCCTGACCGCACTTCATGGTTATAGGATTAGCGAAACATGCCAATTTACTCAACAAGTCAGGGCGCTCATCTTTTCTAACATTTCAGCCACAGTGCCTTGAATATACAACCATAACCCCCAAATTTCCTGGAGCTTGGAGTTTACCGTTTCGATGCTTTTCTTTTTTTTGTTTGTTTGTTTTTTCAAGACAGTCTCCCGGGGAGTTACACCAATTGGCAATAAGACCTCGATGGAAGATCTCTTTTACTCGAGACAAGAGACGTATAATTTGATTATACGCGACAAGAACTTCTTATTTTATCAAAAGTTATCCAACAGTTGGATTAGTTTCAGCAAACGCATTTAGCGATAAAAGCTGTCTTGTCCTCTTTCTTGTCACGGAAATAAGTCACGAATGTCTGCTTGACCCTTTCTGGTGCAACAACGCCATGTTCGCAATGATAACCTAATAACATTAATCACGGTAATAAAAACTAAGATACCAAAAGAAACTGAGGCGACGGAGAAGAGAAGAAAGAAGTGAGTAATACTAATAACGACACGAACACACTTCGTTACCCTCATCATCGTCGTCATCATTATCAGTACTATTATGATTATACGGTTCACAATATATTGCCGCGCGTTATCTGTCTTGTGAATTCATCGTTATATTCAGTGGTCTGAATATGCCAGTGAACGTGACACTTGAAAACTGCAAAATGTTTCATTGTGTCAAGATTACATTCCGATACTTAATTGAAGGTATCTCGGTAGCGCGGAATGTCAGCAATTTTTATTGCATATAATAGGGATTTATTTACTGATAGAGAAATCTTTCACCTGAAGAGTGAATATTTAAAAACATCACCCACAAAAACAGCATTACAAAACCTCGTTCAACGACTGTTTGCTGGAATTTCAAAGCGAAGTGAATAAACCACCCTGGAATTACTTTGCTCGCAGAACAAACTAATTGGCGAGGCAAGACGAATTTTAACCGGCCTGAACTGTCATACAACCGATTTTGATGGCATTTACTATTTTACAGGCAATAAAATCGAGTAAAATCAATTGCACAAAGGGAGGTTAGATTCTTAATGCAGGGCTTACCTTCCAGCATTGAAATGCAACGGTACCTAACGCAAACGACCATTAACACGTAATGACATACTGATAGCATCGTTAAAAAGAAAAACGAATTGAAAATAAGCTAAATTATTAAATGAATTATAATAAGGCCTACAAGTTTGAAAAATCAAGACACTGGACACTGGGTATTTTCAGGTGAAACGGCGGAAACAGCAGCCTGGAAGTTCCGTAAGAACGAGCTATGCTTAATATTTCACAACTCAATAGTGAATACGTTCTAGGTTTGTCTCGCAAAATCCGAGCTTGAGAGACCGGTCTTAATGATTAGAGACGTTATTATTATTATATTACGACGTTCACTCCAACTGGTGAGCGCACCATCCACTGAAACATGAAAAAATAAGAGACCTTGGGCCTGGCGACCATATTTCATCATTATAAAAGTAGCAGGTTATAAGACATTCGGCGCAGCAATGTTTTACTAGTTACCACTTCTTATCATAGACACATTCATGCCAATTATATCGCTACAAGTCCGAGTTGTCTTCAATACTGTGCCACCTCAGTTTCAATTGTCTTGCGGCCCTGAACTATTGTACTTTGAAGGAGCAATGCCTCATGATTGGCATCAGAGGATTTCAGTTGAAGTTACGGTTTCCATCTTTGAAGTTTACTCCCCCCCCCCCAAAAAAAAGAAAATCATAACACAATGTGGAAGAGTACGTTTAACGTAGCTAACATGCGAAGTTTGATAGAAAATTCATACGACGCATTTCAAAGTAACAATACAGTATTTACAAAAGTGTATATAACTGGGTGGCAGATTGCGATATCAAGGTCTGGAAATTCTCACTTTTTAGAGGACTACTGTATCTCCTTTATTTCTCACCCTTTTGCCCTATTTCCTAAATTTACGAAATGCACCAATCTCTCAACCGTAATTTTATTTTTCGCTAATTTATGACAATGTAGAGATCAAAGTCGGTGGTCTGCCTTCATTGCATTGCTTCAGCACGGTGTCTTCTCGCGAGACTTGTGCGAGGCATTTCCTTGAAAACTTTGAATGGATACCTCACGTCATTGTACATACAGTTCTTACTGTCTGCGATGTTGAAACAACAATCCAGGCTGCTGTTAAGGATCTTTTGTTGTTGGTTTCCTGTAATTAAGACTATATCAAGTTCAAGGAATGGCAGAATTCCGTAACGCGGCCATCCAATGAACGATACTATACAGCAATACATTCTCAAGTGAATGTTTATTTTTGCATTAGCTTTGCCGCCAAAGTGATTCTTGAACCTTAGCAGCCCAGTCTATTCCCTTTCCAATGGAAGGTGCTAATAAGTGATAATCAACCTTGTGCCAGCTTCCAGTTTCCCGGCACTCTTTTGGCCTATGATATCGTTTATTCTTTTGTCTCTGGGACAACAGATTGTGGAGGAAACCTTAGCACAATCAAAACTTGAAAAAGGTTGCATTTTGTTTTAATATGCTGCGCAAGTAGCCCAGACGTTACAAGAACCGTGCTTTGTGATGCGATGAGTTAAAAAGTCATTCGTCATTCTTCCCATGCACCCTGATCTGTCTATGATATTGTTTATTTTCTTGTCTATGGGACAGCAGATTGTGGATGAAACCCTAGCACAATCTAAACTTGAACAAAGTTGCAATTTGCTTTAATATGCTGCACAAAGTAGCTCACTCAGACGTTTTTGTTCATAAATGCAATCACGATCAAAAGAATCGTGCTTTGTAATGCGACGAGTTAAAAAGTCATTACTCATTCCTCTCAGTGCTCTGCTTGCACTTGTCTGTGATTTTAACAAAATCTGCTGCACTAAGATCCCTTAGAAATGGGATACAGCAGCCTGAAATCACCTGTCACATATTTCGCACTGCAGTTTCTTTTCTAATCCACAGCACGCACATGCCCGTAGAAAAAAGGAGAAAGATAAGGAGTCAATACTGTTGCATTTATCAATAATTGCATTTTATTGCAATAAAGACACCAGAGTAGCGAGATAAAACCGACTGCCACAGCTCCAGACAAAAATGGTATTTTTATAGAGTTGTTATCACTGTCGTGCATAACTTCCGAATAATTCCCGTATCATTATTCCCGTATCACCCGTCCGAACAGAGGAGACTGTTTGGAGGATTATCCATGAAAGAACGAAGGCATCTATTCTGGGGTAAATGCGATTATGATATTGCGCATGAAAGACGCAGCCACGAGATAAGTTTTGATGACAGGAAAGATCCAAGGAAAAACTGGACTCTGACCGCAACATCCGATGTGGCGGGAGATACTTTCGTTCAAAAAGACTGAATGATTATGGTTACTTTCGTCAAAAGAAACCAAACAAACCATAAAGGAAGCATAAACTTACGACTCCAACGTAGACTCTGGTTTAGGGACAAACAGTGTTACAAACTGAAAGGGTTTCCACGTTTGGAACAGAATAGGCATTATTATTATTACTAATATTATAATTATTATTATTATTATTATTACTATGATCTTTATCATCGAGTGAGAAATCACACTGACTGATTAAGGCCAGCGGAGGGGTTTTTCAGCCCAACAGTGGCGCCCAACTACCTGCCAGGAGGGACACTGTCAGGCATATGTGCTCGCAGGGACTAGCAAACAGCAAATGATTTTATACTCTTCTCCTTCAAAGTTAAAAGATCTGCCTGTTCTCGACAATGTTCGCCCCTCAACCAGCAGGGAAGGAACAGACTTTTATAGCCCCTGGGACCCTTCCCCAATCACACTCATGGTCCACTTAGCTCAACCAACATAACTACGCGCTCTCGGCCAGTTAAGGCAAGTTTACTTGCACTGTTCGTGAGAAGGAACTCAGACCAGAGTATTTGCAGGCCTTTGTTGCATAAGGTGGCTCGGCCAAGTCAGTCAATTAAGGTGGCTCTATATAGTATTGTACAAAGCTTTGGATATTACATACGCATAAATAATTTCTCCCTTGGCAAATGTTTATCACATAGCACTCGGTAAAAGGGCAATAATAGAAACCTACAGCCTTAGACTACGTATGGATGACTCTTTCAGAACCTAAATGTTGCTGCTATGGCAACTACTGACAGAAATGCTTGGCTTGTTTTTTGAACATACCTGACTTCTAGAGGGTGTTTCTACGTTTCTACACGGTGAATTTTCTTTGTTTTGGGGGAAACAGAGTAAACATCCAAGGAGTTTCAACTGACAAAGTTACAAGAAAATCTGTACATAATTTTCGAAGGAATTCGCAATTTTCGTTTTTGATGCGTATTACATTAATGTAGGTATAAAATTTGATGATTTTTTCCTAACAGCGAGAAAAAGAAAAATCCTATCCATGTGCCAATTTTAAAAAAAATTCACCGTTTGGAACGCGCCCAATATGCGTTTTAAGATCACTCAAAAATCTTTGTTTTTCGTGACGTCATCTTAAGGTACTGCGCTCGCGCCATTCGTACCCATGCTTCGCGCGCCAAAAAACTATATAGAGCCACCTTAAGACAAACTCCATCAAGCCGCAACTAGGCTAGGATATAGGCATATTATTATTATTAATATTATTATTTTTAATTTAATGCTAACAATAATTTATTTGAAAACTCAAAAATCCTTACATGCACATCTAGTCAAAACAAGAGAGTCCTGACATAACTTCTCCGTAAAAGGAAAAATACTATGTACAATTATGATATGATACATACTAAAAACAATATATATATTCACAATATCAAACTAGGTAGCTTAAAAAAAAAAGGGTAAAAAGGGTAGTCTAAATGATAATCAAAAATAGTGAAAATACTTCGTCCGAGTTGGAAAGTCGTGGCTGTAGTGTTCTCCAGAGTCGGGTATTATCATTATCATTATTTTGCGATTGCCTCCGCTCCCTCGCAATAGCAAAATCAATAAATAATTAAATAAAAAAATAACGCCTGTTCTACAGGTACGTTTGGGATGACTTAATTAAGGCAGCGATGTCTTTCGTCTCTGGGGCACAGCTCCACCTTGTGTGAAAACGTGTCGGATTGAACACGAGAGTTTGCTCTGGGCCCGGGTGTAGGGCTGACATCATTTCCGTGTATAAAACCATGCTAAGTTTCCAACTCAAAACATATATTTGCCCGAGGCATATTTTTTGTTTTTTTTTTTCAGTGGAAATCTTTGTATTATGATTCCCTACATCTGTCCCTTTGAGTTAAGAATTTCCTCAATGAACTGAACTTTCTAGAAAAGCCACTTTGCAGTTCGCGACCAACAGTGCGGCTGCGTGGGTAGGAAGTTAAGCAAGGCAGAGCAAAGTGACATAAAAGCCAAGTAACGGCCGGAGTTTCAGCTTGAAGATTTTGTAGCAAATTAGAGCACTGCTCCATGGATGCCCTCTTCCACCTTTCAATGGATCACTTGTCCCAATTTATACTTTTCGCATAATCTCGTGACGTTTTTCTTTTTGTTCTAGGTTTGGTTCAAGAACAGAAGAGCCAAATGTCGACAGCTGGACAAAGCAGCAGAAAACAAACGGAAACTCGACAAGAAATCTCCGCCAGGGTCTCTTCCGTCTCCTTCAAAACCCAGTGAGCCAAAGAAGTCAAGTCCCTCTCCATACCAACTGCCGAGCTGCAGCGCAAACATGAATAATATGTGGAATGGTTCATCTTCAACTCCACTAACACACGGTCAAAACTTCTCCACTCCACCCGTCCTGACAAACAGTTCCGGCCCAGTGTTCATAGCTCCCCCACACCCTTCCGCTGCGCCGGCGCCCCCACCCTACTACAGACAAAACGCGGATTGTTCGTACATGTCCTCTCCTTACATGCACATGAGTAGACCAGGCGAGCAGACTTATCCGCCAACACATATGTAATTAAATGTGCTGTTTGAGTGAAAGAGATGTATATTTTGCAAAAGCTGCAATCACGATTGCGGGAGAATCGTCCCGGCGGAACTGACAGTATGATCGTTGAGTATACGGCCATGATTACAGATGACGCCCAGATGACGTCTCAGATGAAGTCTCATCAATGCCGAATTCGATTCGACTAAGCGCTGTGACTAAATAGCACTTCCCAGGCAAGCGCCAAGAGGTTTTTTGTGTTTATAGAGTCATTTGTACATAATGCAAGTAATGATAAAGCAGTTTTCATTTGAGTGTCGAAATAATAGGCCAATTTCGATATATTAAAATTCATTCTTAGATAAAAGGCATCATCTGAAGGCTCCTGCGAAAAACTCATCCAAATCCTCACTTCATTCCCCAGATCATCGAAGTCACGTTCATTGTTTGAAGTTGAATTTTAAAATCTCGAAATTGGTCTGTTACGCGATTACTATTTGCTCTGTCACTGGATCGAAAAAAAAAAAACAAAAATTCTCGGCCGAACCAATCAGATACAAAACTAAAATCAATTGCAATTTAGTCAGTCTCGTTTCCAGCGCTTGGCACCGCTTGGTTTCTGATTGGCTAGTTGAATCTACTCGGGAATTACTTCGATTTGTCGTTGGCCGGATCTCGAGTGTACTTGCTTCAGAACGTGACTGGGTCTGCAATTACTTTGGTTTCACGATACTTAACTGAAAACTGCTCTAAATGTAAGAATTATTGCCTCAGTCACCGGGCGTTAGATCAAGACTCGATTGTTCGTGAATGATTTAAGCTTAATCAGGATCCCGAGTCTTGTCTGTAAGGTTGGCAACTCAATTAGGAGGAAGCAATTCAAAGGAAGTAACTTTTATAAGCCAACAAAAGTAATCCCAAATTAAAACAAGTCCTGACTTAACTTATTAATTCATGGTACAAGAAAGCGTCATTATGGTTTATCATGTAGTTAATAGTAATAGTTCAAGTTAATAGAGATGTTAGACAATGCGTTCTTCTGCAAATGGCGAAAGATTCACTTCGCGTTTTCCATTTGAAATTGAAAACCGGTGGGAATTCTCCGCCAAATGAAACAGTAAAAGTTTACCCACAAATAAAATACAACGGTACGTGTGGAACCATTTGACAGAAAAACCGGTGACGATTTTTCCCTAAATGGAACAGTAAACGAACAGTACTGCGTTTCATCAAACGCGCACGGTTCCAGTATTATGACGCAAATGATACCGTGATATTCCTATCATTTCGATAAAAACGGGAAAAATAATTAGTTTATTTCAGTCTTCACCTCATACAGCCGAGCACAAATGCTTTACTACTTGTGGAACCTACAAATCAAATCAGATCTAACCGAATGCTGGTGTTTGAGGAGTGAGGAAAAGTGGAGTACCCGGTGAAAAACAACCTGTGTGAGGAATAAAAATAGAGTTATTCCTGTTTTCCAAAAAAATTCCAGTAATATATTAAGGACTTTCCGTTTGTTGTCCCATCGGAACGACCGGTTTTTCCATTCAAAAGGAAAGTGCTCCAGATGTCACAGGGTTCGTGCAGGAATTTCAGAGTTAAATTTAAGGCCTTTTTAAGGAGAATTTAAGGACTTAAATTTGACTTTCAAGGAGAAGAAACGAAGAAGAATAAAGCTTCTCTAAGCGTTTGTTTCCAATAATAGCGGCACATTTTTTGCCAAGGCGCTCTTGAACCAGATCACTTTCTATATTTTTTTCTTTTATTGTTTCCAATATATTTTTTCACATTCAATGCGTATTTAAGTAAAAAATTCAAGGAGTTTTTACGGAGTTTTTTTAAATTTCTCATTTTTAAGGAGTTTTCAAGCGCCCTTAAATTTGCAAAATATATTCAAGTAGTTTTCAAGGAGTTTAAGGAGTAGCACGAACCCTGTGTCATCATATCTGACCAATCACGACAAGCGCAACTAATGCCACCAACCAATCAGAACTCGACGAAAACGCATATATTTCCCGCCAAAAAGATTTATCCGGTGCGAAGGGCGGGAAGTCTTGTATCCTGTATCAACTGCAAGAAAACTTGAAACTGGTGCCAAGCGTGGACATCTCATTGGTTAGGGTGTTTACACGTTTTCCAAAGAAGGCACAACAGCGAATGCAAGATCTTGTAACTTCTCAAGGAGTCAAAAGCAAACAATAGCTCCTTTTGCTGTTCACTGGAAAAACGATGAAGTCTGTTTCATTTCTCTATTTTCTTGATCCACTTTTAGGAAAACTCTGTTGACATATTTCAACCCATGCTTGTAAGACATCAATCCATTGTGAGTAATGAAGTCGCTTGTTACATTTTCATAAATATGAAACACACAATTGCCGATAAATGAGAATAAAATAATTTATTTCTAACTTTTCTGAAGAGTCATCTGGACGGTTTGCTGCATTATGCACTCACTATGAGATATTCACTCCCTGAAGACTGCCAAGATATGAACTTGGGTAAGCTGGTTGCGCTGCATCACTGGCTACACTCTCGGCTGCTCTACACGTAAGGGCCAGACCACCCCCTAAATGTTTCACAAAAGCTTGGACTAGACTTTCAAGATGGCAGCAGAAAAGCATGCAAAGGTTTCTGGCTTTTTTCTGCCCTGCAAGAGCCGTGTTGAGGCAAAGAAAATGTTATTTTAGGAGGCCCGAGTAGCAACTACGTAGAATTGGCGGGTACGTTCAGTTTCTACAGCTCACAAGCTTTCCAATGGTGTATCATGAAAAATGTGATGTGTGATTCCTGACAATATTGATACCTCCAGCATGGTTGAGATTACAATGAGAATTGTCATCTCCATCAAAATTTCCAGTTTTCTTGAAACTTCCTTTCAACTGTTTGTCTTAGGACACTCTTGGAATTATCAGGGAAAATGACTTAAAACAAAGAGCAAGGTTACAATTTATATCAGGGTCTAGCAGTACAAATGATAAGTATGTACATTAAGCATCATCTTTCTAGCTTGAATAATGCCTTGCAGTGACCCACTAGCAGATCAGAAAATGAAAACTAAATACTACAATCAGGCTTAACACAAACATCGAATGGGCTGACGGGGAAGGCGAAAGAGATTGATGACAAAAGAGCAGCTGGGTGTACAGTGAAGTAAGGTGCAAGACTTTCCTACTCAGTCTTGACTTGACAGCTAAAATCCAAGCAGATGAAATGATTTTATTATTAAAGGAAATGGGTATGGCTTTAAAAACAAGTGAACTGGTGCTTTTTGCCAGCTTGCTGTGACATTAACAGGGCCTGCCCCTGGGTTGATGCAACAGAGCACACACTTTAATAATGAGCCTAGCCTAGCTACAGCATCTGCCATTGAAACCACCTGCTAAAAAATGAAAACTCAGAAGTCTGCTCAAAACAGATTTCAAAAAGGAAATCTCTACAAGAGTGGGCATGGTTTTAAAAACAAGGAAACTGGTGCTTTTTGGCACCTCGCTGTGATATTAACAGGGCCTGCCCCTGGTTTGATGCAACAGAGCACACACTTTAATAATCAGCCTGGCTACAGCATCTGCCATTGAAACCACCCGCTAAAAAATGAAAACTCAGAAGTCTGCTCAAAACAGATTTCAAAAAGGAAATCTCTACAAGAGTGGGCATAGTTTTAAAAACAAGGCAACTGGTGCTTTTTGGCACCTCGCTCTGATATTAACAGGGCCTGCCCATGGTTTGATGCAACAGAGCACACACTTTAAATTAACCAGCCTGGCTACAGCATCTGTCATTGAAACCACCCAGTAATAAATGAAAGCACAGACCTCTGCTCACAACAGATTAAAACAAAGTTGCAGTCAACAGTTTATCTTCATTTATTTACTTGTTCACCAATTGAGACTATACCCTAATAATAAGGATTATTGGCTCGAACGGCACTCGGACCCATCAGTGTGCAACTGTGATGCACACTGCTTTACCAACTGGCAGCTGGCTACTTGTCAGTTCATGTTATATCCCAAAATAGGTGAATGTATATTCATTTGAACTGTGGATATGTAATGAATGGGAAGGTGATTATTGCAGGTAATAAAGAAACTTAGGCACCATCAACATAACCACCTCTATCGTTATCATCACCATCACCATTAATGCCACCATCATTATCACCACCACTGCCATCTGTTACATGTATCAGCAGTGTCAGCACCACTACCATCATCATATGCTATACAGGTTTTACCATTGGTTATGTTACTATTTTTGTCATGTTGTTAAGTCTTCAGAATGATGGAAAGTCTTCCAAAATGGACATAGAATGGAAACTCAATTTCTAACATCTAACATGACTAACAAACCTAACATAGTTTGCCCATTTCAGACTACAACTACTATGCATGGTAGCTTTTGTATGGTTTTGTGGTCACTTTGCAAAATCACCACCAATTTCTGTCCAACCAACCACACTGTTGCATTACCATTACTGTTGCAGTATGTAAAACATTGGGGCAATGATAGGATGATAGACCCCCCCCCCAAAAAAAAAAACAAACAAACAAACAAACAACTTTTTTTTTTAATCATCCTGCCCCCACTTTTTGTATAGTATTTTCTTCCCACAACTTGAGCAGAGGTCATTCCACAACTTCAGCAACGTTTTTCTAGTACCACCTTCAATTATTGATTGTACTGTGTGTTTTCTTCCTATGAGGATTAAACCTATTGCCACCATTTTAGAGAAGTCATAGCCGTTGTTCACACTTGGTGCCCGAGAACCAGTGCCTGGGCATAAAATGGTGCTGTGTCCACACATTAGGTACCTGGATTGTAATTATGTACCCTTTAAAAAATAAACAAGCAGGTGCTCACTGCATTTAAGCAGGGGGGCAGGGAGGGGGGGGGGGGGGGGGGNNNNAGTGCCTCAGACCTTCCGAATGTGCACACATGGAACTAGTACTCACTTAAGTGCCTGAGTACAAGGTACCTGCACCACGCACCATTCGGGCGTGTGTACTTGAAAAAAAGAGTGTGTTTACATTAGTGCCCAGCGAGTACCGACACTCAGGCAACGTGCGCGGACACCGACTGTGAACACGGCCACACAGCTGTAGTTGGAATAGTTCCCATACAGGGGAATTTCTAACAGAACCAAGAAATGGTATAAATATTTGCCAATTTTTTAGAATAAAACGATACTTCAAATGAAGCAAGACAATTTTCAAAGAGGGGAAAAAAGGCGAAGTGTTTACTTACAGTGCCTGAGATCGCCAGCGTAAATAGAGGTGTCGTAAGCGCAGAGTTTCTGAGTCGCTGTTTAGTCCGTGACAAATGAAATCTTTGACTTAAAGGCCAAGATTTTCCATTTAAATGAACCCAGGCCTTGAGAAATTCTTCCCTGAAAAACGCCTCCAGTTGTAGACTCTCAGCCGTGTGTGGAATCTCTCGGTTCATCGCTAGGCTTCTCATGCTCGGAGCAGTCTTGGAAGTCTCGGTGCTGCTTCTCCTTCCGTTTGCGCTTGTGATTGAAAGACTGAAGGCAGGCTTCCATTTCCATAATTCGGCGTGGCGCAAATGGAGTTTATCACGACGAATGTGAGTTGTTTTTGTTTTGTTTCGTTTTGATTGTTTCTTTTTTTAAGCAACAGGAGCGTTGTTTTGTCGAACGTGTGTCACTGAACTCTCCACGTGTGCATTGTCGTTCCCACATTGCCCTGCGAAACACTGAAAGTTCCCGAAGATACCCCGAAAGCAACTTCGGCGTTTCGGCCCGACTTGATTCGCGCAGTAACGATCATGATTAAAGAAAACTACCAAAAAACAACGTGATAATAGCAAAACCACACCTTTTCCTGTGGGACAGTCAAGCGGGCGGATTTCTGGCCACAAAAAACCCACTTCCTCTTTTGTGTTTCTGGGTCACGCGCGAAGACAACCCTTTTTTTCATCGAACTCCTCGCACAGCAAAGGGCAAATGCAAAATTCTCATCATGGCAAAAATTTACAGTTAACAATACATGTTCGAGATTTTCCCGACTCGTTGCATCAATAGTTCGAATTCCGCAAGGCACATACAAAAAAAAACAATAACAACAACAACAACAAAAAACTGTTATAAATGAAAAAGAAAGCGCTTTACTTGGGAGGGAGAAATCATGCGTTGGTTGGGTTTCTAAAATTAGTCCATTCGCGCAAGTTTGACAATTCTTGTGCAAATTGTATCATTTTGATACAGTAGGAACAGGCAGCCGAAACCTTACGTGGTTGCTGGCCATCTACTAGGATTGAATACTAATAGCCGATTGCAGCTCACTCATTTTGAGAAATGACAAACGGCGGACTGTTAACTCGGATTACAACGGATTGTATCATCCATAAAATGACGCAAACCAACCAGCCATAACCTGCCGGTTACCCGCCCCCCACCCAACTCCTCCAATCTCCCCACCCCTCTACCCTAGCCCAGGGGCCCCAGTCCTACGGGCTTGCGACTACGTACACATAAAATGGCGTAAATATACATATTTTTTATTTCTTTAATTTAATTATGTTTGGTTAGTACGTTCATACAAACTGTGGATTCCAAACGAAAAGAAGATATTCCGCGGAAAGTTATCTACAATCATGGAGTCTACAGTAAATAGATATCGAAATGCAAGTCTGGCAGTTTTTCAGCCAGTCTTGTTTCTGTTCTTTCTGTGAAATGAGTCCATTCTTTCCTCTTTCTCTCCTCGACACAACACGCATCTGTACTTGGACTTCGTCTTGGCAAGTTGTGCATACTCCTTCTCGTCGATTCCATCACAGTCTGCGCAAAAATAATAGCCTCTTACTAACCGAGCTTGCTCGAGCCGTGCTGGGGAATACCGATTTGCCCGAATCTCCTTTACTAGTAATATCTAATGCTACTAGTTGAATTTTTACAACCCTCCGGTAGGTGAAAGACATTTTAAACTGTGACCATTGCAAATGAAGGCTAGTGTCCTTTATCAAGTGAAGTAGAGATTTTCACGGCGGAGGTTGGGGCTAAGAGTAGCGTATACTGAGAAGTCGTGAAGTGTGACCATTCAAATGAAAGCTACTGAGCAGTATTTTCCTGTGCTGTTATTCATGATCCTGCCCAAGGAGGTTCGATCTTTCGAAATTGTTGCAGCGAAACATATTAAGTAGTTAGGTTTTTTGACTTCTTTTGCTTTTGTTTTTTTCTTAATTAAGAGTTTTTCTTTTTCTTGGTGCTTAACACTACTTCATTAGTCGTTAGTATTTGTTATTGTCCCGTTTCACTGTTTGCAGCTCACCGTTATTCTTGTTACTCATTCGTTTTGTTGTGTCATTATTTGTCAAGTTTTTTAGAATAAATAGGACCTAGGTCAAAGTTTTTTCGGCCAATATCTTGGAAGTTTTATAAGCAGCAAGTTTTATTTCGTCAAGTCAGGACACCGTTAAGTACCGTAGAGTGTGGATATTTTAATAAAAGACCAGCGAACACAAATACGCGTAACTTCGGTTACAGAAATTTTGGATGAAATGGTATAATGTCACCGGCCTTCAAATGAAACTACTAGGGTGACGCCTGCTGTGCTGTAAAAGGTGGTTTTAAGTTTGATTCTCAGCAACCATTGAAATAAAACCTACCGAGCAATACTTTCCAATGCAACACGAGATACTATTGAAGTTTGAATCTTCAGGAGCCACACTGATTATTTTGGTCAAACGTTCTGAGCAGTGTCTTCCTCTTACACAGCTAAAAAGCTGACAAACCTGTGTGAATCCAGCGGTCGCACATGTCACAGCAAACCATGGGCAAGTCTGATTCGTCGTTGCGATAAACTTTCAAACAAACCGGGCAAAAATTCCCAGTTCTGAACAATCTGTGTACAAACAAATATGCAATTTGTATATCAAGACCAGAATGATCTGAGTGACTTCTATCGTCAGGCAAATTTAACCAATCGTCTCTTTATTCCCAGGAAAGTAGAAAAACCTAACCAAGACAGCACTTTGACAAAGTCTGTACTTGTTAGTAAAGTAACATCATAATGCAAATGATCTATTCACCACATTTTAGCGACTAGTTCCCAGGCCATGGGGCCAGTGTTATGATTCTGCGTTCATTTTAAACGATGACGCCACACTACAAATCACGCCTAATGACATCAAAATAAATTATTGGAATTGATGTTCAAACACAACGACTGGAGACAGTCACGCTGGGTGTTTTGCGATCTCATCAATAACCCAAGCATTAGCCTGAGTGGCAAGCGTTTCCGTGGTGTTTACATATGGCGAGAATTTCATTTTTGCACCACGCGCTTTTGTACGTCAAATACACCGCAATAATATTGATCGTTTTCACATGACGTCACAGCGGCCATACTGGTGTACCTAAACAAAGAAACGGCGGCCATTTTGGTATCCCAAAACACTCTTCGGGGAATTGAACAGCATTTTTATGCAAATATTTCCCTTTGTTTCAGTAAATCAATATGGCCGCTGGTCACGTGAGTGAAAACGATCGATAGTTCCCTAGCTTTATTTTGCCACGTGAAGGAAAAAGCCATCTTTCCGCATCGCTGCCCTTTTCCTCTTGATTTAACCCATAAAAAGATGTCAGTTTTCAAGCGAAAACAATATAGGCTGCCAAAAAACGGTTGTTGACAGTTGATAAGGTCTGCTGTTTCTCTCGAGGCGTCCCGCGGGATAAAGGAAATTAATTAAATCAGGCACGTGGCTAATTAACCATATGTGACTATGACGATGAATAACAGTAAAAATAAAAGGAAATTCGACCCATTTTTTGAACGCAGCCTGGCACCGGCAAATCAGATAAAAATGGCCAAATTCCAATAAATATCGTACTGAGATCGGATCAGTTTGAAAAACTGGTATGGTGCCATAGCTTAAAATTCACAGCGCCGGAAAATAATTAAT
>BLFK01000535.1:841002-885737 GCA_014634185.1 Astreopora myriophthalma
CCTTGTTGGATATGAGATTGGTTAATTATAGCCAACTTGGCACTACACTCAAGAAGATACTAGCAATAATAGTCAAAGATCACTTTGTGGTTTTGAATAAAACAGAGAAATCAAAGAAAAAAATCTAAGAAAATAGTTTCCTTAGATTTCTTAATTTGATACAATATGCCATGTATAAAGATCTCTGCCCATTTTTTGATCCTTATCTTTTTTGTTCGCTTTTAGTTTAGTTTAGAAAACTAAGTAATTTTGTTTCATACAAAAACATTATGGCATTTGAAAAGACTAGAATAAACTATCTTTATTGAACAATGAAATTATTTTATTAGTTACAGCGTGTCTTTCAGAGAGATTTTGACAAAAATCTCAAATGTCAATTTCAGTTTGGTGGATACCGGTCACGTGTGACTGACGCTCGGTTACATTTGAATTTAACGCATGCTCAAAAAGAAAAGTGGAAGCAGTTGGCAGAGGTCCCTTCCTTTTCCCGACTTACCTAGGAACATCGAAGGGCCTCTGCTAACAGGCCACGAGTGTAATAGAGGTCTACCGGCAGTTTACAGTGATGTATTACAAGGAAAGCAAGTGATGTATTACACGCAAAGCAATAAACAAGATAGAACGAACCTTTCGTGGCATCTTAAAAATCTCAAAATCAATCAAAATGCTTCCACTTCCAGTCAAAAACAACAAGGCGCACGTGTAGCTTGTAAGGAGTGGTTACTAAGGGAATTTCCTCACCAGTCCCCAACCTATCGCCCCCAAAGTTTATAGCGGTGTGACATAGATTGTGCCCAAGACACAAATACACAGACTGGACCAAGAGTCTGGTTGTAAATAAGAAATTTTGCGGCTGAATAAATGTTAATTTATATTGTGAAATGTATCGTCTTACACCATTGCCCGGTTTATCGCACAGAACGGAAACCCTGTCTAGTCTTCTCGGATAAGGACGATAAACCGTAGGTCCTGTCTCTCAACCCTGGTTCGTAAATAACTCCGTGGAACGTTAAAGAACCCACAGACTGTTCGCAAAGAGTAGGGGCGTTGATCCCGGTGTTGAGGTGTCTGGCCTTGGCAAGGGCACACTATCAATTGGCGCGAAAGCTCTGTTGTGTGGCCCCCACCACCTGTGTATTGGTGGTGAAACTCAAACTAAACCAAACCCATTGGCAATAAAAGCTGGGTCACACCGCGCATCGCTAGCGCTGTTAAACCACACTTCAAACATGTTTGCAAAGCTGGTAAGGAAAACGGTGTACGGACGCGAAATGCCGCAAGCACTGGAGGCTATGATTTTCCGATTCCAAACAGCAAAAACACGAAAATTGCATTTGTTCCATATTAAGTAACGCATGACGTGTGAAGCTCGCACAACATAACACAGGCCTGTATCATGCAGGACTCGTTTTTTTTAATAATAATAATAAATAATAGTTTTATTGCTTCTATAGCGCATGATACATGAGAAGATGCTCTCGTGCGCTTTACAATGACAAAAACTAGAATTCTACTATTTGCAATCAAATCGGTTACATAAAAAATGGAAAAATCTAAAGCTAATTAATATTCCAACTATAAAATTGCATAATATCAACTATAAATTCATACTTGATCAGATATTCTGTAAATTATAAGCTTTCCGAAATAAATGAGTCTTAAGGGCTTTCTTGAATGTTTGTACGTTTTGAGAATGGCGGACTGCACGTGGTAATTTGTTCCATAAAGCTGGTGCAGCCGCTACAAAACTACGATCACCTAATGTCTTTAGAGTTTTTACTCGAGGAGGCTGAAGAAGAAGCTCATTAGTAGATCTAAGATGATATGTACACTGAGTCCTAAGGGTGATCAATTCAATTAAATACGCTGGTATATTTACAGTCCTGCTAACGATCTTCTCGTGTTAATTAACCTCACATTAGACTGGATCAGTGTGCAGAATTCTACCTCCTCATTCTTTGTAAATTTTGATGTTATAGGGGCAAATGCAGCTTGTCGAAAGCAAACCTCTCTTGATCAAGGTGGTGCTGGTTCAACATCCACTAAAACCGGTTCTTTCTGCAGGTACCGGAGCACGGGTGACGTAAAAGAAAAGAAATAAAAGACAGAAAACAAAGCACTGACTTCAGATAAACACTGATCTCCTGAACAAAATACAATGCTTACCGGTACATCCAGAAAGATCCCTAAAAGCACCTTAGTAGAGGGAGACTTATTCGGTGGAATTAAAAGTTGCTCAGAAATTACAAAACATCCAGTAAAATCACCGTTCGCAGATAATTTATTGACAAACCGAACTTATTCCTTTCTTGACCAAGATAACGTCTTGCAAATCCACCTTCTCAGATGAAGAATGAGATTGATTTAAAGTCGATGATTGCCATTCATTCAGAAATGAAGCCGTTCACTGCCAATGGTGACTTTATCGATTTTACTATGTCTAACGCCAGACGAATTTATTCGTCAACGGAGGACCCCTCGGCCGTGAAAGGGTTAAATAGATTTCACTCTAGGCCATTCTTTTCCGCAACTGAAAGACAGTTACAATCTATGATAGTAGAGTAAGAGGGTAAACGAATACATTTTTAAACGATCAGGTTTACACAGTCGGTCAGTTGCAACAAAGTTCCTACACGTGGTATCTGCAGGTAAGCCTTGTCGCAAATGCCGCGATGATTTATGATTTAACTTATGGCCATTTACTAAGCTTTGAAAGCTGAACCAACAGAAGGTTGCCATCACAGAAAGGCTATTAAATTGAGATTGAAAACCAAGAGTCTGCATGTTTGATAGAAATCTCAGTTTTAGACTGAAGTAACTCGTAGTCCTTGGTATTTGCTCATTAAATCTACCAACGTGTCATGACCTGTTCAACGGTGAACTGGTAGGATACTACACTGAATTATCAGACAGGCTCTATACACGTATCTCGTCCCGTATTAGCGTTCAATATCTTCAGCCACAAGATTCGACTGACCACTCAACAGGCAACACTAATTATATAACCGAGATATTTTTGGCCAGTCTAAGTGTGGTAGTGCAGGACACATTTGGAAGAATAGGCGTTAGTAACACGAAGAATATCATATCCGACTATTTCTACATGTTTAGCACCCATTCATTATTTCGCGTTTTAAATGGATTGGCAGAGAAATGAGGCTTCCTTCCTTTCCTTTTCGCAAATTGAATTTGCGCAATTCAGTGCGGTTAAAGCCGACTATGTTACTTGAAACATTTTTTTCTGTGATAAGAACGTGGGGTCTCAAGCTGAGTTGAGTTGACAACTCCTGTGCATTGTAAGTCTAGTTTCTTCAAGATTTGACTTCTGAAATGTCCCCCAAAAAATGATATTTCCAGGAGAAAGGACAAGACATTCCACGGAGTAAACACCTTCCAATTTGCAGCTACTTGCCCTGATTTTAGAACATACGTATTTCGCTAGCAGGGGGAGGTGTTAACCGCAGCATTAATTCTAACAGTTTTTCCTCAGTTGTCTTTCATCGCGGTAACTGATTTGTATTCGGTACAGTAACAAATAAAACTAAAAATAACATTGCTATAACTCTAGCTAAAGTACAACCAGTTTCTATTCAATTACATCGCATACCAGTGGTCCTCAGCTAAGAGTCATCTATTCTAATCTCCCTGTACTGAAGATAAACAAATCGTATCTTCAAAACCAGAAACTGCCTTCAACTCTTCGAATTCTACTCAGGATTTGACCTCTTTTTCTGGATGCGCTGTTTGACCGTAATGGTCGAATACGAAGTTACTCCATAGACCCTCTGTTGAGAAAAACACCAGTGTCTACACAAGACAGAAATAGGCCAAAATAAAGCAGAATGATCTTGGATACCTCCTTTAAATTGCATTGTACAATGAGAGTAAACTGAACGCAAGGCTACATTGTTAATGAAAAGAACAGACTTACGATTCCGCCCAACTGCTGAGTGAAACAGATTGTCCACAGAACAGAAATTGGCCAAAAGATTTGCCTTCTTTTTTAAATTGCATTGTACAGAAAAACAAAAACGAAGCATGTTTCAGTATTATCAAGGGAGCGCACTCAGTTAAGATTAGCCACTAAAAACTGACTTCCAGCCGTCTACTTCTGTGAATAGTGCCTGTATCTGTTGAACGAAATCAATGATCATACGAGCACGAAACAAGAACTGAGAAAAAATGAGACTTTGATGAGAATATTGTTCTGATATGACATAATCTACGCGGCTTCAGTAGCCAGGCAGGCAACAAGAGCGGTGTTAGCACAGAGGAACAAAGATTAGGAAGCCAACCAAACCAACAAAATTCATAGATAAATGCTCATTAAACCTATGGTAAACAGCTCCGTTCAAAAATACCCCCTTAAAGAGTCAAGAAAATAGCAAAACAAAAGACTTTATTAAACCAACACAGCGCAAACGAGTTCCCCCACGATGAAGGACAACAGAACCAAATAAATTTAATAAAATCCTCCGGCTCGCTGACAAGGAAACTTAAACGTTTCATAGCTAATGGAATTAGGCGTTTTATTTCCGTAGTATAAATGTGCATGGATTACTCAATGGGAACATTTTAGACGAGAGGAAAAAGTTGATTTTCGACATTGTGCAGTTTCTTAAGTGCTGTAAGTGCCGAAGAGTGACAGAATAAAGACTAAAGTAATTACAAAGACAATTAAGTAGTTACACGTCAATTCTCTTTCCTCTCCTAGTTTGCAGATTATTGAAGTTTTACCGCCAAAGGTTGTAAAAATCAGCCAGGGTGTCAAAACACTCTACCTTGTAATAGCACGCTCTAAAGTCCTTTCAATTTTGCGCTAAAATAAATGTAATAGGGCTCAAAAATCAAGACCAAAACACCAAGCCGATATGTGTGATTGCTTAATATTAATGTCAGACACGAGACTGTTCAATTAGAATAAGTTCAAAACAGAAGGTAACAAGCCATATAGGCCCGACCGTGTGGCAGTAGATATGCGGTATGTAACCCTACCCCGACACCGACTGATTCGCGATAATTTTATGCCACACGCGCACGCATTTCCACTGTCACTCGTATGGCCCTTATATATTTCAAGAGCTCTTTATCGCAAACAAAAGCCGAGTTCAATGTGAGGTTATGTTTGTAGCAAGACTAGTCCTTCATTAAACTGAAAGACAAACCTCTTTAAACGGAAAACAACAAAGGATTAGAAAGTACTCCGGCTCGTGCATTACAAACTTCTAAATCGTTAAGGAGGGGCTAAAAGTACCTGCGTTGCCAATCACATCGGTGATGGCTAAACGATTTGCGCATTATCCTCGAGCCAATTACTAAAAAGACGTGACAATGTCAGTAACAGTATTAGCTTTTGTACATTAACGGGGTTAATTGACTCGAATCTCTGCGTTATTTTAATCAAAACTCAATTACCATCCTCGCGTCTTATTGGCCCATTCCTGATGACCTGTCCCCGGTCGAGGACTGGCTGTTCGCCGTGGACAAACACCACTTGTGACGTAATGAATGAACACTGTAAGTAATTCGTAAATCCTTTTTCGATACAAAGCGCTTCGCATATTGAGCCAATTGGTCAGTCAGTGTGAAACAGTGACCCCGAAAGTGATCTCCTCTTCCGGCAGTTTGTTGAGCAACCAGCGTTTTAAGTGCCCAACGTTTATCGATCTTCAGTTGTAAATAATTCGGGTGAAAGGATTATGTCCGCCTTCAGATCTTCCTTTACCATTGAGAGCATTCTTTCGCGGCCAACCCATCAACGATGCATGCCGTATACAATTCCACACCCGTGTCCAATTATCCCCAGTGCACCAGGTTACATAGGTACAGTACTTTCCTTTCTTCAAATTGTGTTGCATCTCAACAAGCAGATAGGTTTTCTCGTCTCTCATAACAACATGCGCCGCGCTCAGCCGTTGGACTCGTGTGCCGATTACACGGCTCTGTTGCAGATTAGGCTGAAATCTTCCCTCCTCCTCTTCACGTGGTGTCATTTCAAAGATCATTATACCGAATCAAGCACTTTAACGATTTGTTGCTCTCTGAATCTCACTAACACTTTAATTCTGTCTATTCTAGATACACCTACTGTTAGAGATTAAGGTTTCAACATCTTAGAGTGTACAACGAACAGATGGTTACCGCGATACGTACGAGCAATACGTAATAAAGATAACCAGACCAAGCAGTTTTCTTCGTTGCCTATTTTCACGTTTGCGCAAAATTATTTTTCAGGGTTTCCGCGCTTTAGTGATCTGCTTCGCGCCCAGCCAAAGCGCAAACGAAGACATCGCACAATATTTACAGAGGAACAGCTTGACCTTCTTGAAGGAACCTTTCAGAAGACACATTATCCGGATGTTCTTCTGCGGGAAGAGCTCGCAATGAAAGTGGCCTTAAAAGAAGAACGCGTCGAGGTGGGTTTAATTTATGAACTGTGAAGAAAATACTGAACTCTGATTATTTGAAGCCTTGTTAAAGCTGCTTAAATCGCGTCTATTACTTTAGTATTGCACCTCTGCTTAATCCTTGACTTTCATGTTCTCAAGGGGTAAAGAGGGCAAGCAAATAGTTTTTTTTAATAGTATTTATTTTATTAGTATACGAACAATTCCAGTCATTTAACGCAGCATTTAATGTCATTGAGCACAAATCGCGGAAAGCAGGTCACAGAAGCAATTCGGGCAACTCACCGCCTCTATCGGAGGAAACCAAAAATATGTGTCCAAGACCAGGTAATTCTGACCCGTGGGTAAAATGATATCAATGTCAAATAATCTGCATTTCCTTGAGAAATATTAGCTGAGGAGAAATATCTATGAATTATTCGTATACTTTCAAATAGTTCTTTCCCTCCAAGCAAACATGCGCGCCTGAGTTCAAGCACACTACTAGTTCGTGAAACGGCCGCAGTGATGCGTGCAGATTTCACAATACAAACACAGCTCACCTTACTTGATTCTATTGCTGGCCTCACTAAGGGCGCCGCTGCTTAATCTTAATAATTGCGGGGTAAATACGATAGCATATCGCTGTCAAACTGTAAAAGATTAATGATTTCACTTCAACGCTACTAAGTTCATGGCATGTCCAAAAATTTGAGTGACATGGGTGTACAACGATGCGTTTCGGCAACACGCCCGTTTGCAAACCTGGTATTTGAATATTGAATAATGTTTGGTATTTAATATGAAAATGCTGTTGTGGGACCCTCTTGAGTGATCTTTTGGAGAAGAAGGTGATCTTTAGAGAACAAGGTGTGTTCAAAGTGGAGCCAGGCCAGTTTTAGCAAACTCGAGGGGTTTTCGTTTCGCACAAGAAGCGAAAACAATCGTGGCTCGAGATGAGGAAACCAAGATCAGGTACTTATGTTTTAACTCTGGGAAAACTATTGACCAAGTATACTGGACTTAAATGTTGAAACATCTGTGATCGTGACGAGTTAAAGACGACCTGCAATTTCTCTCTTAACGACGAGTCATATTGATTCAGAAGGAACGGTCTCCTTGCCGCCACAATGGCGCGCCATTTTGCAATTGTCCAAACGGAGTTGACACCCATTTCTCTGCGAGCCAGTTTTGGCCAGCTTTGCCGATCATAACACCCGTAAGCATCAAAATCGAGTAGCTTTTATTAACTTTTCCAAAAGAAGTAGGATCAGCACTTCTGAAGCTTGACATCGACACACTCGTCGTCTTCATGTCATAGTGTGATAAGGTGATTTGCACCAGTGGCGACCTTAAGTCTTGAAAATGTGTGAATTCTCGCGCTTTATAAACCCGGAGCATTAAACCTTTAATTGAATCAAGTAAATCGTCTTTGCTGTTCACACTTCGGAGTCAACAGTGAAGTAGTTTATTAACAAAAAAGGAAGAATTACTAACGTTAACTACGTTTGCACATTAAGAAACCAAGCTCGGCATGCATGGCACACTTGTTCAATCTGAGAGTATCACAATACGAAGTCTCTCTCCGCAAATTTCAGTAGCAATTTCTTCTCCTCCTTTGAAACATTGGTTGGATAACTTCACACTTTCACCTTAATACATCTTCTTAGTGTATACAGTTATTATCTTCCGAGTCTGGCAATTTGAAACATTTCTTAAGAGATTTGCATATAGAAGCGGTGGCCCAGGCTAATGTTTGCCTTTTGCACAGTTTATCCTGCCTTTTTCGATGTCTGTTTACAGTAACGTCCTTTTAGAGTCATGTATGTCTATTTTCATTATATAGCAAGTGGGCTTGAAAACATTTGCAGGACAGCTTTCTCAACTTTTGAGAGCCTGAACAACTCGACCTCTTTGTCACCGAGCCATTTTGATCTCGCTTCGCAAGCTGTGTGATCATGAGCAAGTTGGACCGTAGCTGATCATTCTCAGTGCTCCTAGGTTCTCTTACACATCGTACTAAGATGAGAATCTGATAAAAAGGGATCTTGACTTGCTTTGAATTGAATGAAGCAAAATTTGTAGCAAATGAATGCATTAACAAACAACTCCACTTATTTGCTGGAGCCTGCATTCTCGGCTGAGAAGGTAAGCCGAGTGGTTGTGTTCTCTCTGCACGGTGAAAGCGATTTGAACATAAAAGATCATATGTTTTTTGTCACTAAAAGTTACCAGAGCCATTTAACCTTCACAATCAAAACTATCTCAGTATTCTACAGACTTTGCCTGGCTTAATCTCGCTGCAAAACAGGCCTATCACTCAGTCGTTTCTGGCATAGTGTTGGCAGAGACGCCGTGAGTCAGTTCACCACCCAGACGAATAGATTGCGTTTGAAATGGAAGAAAAGAGGTAACACTGATCCATTTTTGTGTAAAGATGTTGCTTTTTGATGTGAATCATTTTTGGTTATCAATATAATTGCGGACCGTGTGAAGGAATATGAATCCATATTTCACACCACATTAATTATCCGCCTACGATGCAGCGTTAAAACATTGGAGACAGGAATCAACTCTTGCCGGGAATATAAAATAAACTGTGGTTCATAATTCAAGAAGACAAAAACTTGGTTCAAGCTTGTGTGTTATAAGAAAACACGTGCGGTTTGACATGTAGTGTCGAAAGTCGACTTCTTCAAGTAATACGTGAGCCGACAAGGCATAACACAAGTAGGTGCATAAATTGATGGTGTATCAGGGAAGTGTATACATGTGTTATATATTCCCGCGTTCTCTTTCAACATCACCAAATGCTATTTGACAAGTTAGCCGTAGAGGTTGAATGTCTTGGTTTGCTTAGAACGAGTTTATTCTAATGAGCAATAATGGGCAAGGCCTTTGGTTGTACACTGACAAAGCTCTTCAATTCATCGGTGTTGCTTTGAGCGTGCATGAAGAGGCACAACCAAGCGAACATCGAACAAGTATGTTCCCGGGCAATGCTTAGCGAGAGCGTGAAAGTCCGTGGAGACATTTTTTCTCTCCTTTTTGTTTACTATGAATGCTTTTAGAGCCCACCGATTCATTAGCAATGCTGCATTGGATGAGTGCCTTACGTACAAGTAGTTTTTAATAGGCACTAACAACTGCATTGTTTCAAGTAAAACTCACATGGAAATGACATCTTATTTGTCGCTATGATGAGATGATTCTCTATATGACACGCGCCTACGTACTGAGTTTTCAGTAGATCCTTGGTTTTCGGTATTTTAGTGAGGCGTGAATCAGTTTGCGGCGTTTTTTCACATCATTATGGTCTGGTAGGGCAGTCGGTTTTAACACTTTCAGAATCAACAAGTGTTTTCGTTTGCAAGTATTCTTGTCTTCTTCCACGTTCTTGCTGATATCCGGCTGTTCAACTGATCCATGAACGAAATGAACTCGCTGAAGACGGCACTCGTTTCATCGAGAGATTCACGGGGGTTTTCTTGTAGTCGAGTCTCAAACAGTACTTCCCAGCATCTTGCTGAGAGAATGTACGTGTTTCTTTGTCTGACTTGATCAGCTTCAAGCCGATATCCCAAATAAATTCCGATTTGCATTGGTGCTTGATTGTAGCTCGTGATCCACGTGATGAGTTGAGTTAATATCTATTTTGAGGTTACGTCCTTTGCAAGAAAGCGTAAACATGGCATTTGCACTTCAGCTAGTTGTTCAAAACGAGGGGTGACAACTCCAACAAAGCCTTTTTCGGAAGACTGAAAACACACATGATTCTTTCGGGAATCTGGAGATTTCGCAGGGAAGCGGGGGACTAGTGAATTTTTCTGGGAAACACGACGTATTTTATTTTTATATTTTACAGGGAAAAAAATCAAGACATTGGAACATTTTTGTAGGATTGTCACCCAAAATTCGGGAGGATCTGTCAAATTTCCGGAAGAACATAAATTTATAGATAGTGTTGCTCAAACAATGTTTGTTAGTATCGTCACCCCCCGTTTTAATCAAAACTGATCGAGTACGGACGTGTTATATTGCATCGTTGTGCGCTTTTTGTTTTATCAGTAGTTGACCCCTTTTGTGTTACTACACAGTTCGCTTGTTCTTCCTTAGTGGTTTATTGACCAGTTCAATTTATTATTGTGTTTTTGATATAATAACGTTGTTGATTAATGTCTCGGCTTTTTGCTAACTTAATCAACTTCTGCATGTTTGTTCTAAAAATAAGACAAGAACAACTTTGTATACCTTGCGAGACAGTTATTCCTTGTCTTTGTGCTCTGGGAGAAACGAGAGGGAAACTATTGTTCCCGAGCAGAAAGAGAAGGAAAGTCTGTCCCCCAGGGGAAACTTTGTACGTCTGAAACTAACTTCGTTTTTTGGTGAACCATATCCCAGATGTGTAGTTCGGTAGTCTATCCGGTCTTGAATTTTTACCGAGATTGAGGCTTTCATATTGTTAACCTGATAATAGAGCAAGGCTCAACGGCACACTGAATAAAACAATGAAGGTGATATGGAAAATTCTCTTTACACTGGACCTGGACCTCTCTAATCTGTGCCTCTACTGGCTTTCGGCTAACGGGGATGGCAGCGGGCCATGTACATGAACTAGAAATTCTTCATCTGTTCATTTACTTAAATCAATAAGCACGATTGAAAGCTTATAAAATGATCGAGCAGCCTATACCCCCATGGGCCAGGGTGCCACAGGGTGCTGTAAATTGTAAACAAGTTTCTTCCTCCTCAAACAGGTTTGGTTCAAGAATCGAAGAGCAAAATGGAGAAAGCAAAAACGCGAAGACCAGGAGGCAAAAACGAAGAAATTAGAGGACGCAAAAGCGAAACCAACAACAGACATCTCACAATTAACAGAAGATAGATCTCCAGCTGCAAATACCACGGGAAATCAAAGAGACGATTCGCGAACCGTATACGAACACAAAATTAGCGAATTAAGTTCTTGTTTGGTTCAACCAGAATCCTCCGGATCACCAAGATTTCATGAGACAAATACACCACGGCTATCTAAAGTACCATTTACTGGTGCTTTATTTACTGGTACTGAGGTTTCATTTGAATAATTTCAATGAACGGTTGCACCTTCACAATTTATCCACAGACCAGAAGTCCGTGGCCCATCAGTTTACGGTATTTTCTATTTTTAGAACAGCTGCTGCTAGATTTGTGCCCTGATTTGCATTTAGCACGAGCAATCCCTCGTGCGGTTCTTGGTTGCGGACCTATGAGATGCGTTGTGGTTTTCAGGCCCAATCTGATTGGCCATTATTTGGCCGGACTTCTATACTAAATTCAGATAATACTGTAAACTGATGGGCCAAGGCTAAATGAGACATATCGAGACTTCTGGGTTATGAACCTCTGACAGACTGACTCTGTAACATAGCCAAGCACCACTGCAGCATGAAACACATAGTGGTTGTGTTTCGAGGTCTTGCGTGTGTAATATTGTGCATAAAACACGCGTTAATTGTCAACTCAACGAACACACTTTCCAACGCCCAACGCCAGGCAAAAGCAATTCAAGCGCGGTTACAAAGGAACAGCACAGTCTGGCATTTCATTTCGCTAAGACAACCGAATATATTAGCATACGTGCCCAAGTAGTATTTATTCGCAATTTCCCAAGCAATGCCGGTGATGAATAATTATCGTTAAATGCTCAATTTATTTGTTCATCTTACGTAAATTCGGATATGTAAATAATCGCAGCTGAAGATGGACATTTCTCCGGAGAATATAGGATTTATACATCTTTTGTTTGTTTGTTTGTTTGTTTTTATGTTTCAGGAAATTTCTCCATTTTGTTATATATATACATATATATGTCACAGTATCAAGTTGTTGGATAATGGCAGATCCCCCATCACTCCGAAACCCAATCCCCCTCGCCCAGCTTTTGGATTGGACTCTGCATGAGCCTTTTTGTGGGGTTTGGGATCTAATTAAGTCAAAATAAAAGCCATCAATTTGACATACAGTGAAGTAATAACATACTTCAGTGTCATGTAGATAATTATTCCACGTCATGCATAGTAAATAATTGTTAATAATTGTCAAAGTTGTAGCTCATGTTGTATTATTTAACTGAACACTGGATGTCATTTTTGTTTAAACTTTTATAATTAAAATAACAGGTTCAAGAATGTTGCATGCATCTATCCTTTTGTTTTTTCAATAAGAACGATACTTGGCAAAGTCACCTTTGAAGAAGTAGATCGTTTTCACATGACGTCATGGCGGCCATATTGGGGTACCTAAAAAAAAAACCGGCGGCCATTTTGGTGTCCCAAAACGGTCCTCAGGGAATTAAACTCCATTTTTATGCAAATATGTGGTATTGTTTTAGTAAATCACCATGGCCGCTGGTCACGTGAGTGAAATGAACCACTTAGATGTCCCAAACTCCACACAGTGGACATAAATTATAACTATTTCTCTTCTTTTTTTCTCCTTCTTTCTATAATCAAAAGCAATCTGAATTACAAATAGTTTTGTTTTTCTTTCTTTCTTCTTCGTTTTTATTACTATAGTTATGTATCCATCATTAACAGATCTATAATTATTTTAATCCTTTTTTAAATAATATTCTGTGCGAGTTGAGTTGACTTGACTTGACAAAGTAAGACCTTCCAGGTGAGGGTAGTCCAGAGATGACGTTTACTTCCGCTCAGGTTGTTTAAACGTCAGTCAATATCATCAACAAAAGTCCATCTCAGGTCTCCACTCAGACGATCTTACTTCATCAAGCCTCAGTATGATACGACTCCTGGGTTCAAACCATTTCTAAATTTAAGAACAATACTCTTGATAAGAACCAAGTATGAGTTCCTAATTACACTGCGGAATGCGTGGTTGGGAGTGAAGCCCTTAAAGATGGTGGTAAATTCCCCATCGTACAGAGATTCAAACTCTCAGTGCATCAGAGGGGATTACAGGTTGCTAGTGGCTCATACACAGATCGAGAAAGAGACTGAGCTACGCTATGAAATTGACGGAGCCACGCCAACAGGAAAAGTTATTAGTTGAATGAAAATAGTTCGCCAAGTCCGTGGGGTTAAAGAGTACCCATCCAAAAGATGAATTCTTGTTTCATGTTTTTACAGCTTTTTTAACTAAATAGTCCCAATATGGAATGACATCATTAGACAATTTACACAAGTAGGCTTATCTGACTCTTAAAAGTGAGAGCTACATTGCAAACAAGCTCGGTGGCTTGAACAGCGTTGGAAACGCTTCCTCAGAAAGGTCTATGAAACTATACGCTTCAGTTCCACAAGTTTGGTTGCTAGATATGAGTAAATACAGACATTGTAGACATAGTGACAGATTACCTGGCCGATTAATTTCTTCAGTCCATGAGGTTAAGAGAAAAAGGGCCAGATTGCAGGTCAGCAAACAGATTACGGCATTTAGGATAGCAGAGAGTAATCTGTGAAACAATCTTAATTTCGTGCTATAGCGTGCATACGGGGTCAGGGGATACCAAATAGTAGCGTATTTAAATACATCGGAATTTTTACATAATCATCTCACGCGAAGAATAAAGACATCAACATTCTTTTTACGAAAAATAGTTTTCGATAATGCTCAGCTATGCTTGTTCAATCAATGGAAAGGTGAACATCAATGAAATTGTTGTATCAGCTTTTTATTTGTGTAAACTGACACGATGGAAAGATGAGGAACAGCGGAGCAAAATAGCTAGATTTATTTGACAGTAGAAATTAATTACAGTTTACCCGTGTCAAGATCATGAAACTTTGTTGGCGTTCTCAATAACACGCTTCGGGTTTTATATCCTAGCCTGAGAGCAGGCTCAGTCTTCGTGGGGAGACTGGAGTGAGAGGCCAGAGCGAAGAGCCCAGCTGCCAAGTTGATAGAGCTTTTTGCAAAACTACATTAAAAGCCGTGCGCAAGTTAGCCAGTTGAGGTTCTGAATTGCATTGTGCTTAGGGTCAAATTAATAACTCTGTTTGTGTGGATGTGGTATACAAGACCATCTGATCTTGGCTATATGTTACATCCTTGAAGAAGCTATTGCTTTGAATAGCGATTTCAACATTCCACAAACTCATTAATGATTTCACCACTTTAATTAAGAAACAAAGCCCAATCAGTTCAAAGATGTAAAAGATGGGGGACATCATCACAAAACAGGAAGTTCGATCTTAATAGCCTTGCAGTAACGGGTTATAAAATTTCAGCCTCCTTCCGCGTACAGAACAAAATAACGCCTGTCAACTCACCGTACCGCTTTGGCATCGCACACAAGTACAAATGTACTAGCTTGCAATTGCAAAAACACGGTTACAACCATTTCTATCAATTTAATCTGCCGCCGGAGTGACGTTTCGTCACTGCACCAATTGACATTTCCAAAGTCCAACTCGTGTGTAAATAAGTTGCCCAAACATTTCAAAGCTTCTCCTCAAAGCAACATGTGAGAATACTTAGATAAACTAACATTGCATTCCACCAAAACTTAAACGCTTCCGCTCAATACTAGATTCACCTTTTAATGCAATATTTGACATGTGAAGATTAATGATTTCTTGCCCGTCAAGACCTAACGCCTTCCAAACTGTTTTGTGTTTTTCCAAAGTGGCTATTTCCGTTAAATTGGGCTCTTTTTTCTTTACTTTAGCACTCAGCAAAAACATGGCCACTTTGTGCTATATGCTCAAGTTGTGCAGAGCTGAATCACTGACTATTTTGGACCTTAATTGTATTTTCTTTTTTCGCAACATGATACAATCAATAAAAACATTCCTGGCAGTGTTGGCGTTTTACCCTGTTTTTTGATTATCAGCAATGATCATCAAAAACCCCCTTTTGTGCACATTTATTTGCAATACTGATTTACAAAAGATCATGCAACCATGTGTGGCCTCGTCGACAATCACGATCATGACCTTTGCGTTCAGAAAAAATATCATTGAATCACTTTTATTGGCGCCGAAGAGGACTTGCAAACGTAGGTAATGAAAAGGGCAATTGAGGGCATACCAATAAACCTTCCTTAACTGCACGGTTTGTTAACAGGTTATAATTTAAGACCTCATTGAAAGGTCAACTAGGTGGCCTGCACGAATTCTTGTAAAAACGTTAAAAAGAGAAAATATAATCGTTGGGGTGTGCTTAGGTACAAGCAAGGAAAATAATATGGGCATTTTGAAAAAGGAAATTAGTCTTCTTCACCGTTTCGAAGACAGATGGTCAGACGTGTTTATTATTCGGAAAAGGAACGCAAATACCACCCACCAATAGTTTGATATTTTGTTTTGAAGTGAATGTCACAGGATTTTTTGTTTATATTTTGATGCATGATTTGTTACACGACGAAAGGGAAACGTTTCATGAGATCGACAAGGTCTGATAAGCCATGTTTTCGCTGTTGTTCTTGCGCGATCTTAGCCTTTTATGGAGATTGTCCGGCTCCAGAGGTACAGGGGAGTAAATAAAGTGACAGCTATGCAAAGGCTATACCACTGCAAACAACTGCACGAGGGCCAGAACACTCACGAAAGGGAATTGCTACCGATTTATTTCTCTAGCATGAAGTATTTAAGAGAAATCACTACTACCCCAAAGGGGTTAAACAGTCGTTGCCATTTTGACGACAGCTGATTGTTTTGTTTTGTTTTTTGTTTTCACTGTTATAAGTTTGTTCGGGCAAATAAAGAAGATCTGTTCAAGAACCGAACGCCGTGGCGGGCATTAGTTTTGGGTATCAAACCATTTTACGATACAACTGAAGACTGAGACACTTTACAGCTAAAACTAGCTCTAACCTCACCCTGATGCTAACCCTAAACAAGCTAATCCCCTGTGGCCCACGGTTTTTTTTTTTTTACCCCTAAAAGAGACCATTTTTAACCTGGCTTTCATCGCCAGCCAGATTCTGTTTATATAATTTTTTAACAAGGGCTAGTGAGCGGCACAAAGGATTTGTAGTTGTATACTTATCGTTTATTTCCGACGCGTTTCGTCTCTAACTGAGACTTCTTCAGGGAATAAATACAACTAGCATAGGGCAGCATATACACCATATAGGTGTGCTAAGCTTAGTCTACAAATAACCGTGAATAATAACTAAAATATGCTGAGACACGCTGACTCAGCATATTTTAGTTATTATTCACCGTTATGTGTAGGCTAAGCTTAGCACACCTATATGGTGTATATGCTGCCCTATGCTAGTTGTATTTGTTCCCAGAAGAAGTCTCAGACGAAACGCGTCGGAAATAAACGATAAGTATACAACAACAAATACTCTTCCTTTATGCCACTCACTAGCCCTTGTTAACTTGTTAAAAAATATTAAAAATTAAAAAAACAACAGCAACAACAACAAACAAATAAACATGATAACATTACCATTTAGCCCGAAATGAGCCAAAATATGACCCAATTTAAAAAAAGGGAAAATTCAATGAAAACGAGGTCTAATAGCCCTATAATGGACTTTTCTCAGACGTTTAAGGCCTCTCGTTTAATTTACACGAATAAAACAAGTGTACGGAAGCCAACAACATAAAATTAACATGAACAAGAACAGTCAATAAATTATGCATAGTAACCACACGAATGCAATCTGGATTCGAAGCATAGGTCGCACAAGAGGCTCGCCCACAGCGAGCTTTACACTGAGCTCGCCTGTAAAAGGTCCTTCAATGGGCCAAAACGTTTAAAATGACAAGTATGACCACTCCAAAAACAAAACAACACAAACTGAAATTAAGCAGACAATAGTGTGTTCCTAACTACACTGTACAAGGACTATCAGGTTGTTCTGAACTTGTTTTATGGAAGAAAAAACAAGAACACAATGGGGTATAGCGCACCGAACAGTGTTTGTTTGCATTCCCATATTCGTTATACCATCTTACATCTTTGGCTCGAGTGTGAGACTGCTTTTCAACGTAATTATCTCTACGTTGCACAGACTGGTGAAGACTTTTGCAGTGCAACTCAAAGTTCACTTCGAAAGTTGGACATTCCAAACGAAAGGTTTCAAGTCTGACGTTAATTGCATTCAATTAATTCGCCGCTTTTCTAGCCTTTCGTGTGACCACATGACCCAAAACATGCTTCAGGACGACCTGTGAGATACAGACAAACAAGACAAAACAAAACCAAAAAAGAGAGATTAGAAATTGCTGTGTATAGCTCTAAAAACATGAACGTAAGGAATAGAAGGAAGAATATTAACGGCGTGTATAACAACTGACAACTTTGTAAGCTTTATTAACTTTGTAAGTTTTATTAACAGGAAGTGTTGGATCTGAGTGTCACATTTTTTATTCCCTGTTCTTTTTTTAAGCATTGAGCATTCTCTTTTCACCTTTTCTTTTCCTGGTGGTCTTTTAGTGATAAGTTTCAGCTGTTCATTAGTGCATGTTTTTTTGGACGTTTTCGTTTCATTACTATGCTTAACTCGCTTTATTTTCTTTCCTGATTATTTATCAGTGTATATAAAACCCTTAGTTCCACGTTGTTTAGTCGTCTGTACTCTTCGTAAAAGCCGTTGCGCTACGCTAAGTTCCATTACATTTAGTCCATCCAGTTATTTCGTTCCTCTATTTGGCAGTATACGTCTATCTTGTAATTCCTGCAGTCGTAACAATGTAACTATTCACTTTTCGTCGTTTGTCGCATTTCGTTTAACCTCTGTATCGCGTTTAGTTTTGTAACCTTTTATTTCGCTTACTTGTGTTGCAGTTTTCAACCCACATTTGCTAAATTAAAGTTTTACTTAACATCGCGTGGTGTTAGTAAAGTTACCCGCCTGATCCCTTCGGGCTGTGTAGCCTTCCGGCAGTTATAGGTAGTTTGCACGTTGCGTCATCGTCGCCTCGTTGGTGGGCGAAAACAATTGGCCATTCAGCCTCTTTTTCAAAGCGAGTCTCAAGTGCAAAGTTTTTCTTATGAAAATCAGTTTTCAATCACATGCAAATTAAAACTAATTACTATCACAAACTTTCGCATGTGAACTCGCTTTCAAAAAGAGGCTGACTTATACTCGGAAATGGCCTGATCTGTCGTTAGTTCCCTGCTGTTGGTCTATTGGTCCAGGAGCATTTATACATTTAACCATTGTTATCTGTCTCTCTAGAGATTTGTTGCTTTCCGAATCCACAGCGATAGCCTCTTGCAGGAGCCCATACCCCGGAGCGTACAATTCCCATACTGGGACTATGTCACGGCGTATTCACAGACCAAGCTATTTATAGATAGCTTTTTCCCGCGGAAAGTTCAGTTCCAGTCCGCGAGCGTCCAAGCAACTAATTGTGCAAGGCTTATGATTGGCTATCAAGGATCCTGTGGGAGACCGAGGCTCTTTTGGGAGACTGAATTCGCGGGGAAGTCAATGTAAAAATAGCTCGGTCTGTGAAAACGCCGTGACACAAGCATACACCAAATAAATAAATGGCGGCTAATAAATTATTATTTTCTTTTTGTGCTAATTATCCTCACTAGCTTCTTTAGCATGCAAAAATTAAAAACAAATTGAAAACAAATTTTGCTGAGGCTAGCGAGGAAAATTAGCAAAAAGAGAAAAGCCGCCATTTATGAATTTGGTGTATATTGAAGTTGTACGCTCCGGGTTATGGACTCCTTCCTCTTGTTAATTTTGGTGCTCCTAAGAAGCTCGAATGAAATTCAGTAGGGAGAGTGTGACCTCTCATTAATTGTTCGCTATTTAAGGCTGCAAAGGAGACAATAAAGTCAAAGCTGAGATCGGAAATTGTAAAACAGGGGAAAACGACAACCAAAAATGTGTTCTTTAGCAAGTCAATATCATTTTGGCCTTACTTTCGTACAGATGCATGCGAATAGAGAGTAGGATGCTGAAGCAGACTGCAAGTGCTAGATCTAAAATTCCTTCGAGCCAATAACTACTTGGGAGGATACACTCGTTTAAGCAACTCTCCAATGCGAGGCTTAACCTGCTTTTTGAATAACAATGGTATTTTTCGTAAGGACTACAGAGTAGACTATTTTGCTAATCGTAAGTTCCCAATGAATCCTGTGTACTTCCAGTCCTTTGTGGGAGTAAACGGCCAGTTTGGCAGTTCATTTGAAATTATAAATTTGTCCGTTTACCCCACAAAGGACGGGGACTACCCAGAATTCACTGGGACTTACCTTTAGCCAAATTGGACAACTTACGGATATATCATCTTCCGTGGAGAACTGGTGCCCACACTGGAACCAATGACAAGCTCCCACTGTTCCTTGTTCTATTACGTGGTACTCTTATAACGTAAAGTAATGAAGAGATGAAGCAAACAAACAGTGAAAAGGTTACATAAAAAAAAATCAACTTTTGCTTCTCTAACGAAAACAATCAAATTCATTTTAATTTCTTGCTACACGCGACCATTTATCATGTCGTAGTGAGGTGTCGTGCTTCGACACACTCTTCTTTTATTCACAAAAAAATGGCTGCCCCAGTTGTCACGTTAATTCGGACAGTAAATTGGAATTGTAAATACTCACGTCGCTCCTAATTTGGCGGCTATTTAAATATCTTTGATTGCAAGGGTTTACATTTAGTGCATTTTTTTTAACGCCGTTATGGCCTGAGTCTGCTCGTTATACCACAGCAAATAGTATCAGAACAAAATAGGAATTTCTATTAAAAGACGTTTGGGCCGTCAAAATGTGTAAAATTTTATCAGAATGACAACGGGTTCAGTCAATCAAAATGCTAATTTATCCGTATTTTCCTCACAAGCAAGATAAAAGAACCTGATGTTGAAACAGGGAGGAGACACAATAAAATAAATTAAAACAGGTTAAAATGATAATTACCCTTTATATGGTCTTTCAAATGTGAAGCGATACCAAAATTCAGTTTGCAGTTTTGCCACTAAGAAAAGACACAAAAAACTGAGGTAAGACGACACAAATGTACAGCTTTCACGGGGAGGTCGTCAGTGGAAAAACTTCGAAGGTTATAAAGGGGTTCCGGCTGTTTGAGTGAAGGCGAGACAACGACAAATTTTAGAGCAGCACTCTACTCGGGTAGGCAACCATTTATCAGTCAACTCTATCGAAGGGCCATCTTTCTCCCTGCCTTTACACAGAAACTGCAGCGCTGCCCCGTCCGTTGGCACTCGAAACACTCACCCTCAGTATATAATGGTTGATAAACAAATATATGGAGGATATCACGCGAAGGCGAGAAGACATGAATTTTGTTCGATTGACGAGAACAATAGATCTAGAGAGATTAAGATTCCCGTTTACAGCAAACGGCAAACAGCAGCCTGAAATTTGCCGTTTGTGGTAATCAATCAACCCTATTTGATTTAAGCTTACTTCTTGCCTGTCAGTCACAGCTACTGAGCAAGAACTAAAAAGAGAGAAATTATCTAAAATAAGAGGACTTTCACGGTTTTATGTCAAGCAGCATTCTGCCGTTTGCCGTTGACCGCAAAGGCGAATGTTTATCTCTCTTACACCTCGCCAGTGAATGCAGTGAACGAGTGAGAACTTGTTTTTGCCTCTCAAACATAAAATCCATATCTTTGAGCCCGCTGACGTGTAATGTTTTTGTAATGTTCTTTTTGTTGTACGGAGACAACACCAGGTTCATTAAAAAAAGCTGGAAAAGGTGGAAATCGTGACGTCAATGAACGATGCGACAACAGAAAGAGCGACATACGGAAAATACGCCACTCGTATCCCGGATGAAGTGGTATGGAACCTACGAGTGGTTTATTTCGCAGTAAAACACTCTCTCCTTAATCACGCTAGCAACCAAGCACATGTTCTTACCTTGCAAGGGTGATAAACCCGTAAATCCAGTTTGGCAGCGACAACAGAGCCGTCTCTTCCCCCACTAAATATCTAAAGGAAAAACAAAAAATGGAGGAACTAAATCAGTATGGGCCTGTTTGCAATGAGATAGGGTAACCCTCTTAGAAGGGTTGCCCCTTCGAAAGGTTACCCCTTTATCTATTGCATTTCTTTGTTTTGCTTACATGCCAGGTAGGGTAACCCTACCTGCTAACCCAACGTTTTGTTCATTGGAGCCACGTAAACGCTTAAGGTAGGGTCACCCTTCTAGGAGGGTGTGTTGAGTGAAATAGAATAGGCCTTATTCGTATTCCTACGATTGAACTGGGGCGAGCATGCGATGGAGGCTCGTGCAGGGAAAATAACTTGCATCTGAAAAGACTCCCCCAGTATAAGCCTCCATTCCATGGTCGTTCCAGCGCGACCGTGAGATATAGCATATTACTTCTTTAAGTGCAATCTCGAAAACCCCAACCCTAGGGTGTCCATAGCGGTTGACCCTGTAGCTGGTGACCTTCTATAAACAGGCCATAAGATCACGTATAATAGGTCATTTCCGAATTGCTGTTTGCCTCTGTTTCAAAGCGAGTCTTGGTGCTAAACCATTCAAATGATAATGAGTTTGATTTGCATGAAAATACAAAACTCATTATCATTTGAATGGTTTAGCACCAAGACTCGCTTTGAAACAGAGGCAAACAGCAATTCGGAAATGGCCTATTAAATTGAATCCACGGTTTTCAACAGACTGAGAAAGCTGTGTTAGACTGCGAGGAGACTCCCACGGTACACCGCTTCAACGCTCATCGTTGCACAGCTTCGCTCTCTCTCGTTTAGTTATTTACTTTTTTACTTAAGAGACTGGTTGCAGTAAAAGGCCCTCTAATAAAGCCCCGACTACTCACGTTCCAACATCGCTGGCCAGCATTTGTCAGTGGGTGGCGATGTTGGATGCGAGGCTAAGCGTTCGAACATTGTTGCCCAATATTCATCTAACGAAAGATGTTGGATCGACGTCATCCAACATGGGGTGCTAAACGCTCCGACATGTTGGAACGTTTAGCCGGCGCTTAACATGTGGTAATCTCAGTATTCGCTATACTTACACGACCATTGCTGACAAGTACCGAAAAGATCATGTCCATTTGGCCTCCATACACCTGAAGAAGATCTCCTGACTGTAGGTCAAACAAAACAAACAAACATTTAAACTACATTGTTATATCCCGTGTCTTCCCATTTCGTCCTAGTCGCCTGCGAGCAGACGCTTTAGCTTGTTTCACGTATTTAATAACCTGTTAACGTGATAATTTTTCTCTTTTTACCTGTGGAAATTGAAATGTCTGTAAACAGTTGAGACATACCGTTAAGTCGTAACAGCGAATAAGCTTGTCCAAACAGGAAGTGACCAACACTCTACCCGCAATCTGAAGACCGCTGACACTTCGCGTGTGACCATCAAAGCTGCGTAAAAGCTCTCCAGTCTAACAATAAACAAACAAAAAACAAACCAAAAAAAAACAAAAACAAAACAGACAAACAAATAAACGCGATGAATGACCACTAGAGCAGTTTTCAGGTGACTGAGCCAATGACGTAATGAAGAAAATACACCTTTCAGCCAATCACAAAACGACGTAATTCGCTACTTGGTTTTACTAGCCGATCAGAATGCAAGGCAAGGCAAGGCAGCCGGCGCCAAGAGCAGGAAAATGAGAGTGATGAAGTCGCAACTGGTTTTACCTTGATATCTAATTGGCTGAAAAGTTCGCGCAAGTTTTTTCATCCAATCACAGAGCAAACCAAAACCAAAGAAATCGCGTAATTACTTTCGAGAGTCAATTGAAAAGCGCTCTATGGGTTTGAAGACATTTACGAAGCTAGGTTATGCACGATATTAACTTTTTGGCAATACGATAAGCTTTTTGCCCAGCTTACATTCAAATTATGAGCCTGCACTTTCATGTCAGCGGATCCACTATACAGAACATTATCCACAGCCTGCAACAGAAACAATGGAATCGAACAGTCAATGGTGAGGTTTCAACAAACGAACGAAAAGGAATGGACCATTTTCAGCACTATTGCAAACATACCTGCAGGCATAAAACGGTCATGTTGTGATCGCTGATTGTTCGAATTAACAGGCCGGTCTGTGGTTAAACAAAGAAGCACCGATAAATACTACTACTACCGGGACGTGAAGCAGTTGCTACGGTAACAAAGCCCTAAGCATTGAAGCATACGACCTTAAAAGTTTACGTATCGGGAGCTCATAAGTTGGGCTCCTGACAATATTTTGGAAAAATTAACATTCATTTCTGCCCGGCGTGCAAAGAAATCTGGCTTAAAACATTATTGTCGACAATTGAGAAGAAAGCGTTAATTTTACCCGAAAACCCAGCAATAATATTGGAACACTGACAGTTTCTTATACCCTTCAAACAAATATGACGTTACACATTTTCTGTTTCCAATTAACATCGGCGACAAATTATTGCAATAGTAGCAATCATTAAAAGCCAAAATCAGGCGATAGCTATATCCATGCAGTGGTTTGAAATATTTAAACGAATAGAGAATAAGCACCAAGTACTTTTAGGGGATGAGGTGGTAAGCGGGCAAGGTACCTTGTAGTCCCTGATGGTGATAGTGGAGTCAAATGAACCACAACACAGCAACTTTCGTTGCCCTTCCGTGGCTGTGGTCATGCAGCTGACTCCACGAGGTTCGTGACACGGCAAGCGCTCGAGTAATTTATTAGCCTGAGGGGAAAAAACAGAGAACCGTTTTCATTACTTGTTGCAACACTAGCGTAAGCAATGAGCGTCAGTAAGTAGCCCTCTCGCGTTTACAAGTACAGTGTAACTTCAAAGATGCAGAGCTAGCCTGCTTGCAGGCCAGTGTTTACAAGCGCGAGATTCAAGGCCCCGCAAATCCGCTCCCCATATTGAACGAGAGAGTGGAATAACTGGGACGAGTGACAAAACTAGGGGGAGGGGGGTAAGGAAGAGAAGGGAAAACATCATCCCGGTTCTCTGGTCCAATATGGCGACAGGATTTGCTGTGCCTCGAATCTCGCGCTACCGCCTGCAAGCAGGCTAACGTAGAGCAGACACAGTTATTTGCGTACAAATGTGAGGTTGGCGTTAGGGTGAAACCAACTTAGCTTGCTTTAGACAATAACTTAAGGCCTTGTTAAGAAACAAGGACTTTGAGTACTGCGGACGCGACTAATGTCGCGTGACAGGCACTCTGTCGTGAGTCTCGTACTCGTGGGCAAATCCTGTGACCTCTTTGTTTACATTTGCTCAATAGCATACGAGTTTAATAACCCACAGAAAAGGTCGCTGTTTATGCAAATTAAGTTGCAAGGTTGAAAGAGTTGGTTATATAGCAAGCTTCAGCTATTTGAAAGCAAGATCCAAGGAAATCAACAACTGAAAAATTGCTGAGTGGCAAAAACGGCAATGAGCATACAAATTTATTTTTTTTAATTTATTTTATTTTATTTCATTTTTTTTTTTTTGGTAAAATGAATTTCTCCGAAACTATTCGGTATGTCCCGCTAAAATTTTCAGAGATTAATAATATTGCTTTGCTCGTTCAATATTCAGAGATGTAATTTTAAAAGCTTGAGAGAAAGCTCTTAAAAGCTTGAGAGAAAGATAAGCCGTAATGTATACCGGTCACGCAAGCCCCTATCGTGGAGAAAAAGCAAAGATGGTGCCTGGTAAGTAGTCTGGAATGACAACAACCGTCTCTTCACTCTAGCGGTTAGTGAAGAAAAGAGGGAGAAGTTCTTTTTTTTCTAAAATGGAAATAGTCTCGTTTTCGATAAATACTCAATAACGTCTACTTTGTCATCTGGGCAAAAGTTAAGACAACATTTACAAGGGATCCGTATGTGTTTATAATCCGCAGCAGACAACGCGACCGCAATGGAGAGTTCCAGACCGGGTGAAAAGCTTGAAGATCTATTGGAAAGGAAGGAGGAGAGCTGTGGAGACAAGGCTCAACCCAAGGCCGATATGGATGGCGGCTGGAGTTGGGTTGTCTGCTTTGGAGCTTTCATTGTCAACTTTCTGACAGTTGGACAACAGAATACGGCCGGAGTGCTCTACTCGGCACTTCTAAGCGAGTATTCAACGAAAAGAGGAGACACGGGTGAGAACATACTAAGTTGTTTTAACGATGGAAGTAAAGTAAAGTAAAATAAAGTAATGTAAAGCAAAGAAGCTATATTTATTCATGGTGACATTTAAAGCTTGAAGCTTGAAGGCCGTTGTGAAGGCTCTATGCGACTTTGACCTCTACGCACATTGATGTTCGTATTGTTTCTTTTCCTTTTGTTATTTAGGGTGCGTTCGATTGACCCTATTCTGGATTAAGAATAAACGGAATAGCATTTAGATTTTCGTATTTGGAGGTTACATTTAGGGAGATGTCTCTGTAACATTTTGGGTCCAAAGCCAGTTCCAGTTGATGTTTCGAGAAGGATTTGAAACAGGAGCATCTGTAAACAAAACCAGGACCCACCACGGGAGACACACGCGCCGGCATCTGAAGAAACAGAACTCGCCTTTATTTCGGTGTAATTGAGAGAATTGCGAAATGCGAGCAGTAATCGATGGCCACAAAAGATGTCGTGGATTGCTTTTTCTTTTCATAAGCACCCTATGTCTCAGAAGGAACAGAAAACAATGAATCGTTGAGGGAACAGTTCGAGTACTCGAGAAATCCTGTAGCTCTTCGAGACCTCTATTTTCTTTGGTCCCTATAACCTGCAGCTTCTTTTGTTATCAGGGCTAAGGGCATTGTTGGTGTCGTATCAGCTATTCTTTTGTTCTCCAATCACTGACCATGTCTGGAAAGCTACAGCGTCTCTAACAGCTTGTCCTATATGTACGAATTTCCTGATTTGGTTTTTAACCGTAGTAGCATTTCAAACAAAAAATAAATAAAATTAACGGGTATAAGGAGCGGTTCATCCACAGAGAGGCTAATAGGCGATTTCCGAATTCACTTCAGCCTCTTTTTGAAAACGAGTCTAAGGGCGAAGTCTTTCTTATGAAAATGAGTTATGTGCAAACTGAAACTAATTACCATCACAAAACGTTTGCACTTAGACTCGCTTTGAAAAAGAGGCTAACGTGAATTCGGAAATGGCCTATTGTCCATAGCATCCACATCGAACTGGATTTGCAAACGCTGGTTTTTCTTTTGTTCCAATAACAAACTATTCACCCGTTTTTCCTTGACAGCCTGGGTATTTTCTTTAGCCTCGAGCACAATGTATCTGTTCGCCGCTGTTGCAACCACACTCGCCGAACGCTTTGGAAGCAGAGCAGTAGTCATCGCTGCATCACTTGTTTCCGCGTTAGGGCTCCTCGCCAGTTCCTTTGCAAGGACGCTTCTACATCTGTGCGTGGCATATGGTGTCATTTGGGGACTGGGAGCAAGTCTTGGTTTATTCTCCTCGATTACGATCCTGACGAAGTACTTCAGAAGCCGCCTCGCGATGGCATCAGGGATAGCTCTCGCAGGGGCTGCCGTTGGTGGCCTCGTTTACGGACCCCTCATTCAAGCCCTTTCGATGGAATTCGGCATTGCCGTTTCGTTCCGCATTCTGGCTGGTTTACAGAGTTTAATGTTTATAAGTGCCTTTTCATTTCGTCCAAAGGTGGAAGGGACAGTGCAGATGAACACTCAAAGAAGCTTTACATGCGATGTGTTCCATAACAGAGGTTATACCATTTGGGCTGCTGCACTCTGCACGTTTATGGTGGTGTTTCTAGTACCCCCTGTTCATTTGGTAAGTTGCGAAAGAATGTTGATTAGATGGCAATCAGTTCTGTGTCCATCGTCCTTTTAGTCTGTTAGAGACCAGGTTTGCTGCGCAAGACAGTAGAGTGAGAACAGATGCTAATATAACCGACTACAACAGCGGGAATGGGTTTCATTGTTACGTACTTTGAATGACTGTTTTTGCAATTTATTAACCAACTTTCATTTGCCTCTCCTTAGGTTCGCTTTGCCGAAGACAAAGGTGTGAGCAACACCCAAGCTTCCTTCCTGCCTGGCTACTCGGGCATTGGAGTCCTCTTGGGAAGCTTAGCATTTGGTTTGCTTTGTGATAAATTCAATCGTATCAAAGTCTGCCAGCTGACCTTCCTCTCGATCGCAATCTCCTCAACGCTTCTCACTTTCGCAAAAAAGTACGAGTGGATTTGCGTGTTCGCGTTTACGTTTGGCGTGCTCTATGGCGGTTATGAGACGTTAGTTCCCGTGATCACCCACGACCTCCTGGGTCCACGTAGGGTCGCGCTCGGGATAGGGATGCTTTATTGCTTGATGTCTTTTCCGAAAATCCTTGGCCCGCCAATCGCAGGCTTGTTATTTGACACATTTGATAACTACAGCATTTCGTTTTATTTCACGGGAGCTGTGACCATTTTGTCTACGGTCATCACGTGTTTTTTACATCGGGTTCCACTCCCCGAACACCGCAAACAAGTAAAAGAATCCCTTAGGACCTCTTTCTCGACCACAGCTCTTTGAACAAAACTGACCGAGACGAAATGAGACACTTTTTCAGCAAAAGTGGTACCAAAGAACGTTGGTTTGAAAACGGAACGGTATCGTCTCACGATATGGTCTCCAAATAACTATAATGAAAAGTGAATGGGAGTGCGTATATCCTGAAATTCAATGTGGTTTAGTAATGCTGTCCATAAGATGCAGAACTTCCTTCGCTCCTTCGGAGCGACTCGTGTCATGTTTATCGAGCGCTCGGAAGATGACGGATAAGATAAGAACTTTATTATAGTGTCATGACATCTTATTATCTAGCATACTGATGTGTGTGCTAATTGGAGACACCTACCTAAACTCCTATCTTAATTACAAAACTGATCGAAGGAATTACAATGCCTTATATTGTATTTACATGTATATCAAAATTAGAAGTGAAGACCGATACCTTCTTTATCATGAATTATCTAAAGCCCGCCGCACAAGTGCGGAAAGAGCTGTGCAAAATGCCTCGCGAGGCAGTTAGCTTAGCCGTTTCCCCATGTGTGCGGCGAGGTTTTGCTGAGAAATTCGCCTCACGAGGCCGTGAGGTCTTAGTGTTGAAAGGAATGATGAATGAAATGATTGTGAAGTGCAGGTTGCTTGAAAAATTCAATTGAATTGAATTTTTCAAGTGCATATATGAGACAATTGCTTAAACTGTCCAGAAAGTGTGAGGATCACGTCTCCAATTCATTTCTAACCCGCACTTCACAATCATTTCACTATCATTATCATGTAACACTATCATCATCACGGGTTAAATAAACTGATTATGATATAATGATATGATACTATTATTATTTATTATTGTTCTTTTACGTTGTGAATCGTATGGCTACAATCTTGGATAGCATAAAGAAGAAATTGCCCCCTAACCCACAAAATCAATGATGACTGAATCCTCCCGAGTTGGGGAGGGGTAGTCTTCATTTGAAATTAGAAGCTGGTCTCAAAAGCGTTTATCGTTATCCTCACGTATCACGCACGCGCATTCCACGCGCGCCACTTACCACTAAGTCTATAGATGCCACTACACCAGTGTTCAGGCCAACGAACAAGACACCAAACGCTGCGTGCAGACACATAACACGACCATCAAACGTGAATCTGTAGGTGCAAGAGCCAGTCTGGTGGAAAAGAAAGCCACAATAAGACATGCAGCTGGCAACGCAACCGTTTTTCTCAAGCAATCCTGGGATTAGTGTGATGAAAGCCTATATGGGTCCCCCGAGGTACCACTAATCTTTCTTCGCACAATTCTGTCTATAGGGTGCATGAATCTCGACAGTGGAGTAGGCGAGGAAAAAGCGATGTATACGCAATGGAGAGCTTACAAAACGACGACGCCGACGGCAACGAGAACGTCACAAAGCAATAGGCTTACTGAGCAAAAAACAATAGCATTTTACATTTTAGTACATTTCTTTGCCGTCGTCTCCTAAATAACGACGTGAAATGACCAAATTTAAGGTTCTGTGTAGGACGTTAGCACATGTCGATGAAATAGTTCCTTGTTGTCTCATTCAGAATTGTATAAGTGTATTTATCTACCTTGATGTTGTAGCTTCTGACAGATTGATCGTTGGAGCCCGTAAATAGCCTTTCTTTATCTTCAGAAATCTGTTGAAAAATCATGCAGCCGATAAGCAAACTATTTCATCCAAACCACTGTTGATCTTACTGAAGTAAAACATGATCCCGGGTTTGGGCGGGTAGAACGCTGATTTAGCAATCAAAAAGTTTAGTTTAAAATTAAGTCGGCAGAATGCTTTAACCCTTTAATTCCCAATAGTGACTTCATAGATTTTACTCTGGCAAACGACACACGATTTTACTCCTCACTGGGGTACTCCCTGAGCAGGAAAAGGTTAAAAGCGGAAAGGAATGTTCCATTAGAGCTCTCTCTCTCTCGTTCAGGCCTTTGATGTTTTCAATAAACGTAGACATTCTCTCTAGCAGTTCTACAAACCTCGACGCAGTTGACCGCCAAGTGATGTCCTTGATAAACTTTAACACACTCTCCTGTCTGCAAACAAAGCAAACGACGACTTTTATTCGCGATGATGGTGAGTGACTCCCGAGTTCCTCTCATCCTGTCTTTGGTCGTGTTGGAGAAGAGGCTTTTTTAATTTAAACGAATTAAACATATTTTGGAGAGGGTGGTGCCGAAGTTAATTATGGTGGCCCTTCGTTCAAGTCGAATTGGAATTCGAAAACGTTGGTTTCTCAGGGAGAAGTCTCAGAAGAAAACCGGCTCGAGAAGCAGAGAAGAGGACCAACGACAACCCATATATGACACTGGGTCCGGGAACCGAGCCCAGGCCACACTGGTACTTTGGTCACGTGAATGATGCAATGAAGTCACGTGAGCGATGCACTGAAGTCACGTGAACGATGAAAGTTAAAGCAGAAATACCGCTGACCTGGATATTAAACGCCCTTGTGGTTTTGTCTGCTGAGCAAGTAAACAGACAGCCATTGTGTACCTAAAAGAGGAAATTCGACGTATTACAAATGTGAAACAACATTGACAATATAATTCTAAGTGATGGAAGTCTCCCAATTTAACACTACCCAAATGCTAACAGTTAACTCAAACTCACCTTTAAACCACAAACGGCCCCCGTATGGCCTTCATACTTATTTGCGGGACCATGCTGTCTCTTGTTGTCTGAAGGGTTAGCAAGGCATGAATTAGAACATAATCTAAAGGTCATCACTTATTATTAAATGTTCAACCTCGGATATTGCGTTTCTAGCGTTGTGATTGGTTCGCTCAATCGCGGTTATCAGTTCATATACCGTACGACCTTATATGGAAAGAGATAGCGCCAAGTAATTCCAAGCTGAAAAATTTGTGCGGAAAGCGAAACTTCCCGTGGGCAAAATGAATTTAATAATGAAATTTAATAAAACAATTCTTCCATTCGCGCTTGTTGGATATGAGATCGGTTATTTACCATCTCATATCCAACGCGCGCTCGTGGAATATTTGTTGAACAGTTTGCCTCATCGCACCTCTCTATCGCAACCTCTCAAACACCATCCCTCAATTGACCGTTTGCAGGGCCTAGTCACGTGTCAGTTATCAACGCCATACTGGGACGCAATCCCAGCAAGGCTTGCTTTGTTATATAAGCAAAATATTGGCCACCGAAGAAAATAAGAAAAGTGCTACCAGACGAGTTTTTTTCTTTGAAATCGATACGCAGAAACTCTCTAGAATCTTTTGTTGACAGTAGTGCTGGAGGGCTTGCGTCCCAGCACCATTGCAAACAAAACATATCCAGGCACGTGACAAGATCCTGGAATGGGTCCATTACGTCATTACGCGCATTTTCACAGCGAAGATAATATTTATTTTTAGATTAAGTACATTAAAAAGAAGCGACTTTTTGAAACATTTAACTATAAAAAATTGCGAAAACACTTTTCTTCAAAACATTAAGAAATTTCGTAAAAACGGTTAAAAATACACGGCTAAAAAGTACACGACGTTTCGACGTTCTCGGACGTCAATATCAAGTGGAAAAGAGACTGTGAATATTCTATAAAGCACAGTCTCTTTTCCACTTGATAATGACGTCCGAGAACGTCGAAACGTAGTGCACTTTTTAGCCGTGTATTTTAAACCGTTTTTACGAAATTTCTTAAATGTTTTTAAGAATTTTTTTTTCGCAATTTTTTATACCTAAAGATTAAGTACGAAACAATTGTACCACGCGCGCGAACGGTGTTCGTGATGATTTTAATAGGGGAGCTGGAAGGTCGACAATTGCCCAACTAAATAGCAAAGGTCTTAATTCCCGTCAATCAAAACAGTTAAAGCAAATAGTTGAGGTTTGAGACTCCAAACGACGATCTGCTTTGGAGTTGCGACAGCGTTGACGAAATCAAGTTCTTTCCATCACACAAGTTCAGGGGCCAGTTGCTCGAAGCAAGGTTAGCGCTAACCATTGGTTAAGTGGTATCAAGACCAACAGGTTCTTATGGTATTTAACGCTGGTTAACGCTGACCAAGCCTCGCGCAACTCAGCCCTGATTACGTAAGATAGTAATCCGTTTGTTAAGTAACGGCGTATATACCTTTAGGCTTTTGCAGAGTTTTTTTCCGAGATTCAACAGTTGATGACGGAATTTGAAGATGACTTGTTGGGAGAGTGGAATTGCTTGCCGCATCATCTGACTGGGATTGGCTATCCTGGAAGAGAAAGAAGCCTTGGCTTTAATAGACCTTTTTACCGATACGGCGGCCATCTTCAATTCTATTGTTCTTTAAAAGATATTATGGGATGCTCAGGCGGCAAATTCACACACAACGTGGGTATAAATTTGGTTTTGCTTCAATAATTTTCAAACCAGATCAATTTTCGTATTTCCTTTGTGTCAGATTAATCATGGTGTGAAACAAGGAATGTAAAAATCAAAGTAGCCCGAAAGATTACAAAGGAAAACCAAATTTACACCCTGGGCATCCCATAATATCTGTCGCAGAACAATAGAATCCAAGATGGCCACCGTATCGGTAAGAAGGTCTATTAATTGTCCGTTATATCACGCAACATCTTGCACAGTGTATTCGATTTATTTTTCTCTGGTATACGGTGTTTGCTGAACAAAGTTTCGCCTCAGAATAAAGCCGGCCTCTCATATTAATTGTTTTAAATAAATGCTACTCTGCAGATTTTGCCTGCGGTGCTGTAAACCGAATTCGAGGGCCGTAATGTAAGGTACGGACCACGTTCTTTCCCACTTCAATTGCTGGCCCGAGCGCTAAGCAAGAGGGCCATGAATTGCAGTGGAAAAAAATCAAGGTGCCGTAGCTTACAGAACGAACTGAGAAAACCAAGTCGGTAACTAATGTTTATTCTATCTCTTGCCGGGTAATCGAATGCTGGAGTGCACAGTCATCATGAAGTCAAGCGGTCCGTACACATTGCAGAATACGGTGCACTAAATCAACCAGTCATAGCGCACGTAGTATCTGAGAGATATGTGGTAGATTATACTAAAGTTGGTTCACTCAAATGAAAGCTATTGAGCAGTGCTTCCCGGCCTGCGGTTTTCAGGGTTTAGTACGCAGTACAAGGTGGTTCTAGCTTTCTAGTCTGTGGATAAAATAGCAAAGTGTGACCATTCAAATGAAAGCTACTGAGCAGAACGTTCCTGTGGCCCTGTTCATTAATAAGTACAATATGATTCTATAGCTTTGATTCTAGGATGAAATCCGTAAATGCAACCAAATGCCACCTTTCTGTATTGTTCTAACCTTTTAAGGTAAATCTGCCGACTTTCTGTAATATCAATGCCGGTTAAGAAGCACACACTTCTACTCACCACATCCCGTGTGGGAATCTCGTCCAAGATATTAGCCAACTCCTCGCTTCCAGATCCCCCTAGGTGAGCTGTGGTTGTGTGAGCTGCGGCACTAACAACTCGACCGTTTTCCTTTGATGCCACACCACACTGTGCGGTAAAAGATACATCGCCGACCTTTCGCCTTTTTCGAGGAAGCACTTCCTTTTCTTTACGTACTTTGCCTCTAAAGTGTGATTTCTCTGCTCTGTTTTTTCGCCCTTCTGTTGAACGTCTTTTAAAAGAGTAATACTGGTTGGGTTTTTTCAGCTCTTTTGACGTCTTTCTAGTATAAGACTTCTGAAATGAGATTCTAGAAGGCGACGAGACATGCCTGTCGCCACAGGGACTCTCTGTAACAACATTAACGGCACCGCCATCGAACGAAAAGTAAAAATCGCTGCTTTGCTGTCCACCGTTGTCCTTCATGCTCTCCTGGTTTTGCTTCCATCGTTTCATGTTTTCTTTAACAGACTGAATCTTCTTTCTGCTCGCGTCAATAGTCTTGGAAACACTCACATCCGAAAAGCTCTTTTTCCTGAATAGAGACCTTTCAGGCGGGTGATGTTTGACTCTGTTAGTGAAATCCTTCCTGGAACCAAGACTAGCGATTGCTCCGCGGGTAAGGCCGTGTGGAGCACCACTTTGCTCTGAGCTCGCATCAAAACGACTACGCTCATTCCTCGCCACCGCAGATGCTTCATCACACTGGATCCCCGATGTCTCCACCACCACGTTTGCCTTTCGGTTTTCTCCAAAGGAAGATATCCGGGGCTTCCTGGCGTCATTTGATGAATCCCTCTGCTGTTTGCTTTGTAATGTTTCTTCTCTCAAACTTACCTTACCGAAAGCAGAAAGGCGTTCTACAGACGGTGTAATGTCTTCAGCAATGCTTGCCTTGAACGGAGATTCGATACTGGAGCATATAGCCGAGTCACGATCAAACCTCCGCTCGGTAGCTGGTGCTTCCATGTCTTTATTAGCCTCGCAATAATCAGTCGGGAGACTGTTCACATTATTAATACACGAAGTGTCATTCTGTGACTCCGAGGACATCGCTGACGATCTGTTATCGTCCGACCGACCCTGTGTCGCAGATACGTTAGTTTCTCCAGTTTTTCTCATTGAAATTGTTTCAAGCCCTGCAGGCGAAGACCGCCCTTGTCTCTCACAACACGCGTCTTCCAGAATGTTTAGTCTCATCTTTCGCAGTTCTCCCATTCTAAGCGTGACGCGTTGTTCCTCGCTGCTCAGAGAATCCAGTTCGGTACACAGTTTCTGTATCTGGGCCCGGACAGATTTTAATCGGGATTGCACTGCATGTAAATTCTGTAACTGGGTTTGTTCTTCTCGTTCAATAGTTAACAATTCTTGAACGTTAATTCCCGGTCGGTAGGTGGCCGCTTTGTTATCTCCAGCCGAAGTATCCTCCTGTTTTGGTCTTTTCACTATCTTTTCATCTCTTACACTTGAGGCGCACTCAGATCTTAAGGAAGAATCCGGTCTCTTTCGTTTTATCACCGATGCTGCATCCGAACTTTCACTACTTTCTAAACGAGAACCATATTCCACGCTGGTATTCAAATCGATTAATCCCCGGTTTTGAAGAACGGAAGCTCCAGAAGGCGACTGCGAACTTTCAACAGTTAATCGCGACTCTTCGGTTGGTCTTCGCACTGGCATTCCTTCCAGATAGGATGTTGAACTTAAATCGATGAGTCCCCGGCTTTGAAGCTCGTCGGAACTTCCTTCTTTAAACATGCTACTATGAGATGGCGCTATACTGATCGGGACACCAAAAGGAGGCACTTTTGAGGAAGGTACTTGTAAAACGAAAGGGTCAGTCCTCGACTTGGCGAGAAACTTGTCCGAAGATAACTCCATTGGCTTACGTCCATCGTCTTTCAAGGGTCTGTTGAATACCTGATACGTATGTAGCATATTTCCTTTATCCAGAAGTCCCAACGGTGAGGTGCCTTCGACATTGTCTCTCCTTACCATAGGCGAGTCTAAACTGATGCTCCGTTGACCTCGTGCCCGAAGCCTTGCTGGCAAAGCCGAGGCTTTGGCTTCCATCGGCCCTAGATCAAAAGCCCCTTCTGTTCTATTTTCTGAGAAAAGAGGTTGCGATCTGCGACCATCGGGGAGCTCAGCTGTTTGGCTACTAGTAGCTCCAGTTACGTTCTTTGAGTTGTACCGATCAGCTAACGCCTTACGTACAGTAGGAGGAAGATTAAACCGCGACAGATCAAGCGATAGACTGGCTGAACAGGCAGTAGAGCCAGGAGATTGCTCACCCGTTACAGGAGATGCGGTAGAGGCTCTTTTAGAAATCATTGGGCTTTTTGGCGAGGAGGCGCCGTGGCTTCGAGGAGAAGATAGTAGAGACGATTTACCAGAAAATTCAGACGGTGATTTCGTTATTTCCCGGGATGGTTTCTTGGGTGACGGCATAGTGGTATTAAAAGGTGTGACCACGGAATGGGGAACGCCCAGGAGCTTCGTGCTGAAGTTCAGATCGATCATTTCGGTGTTTTGAGCTGCAGACCCCTGTTCGTCCTCTGTGCGTGGTTCTGTTTTCACTTTGACTAAAAGTGGAGACTTTGGTTTCGGTGCTTCGTTGGGCTCAAATCTACTGAACCCGGAATGTGGAAACCGCGAATGTCCATGTTGTGGCGCTGACTCATTCAGATCGATGCCAGGAACAGAATCATTGCCAATCAAGCCACGATTCAATCCCGTTTTACCTTGCACAGTAGTTAAACCGCTATCGGAGACTGACGTTCCCAGATGCCTCCAGGATCGCCCATGCTTTAGCACAGTTTTTTTCGAACTAGTTTTTTTATCTACAGCTGATGGACCATGTAATGCGAGGAGACATTCAAGGTTGGGTACGGTGCCGCTCAAATCAATACCGGGACCACATTCTCTATCTAGGCTGTTATCATGACGGGCCAATATTCCTGCTCTCGGTACCGTGTCACTTAAATCAATGCTCGTACTAATGCTGGCACCAATGTTGGTGTCAATGCTGGTACCATCACGACCACCAGTGTTGGTGCCAACCCTGGTAGCAATGCTGTCATTGTCATCAACTCTGGTACCAGTGCTGGAACCAGTATTAGCATTAGCAATAAGACTAATGCCACGATCACTGGCAACATGCCTCGAAGTCTCATCCGAGATTGGGTTGATAGCAGCTCGCAGAACTGCGGTGCTCAGATTGACGTTTCTAGAGGGAGCATCTATTTGTAAAGCAGAACCCAGTGCTTTGTCAGATGAAGTCGAGTTGAGATCAATGTGACCCGTATTTGCGTCCCTGATATTCCTTGTCTCGTTCTTACTTCCCCAAGCCTTTACAGAGGACGGGTTGTTGGTCAAGGGTCGTCTGGGAGATCTCTTTTGACGAGTGTCTTCGGATGTTTTTAAGGTAGGTTTTGAAGTGCTGCTTTCATCTTGGGAGCTGCTATCTTCATCTTTAAACACTCGCTGGTGATATGAACAGTATCTAAAAAAATTAACAAAACAATAATAAAAAAGATGAGATCTTTGTATCCTTGTGTATCCTTGCTTTCTGGAAGAAAATCAACAGCTAAACGTTGTTATCACGTCGACACCGCAGTTTGTTCTGTCACCGACCATGACTCTCTCTGCTCTCATTATAGTACGCCACGAGTAGAACATTACCCATCATGTATTTTTTTGCTAGCGATCATAGCGCAGGCAAAACAAACCAACGCGAGCAAAGATTGGAGACGAGGAGACGACTGCTTGTAATTTACACACACAGAAGTGAGGCTAGTAAATGATTCACTAGATTACAGTCTAATACAATGTGTAGTCACTCTGGTTTTCCCGCGCTTGGTGCCGGCTGCGTTTACTTGCTTTGCGTTTTGATTGGCTAGTAAAACCAAGTTGTGAATGACTTCGATTTGCGATTGGCTGATGGGTGTGTTTCCTCGAAACGTGATTGGCTCTATCAATACCTTGGTTTTGGTTTCACGACACTCAATTGAAAACTGCTTTATACGATAAAAGTTGACATACTTGTTCCACGTGACTGCTCCGCACTGTACCCCATCGATGTGAACAAAACTACACTGCGGACGTGACAGCGACAACTGGGAGAATCCTGGGACGTAACGAGAGGAAGCAGCTTTACTTGACCCAGCACTGTAACTACTCCCTGATGATGCAAGACTTGTGAGCACTGATGGGCGTGTCTCTGGCTCCTTATTTGACTCGGAAACTGCACACAGCTTTTTATCTTCTTTACCCTAATGATAAACGGAAGAAAACTAATAATTTTGTTTTGTATTCACGATTGTTTACACAATGTAACAAAGCACAAGTTCATGCACAAATCACACTGGAGGGAGTGTCAGGGGGATCAAAAAAATCAATTTCAAAGACAACAGGGTTCGTACGCTTTTAGGGTAAAAACTTCAAGTACTTTTCAAGTATACAGTTTTCATTTTTAAAGGACTTGGTGCAGTGCAAAATCAAACCAATGGAATAGGTTTTTACCAGTATTTGTTGCTATTTTGTGTCGTTACTTCTTTGCGAGAAAAATTTTCGTTGTATCAGCCACTTGACAATCTGGGCTGGACGCCGTGAGCAACAAATTTCAAATACTTCCCAGCACCAAATGCAATTTTCAAGGACTTTCACGGCCTTGAATTTTCAGTTTTGAAATTCTAGGACTTTCGAGGTGTGTGTAAACCCTGACAGAGAATGACAATCTTTGCCCCATTATCAACAAAATAATCGTTGTCATAGAGTTGTATAACCACACAGAAATGTTAAGCATAGTCCTTTCTTTGGAGAAAGGCAAAAAGGGAGATATAAAATCAATATTTCAAGTCTGGTTTGTATCAAGACGTGTGCTGTGCACTGCAGTTGACAAGAAAAGAACAAAATGCTCACCCAGGTAGTAAGCTAACAGTTTTATGGTTACGTAGCCTGAAGTCTAACATCAATGCATCTGGTCTCGTTTTGGTGCCCATTTCAAGGGCTTGGTTTCAAGAATTAGGATTGTTGATACTGTACTTGTACAGTGTACATTACCAGTACTAGTGTGTCCAATTCTAATTAAACCTTAACTGTCAGCCATCTATTTGCCCCTTCCCATCAAGGGACCCCCCGTGTATTGGGGTGAGGAGATGGCTGAAACTTCAGACAAGTTGATTATACATCAAGCTAATACAGTTACATGTACTTCAAAAATTCATTAATGATTCATGAGTCTATGGCCGATCAAGTCACTGATAGAAATGTCACTTGCATGAATTTTAAAACCCAATAAAAATGCTCCTCATTAGTGTTCTTTATTCAAAGAATACTCGTAAGGCATACAAGTTGCTTGTTTTTCTCGTATGCTAATATTTTCCTCTCACAATTTCAACCATTGGTCAGACTCCAGAGTGACACTCCCTTGTCGAATGTTTTTGAAGTCGTTCAATAAAGTCGCAGGTCATGTTTTATCGGGTATAAGTACTCCGCTTTGCCTTGTGGTTTAAAAGCTGATAAAACACTCCTGCTTGTTTATTTTAAAACAGTATACCATTCAATAATAATAATAATTATTATTCAATGTTCATTTTTCACTAAATACCACTCATAAAATTAATAATAATATCAACAATAATAACTATAATGAAGGTCACATCAGAGTCATGATCAAGCCTGACAGAAAATCTGATATTGAACATGAAACAAAGATAAACAATAAATTGTTATTGTCTTACCTGAGAACTCTTTTGTTCCTTCTTTATTCCAAGCAAAGATCTTAACTTCTCCTCTCTATATTCCAATGGTGAGGTGCTCACATTTGACAACTTGGTTGATAAACCAGGTTGATCATTAAGTTTCTGTCTTTTGTCACCAGTGAAAATGCGGTCATCTGTTCTTACTTTTGCACTGGAATTTCTACTGACATGAGGCAAACCTTCCCTGACTTTAGTTTCTAGTGAGGTACTTATCTGATTTGCTTTCAATGATGACTTGGTTTGGAGTCTTGAATTTGATGCCCCGTCAGCTTGCAAAGGTGACAATGACACAGAGACTCCTTCAAAGGTGGAACTTTGTGCTTCCTTTTGTTTCCCATTTGAACAGTTCCTCAAAGTTTCACTTAATTGTTTCTCAACACACACCACAGAATTTTGTTTTATCACAGGACTTTCTTTGTCAGCAAGAGATGAGGTTTGTCTATTGTCTCCTTTTGTCTGTTTTGATAATTCAGTTTTGTTCTTGCTGGGAAACAAGCAATCTTTCCCCTTGTCAGGTACCTTTAAGGTGTCCATGTTTTCTGTTTTCTTAGTTGTCTCCTTGGCTGCTAGGGAATCATCCTGTACAGCTGAAATGGAATCCCCCTTGACAGCAGAAGGGGAATCTCCCTCGCATCTAGCAGAGATAACCTCTGCAGCTGGTGTAGTGGTATTCTTGCCATATGATAGAGACCCATCACTGGTTAACATCTTGTGCAGCCAAACAGGTTTGGTCGACATTTCTGCTTTGCTTACAGGCACAACTGTCTTACATGCAATCATATCTTGAGAAACTGATTCCATCCCGGTGTTTTTATCCTTTGTTGAATCTCCGACACTGCTACCTACGCTGGCTTCCTTCTCCTTCATTTCGTCTGCTGGCCTTGTTAATTTTCTTGGTTTTCCTTTCCTGGTGTTTTTGCCAATGGGGCTGCCTGAAGGTGTACTATAGTCTGAAGTTTTTGGTGTTTTGTCCACAGATGACTCTCCCTTGCACACATTTTCTGCTTCAGTCTGTATTTTTGGTGTATTCTCTTTCTGCTCACTCCTTGAATGCTGTTCACTTTTGCTATTTCTGCTGCTAGACTGCTGATCGTTCTCTTTTCTCAATGGGCCAGCTGATCCAGTGGCACCTTTAAGCTGTTTCCTTTGCCCAAGATGTGGTGAGTTGCTGTCATGCCAGCTATTTCTGTCATCAGAGTAAGAATGAGTGTGACGATCTTGTCTCGACCATAACTTAGCTTCTCCTTCAAAGGGAGATCTCTGACCACCATCAGGATAAAATCTATAGATACCATTATCTCTATTGTCGTAACACATGTCATCATGCCAATCATTTGAGTTTCGTCTCAAATTAAACCTGGCATTGTCCTCTTGTGGATGATTATTATTCCTGAACCGATTGAGTGCTGGACCATCTATGAATTCTCCTGGCCTGCTTCTACCCACTCCATTCCATGGTGGGTAAGGTCCCCTTTCTGGGAATTGTTTCCCTTGGTTATTTCTCCTTTCAACACTCTCAAAGTGACGGTATTGCGGGCATGGAATAAAATCTCTTGAGTTCAATGAGGGATGTCTGCCACCATGCCAGCCATCTCCCATGTCGTCACTGAAATAATCTACAAAACCACCAAAATCATCAGTAGCCCATTCAGGCGATGGTGTCTTTTCTTGTGGCTGGTTAACACTTGTATCAGATTCTTGTTTATCCAGGCTGCATTCCTGATGTTGATTTTTTAGCCAATCGAGGAGCTTTCCTTGGTGACTTTGCCCATGCAGGTGCTCTGTAAATTTCAAGAGTCCAACAAACTCTTGCTTACATAAACTGCAACTATGGATGGAATCACTGAAAAATAAAACAAAAGAAAATGTAATGCTGTGGGCTTTTCTGCCTGATGGCTTCATCCAGCCATGCTGGATTTACTACAAAGGATAAGCCATGATATCGACACACTTACAAGTCTAAACTGGGAAATTCAACACACAGGATCAATAACCCACCATGATCAACCAACAGACATAATTACCATCAAAATAGGAATGCTAAACAGCCATGTACAGTTTATAGGAGGGGTGCAAAGATCAGTTATGATACACAGAATTAACAATCAAACGTCAATAATAACTCAACGTGCCAGGATCTTTAACACTCTATATTACAATCAAGAGTCCAGACAATCTAAATTTACAAGAATACTAATAAGTTAATAAGTTACATGTAACCTAACCAGTATGGATGGGAATTCTGCTAAATGGAATTAAACAGCTACAATGCATAGCCAAAAGGTGACTTTGAAATAAGTTGACCATGGAGTACTGCAGTAATATTGTCAAAAACCTTCAAAGCCTTCTTCAGTCATGTAATAGATCTCTTATTAACTGAGTTTGCTTGAGACGGTACTGGGAGAATACCAGCCCTTGGTTGTTTTTGTACAGACCTCACTGTGCTTGGTCCTTGTGCTGATATTCTCCCAGTATGCTCCTCACACTTGGCTAATAACATTAATTATTATTAATTAATATTAATCATTAATTAATTATTAATAACATGTAAAACAATTTTGCCTACCTTCCCTTCTTTCTATTTAAATTTGTGTTATGCAACAAGGACCATGTGTGCTCATCAAACTCCTGTTTATTGGAACAAAGAACACTAATTTGTACATGTACAGTGTACCTTTCAGGAGTAATCAAGATACAGTACTGACATGAACACTGTATTACGATTTTATAATAATTATTATGGCCTTATGGGCATGTTGTTTTATAGCAATTTACCACAATACTCTGTGATGTAATCTACTATTTCCTTCATTCTTGTAAGCTTATTAAATAACAACATTCACTCTGGCAGCACAACGATGCTGTGGGAATTAAGGCCTGCCCAACCTTTTGCAAGTGATGTTCCTTTTTGAAAATTAAAATAGTCTAGAATGAACTGGTTACCTCAGTTAAGGTAATGGCTGGAAACAAAAAATAGTGTTCATCACTCAATACATATAATAATTATCTCCAGGAATAGTTAACACTTCGAGGTGCCCTTACAGGCCAAGTCAGGAATTTAATTTTTTTTTTTTTCATGCTGCAATGTTTTATACTATATACATGAAGGTGATGTGCAACCAGTCTCTAGAGACACTGATAACAATCATGAAATGTGCAAATGCTGGATGCCGAACAAAAGGAGCTAACGAGAGATCTATTGTTTTTGTCAACCAACATGGCGGCGGTGACATAATGTGCACACCACCTACAAGGCTGGTTTCCATATGATCGCAGACGATCGCAGGCTTTCGCAGACAATCACGGTTTGCAGATCGCAGAAAGTTATGTGATCGTCTGCGATCATATGGAAACACACTTCTGCAATTGTCTATGATCGTCTGCGATCCTGCAATCGCAGAAGTGTGTTTCCATATGATCGCAGACGATCACAGAACTTTCTGCGATCTGTGATCCACAATAGTCTGCAATCATCTGCGATCATATGGAAACACACTGCTGCGATCGTCTGCGATCACAATCGCAGGATCGCAGATGATCGTAGACAATCGCAGAAGTGTGTTTCCATATGATCGCAGACGATCGCAGAACTTTCTGCGATCTGCCATCCACGATCGTCTGCGATCATATGGAAACCAGCCTATAGTGACTACCATAATCATGATGCCTTCTTGGATCAGAACCCTGTAGGAGCAATGGGTGAATGAATGAATGAATGAATGAATGAATGAACGAATGAATTACTGAATGAATGAACATGAGCGCCTGTCTTAAATGGAATAGGGAAATCAGAGAATTGTGTTCCCCCCCCTCCCCCTCTGGGCTCCACGCATTGAACAATGCCTAATTAAGCACAAAAATCAAGGCAGGACTTGATTAAGTCACACAATTTAAAAAACAGCATGTAAATTTTGTTATCCCTGCACTGAGTAAAACATTCCATGACGTGCGAAAAGCCAAAAGATAGGATAATATTAACTTTGACAATAACTATTTTGTCCAACGTGGTCCAAGAAGCTGAAGAACCTCACGTACTCACATTTCGCGTTGTAAAATCCAAAATGCATATTTCACAGAAGTATTCGCTTTTGCTATAATCACCTGAATCATCGAACAATTCTTCCGCCATAATTAGCAGCAGAAGAATGGCGATTCAACAGTGCTTCGCACTGCTATAAAATTTCGCAGTCTGACCTTCATGACTCCACGCATCGAAATAGCCAGCAACGATGATGCGTTACAAATCTGTCGTTTCACAAGTGGTGTGACAAAATTCAAAGTTCCGGAAACAGGATGTGAATTTACTCTAGAATTCCTTGGCGGTTGTGTAACACACAAATGAACAACCGCCGTTGGCTTGGAATAACTTCATCAAGCCTTCTTAATGTTATCTTACGTACCGATTGCTGGTTAAGCCCGTCAATGAAGCAACTCTTTAGGAATTAAGAACATTGTAGTGGTCGACGGTGGCAGCCTCGTTTTCGATAAGGAGGTAACCGGAAAAGCATTGCCATTTGCTGTCACGTTTTGAGGAGGAGTTGTCCGGAAGCGGAAATGAATCAGAAGAAAAAGTAGCCCACGTATGAGACCCGTATGAGTGCTTTCGAGGCTTTTGGCGCAAGTATAACTGTATTGAACCCTGAACGTGCGGTAAAGATGGGAACGGACGGAAGAAGTCTCGCTGCCAAGGAAAACGCACGAAGGTTGAAATCAAGGGCCTCTGAGTTCCGGTGCATTCTTAACTGAACTGAAATAAATTTGCATCTTTCTTGAATCTCCCGCGGCATTCTGGTTGCCTTGCTCGAGCAGGGATCTGGGTCGGAAGCCTGGTTGCTCTGCTTGGTCTGCCATATTCGTAACGCGCTTTCATTCTTCAACGATAGAATAGACGAACCAAAGGTACAGAGAATCTGCTGAATTTATTTGCTGTAGATAACCATCGATTCTTTTTGTTTATAGGGCTATAAAAGTGTTGCTTATTGTTTTGTTTTTGGCAAATATGTCTTGCAAACACTTTATTTTTGTGTGCAAAAATCAGGAGTAATCAATATTACATAACTTTGCTCCAGATCATATCCAGCTGCTTTGTTGCCACTAAGCCAGTAAGCCGGCCCGGGCTTTTTGGGAGATTTTCCATCATAGCCGAGAAGTTAAATGCTGCAAACAAATCGGACGTCTTTTCCGGATGCTCAATGCATGCATTCAACTAACAGTTTTTTCTGTTCTGTTGAAGCCCTATAGGCGTCACACTGAGCTGAGCAATGATCTACACAGACTTAATAGAGAAAGAGAGCTTTGGAAACGAGATTTTACGATTACAAGCAATCAGATATGGAGGACTACTGGGGGACAGAAACAAACTCAAATCAGAAGGTACGCTGTTACGCTGACGTGTACAATTGATTACCTAACCGCAGGCAGCTCATGATTAAGCAAATGCGTTAATCAAAGTACATCCAGTAGGTACCATTAACAAATAATTGTTTTAAATGCTGGTTTTTCATTCCTGGATTGAAAGGAGAAAATTCTGGCTCTGTCCCTGAATTCGTTCGGGAGATTTGTGTCGTGTTCGCTTCGATTTTGTTGTCTGGTTGTGCGCACATTGTTTTATGTCCGCACGAAAATTTTAATCATACATCAGAAAGTATTACTGGTGTCCATGCCTGTACGTGGGACAATTTCGTCAATCGCTTGGAGATTGAACACGTCAAGTACTTGTTTGGCTTTGCTGCTGGGATGATGCCAGGGCTTGGGCAGCAAGTTTTTGAGTGGGGCGCTAAAGACGAACACGTGAGCCAAATTTTCTGGTGGGGGG
>BLFK01000535.1:888308-903308 GCA_014634185.1 Astreopora myriophthalma
ATGGTGATACTGTGAGAAATTTGTATTTCTATTTCCGGATATTTGGATGTGCTTCTGGTCCGATGGCCTGAGCGTTTATTACACGCGAGCATTTTGTGTGCATGGATATTTTTACTTTTCTTGTGTGTTGTAAAATTAAAAGTGAAGAAAAATTTACCAGCGCCTCGGATACACAATTACGAAAACTGTAAACAATACCTAGCGGCATAAACGACAGTTTAATTTTATAAGCCGTTTCGACTGATACAGCTATAAAAAGCCAGCTTTCGGTCAATTTTACCCGGATAAATATAAATTCCTGAACCGGTGAACGTACGAAGAGAGGAACGACCTTTGATCAGTTGAGCAAGACCCGTTAATTAAAGGTAACAGTAATAACCTTTTAGTCATTACTTATAATATTCCGCTTTTTTGAAGAGTAGAGCATAGGCCACCACCTGCGTAAGTAATTCACTTAAAAATGCGCATGTTGATCGTGCCAGAGGATAAATTGAATCCAGATTACTTTGTTTGCAACAGCAATTTTTGTGCTGAGGTTAAAAATCTCGTCAAAATGCCTTACCTAAGTACGTTTGAACAAAATGTTCGGCTCACCACAAATCCTATTGGCTGGTCTTCAAACCAAAGACAGCAGTGCACTCGCAATCGTTACGTCCCGGGAGCGTCTATCAGCGTCCCGGGAGCGTCTAACTGCTATTGGAATGCGTAGAACTTGATCTTATTATCAACATGATTGTTTTACATGCACATTTTCTCGAAAGACACTCATCTGCATATGAAAGAAAATCTTTCGCGCACTTAAATGCGGCTCTCTCTCTCTTTAAGAATTATCGTTATGTTTTCATTAACGATTGTGTAACCGATACAGCATGCAGGCAAAAATAGGGGGCTTAAGTGAGGACGACGACGACGGCTACGACAACCTCATCTGAAAACATAAACTCGCTTTCTTGTAACACTTTGCGCTTATTCCAACTCGTTCCGCGTGGAGTAAAACAATTGCTAACTGTCCAGGTACCGAATTTGTATGAACGCCGTTAAAGTTCAGAGAAGGGATGGAAATTCATCTTTGTGCACTCACGTCCTACATAAAACTTCAAATTTGGTCCTGTACCAAAATGTAAAACGCACCTGCAGAGCCAATGTTTTTTCTCATTAATCCTAGGGTTCTGTGGCGTTCTCGTTGTCGTCGACGTTGACGTCGTCTTTGCTTAATTAAACTCTATATCTATGCCGGCTACGATGTATGTCCAACATAAGTGTTCTTCTGGTTTTGTCACTTGGTCTTCACGCAAATTTGGATTTAGCCTTGAACTGACTGAGTATCTGGACTCGTACTGTCATGTACAAAAAGGTCCGTGTTCAACCCCAAAACATGAAGTTTTCTCCGCCAATTCCACAAAGCAGGAGTGTACTGAGGTCAACTAAGCTAAGGCGCTAGCACATTTTTATGAGCATTGAAAACAGGCCCTCATACACTAACGGTGATTCACCTAGATGAGTCATCAGTCCCATTCAAGTTTAACCATTTTTCTGAAATGCTTCTTTTCTGCTGCTTCCAAGATACTAATACTTACGATTAATTATGGAATAATTTCCTGTCTTAACGTCACTTTCATAAGAAACAATACCATGCAGTGTTGTCGTGCGTTTCTACTGACAGCCAAGGTTTAAACCTTCGTGGCAAAACGATGAATTATATATATATGACAGAGAATATATAAAATTCCATATACTTGATTACATTTCCGCGATTTCATACTTTGCTCTTACCGAGTTCTGTGAGTTATTTTTTTGAAAGCCCTTCTAAAATCTTGACTTCTCCACGCGTAAACGCCTGGATTGACGCATGCGCTTACTGATGCGACGGTCGATAATATTTGCATCGTCAGAGCGATGTTTTCGGGTTCAACAGATGTGAACTCTTGGTATAATGTCCCTACCAGAAGCGGCAAAAAGCACAACAAGAATGTTCCAGTGACAATCCCGTAAGTTATGGCTACTTTGGTCTCAATTCTTCTCACCGCCTCGGCTTCAAGATGAGCATCGTTTTTCAGTTTTACCTGCTGATAACGGGACTCTTTGATGACCCACGTGTAGCTACCGCAAATAACCAGGAAAGGGATTATAAAATACAAGACGATGAGTATTGCAGCAAATGCTTTGGACGTGTTCTGGAACTTATGGTCATGCCTGTCACTCATGCACAAATGGAATGTGTCATAATACTCGATGAAATCTTCATATTCCGCCTTGGGTAGAGAATGTGGGAAGACCACTGTTCCAATAACCGAAAACAGCCAGATCGCGACTACAACTGCTTTCATTCGGGGGCGTGTCACGACTGTTTTGTACCGAAGAGGAAACTTGATTGTGATGAAACGATCTATGCTGATGCAAGTCAAATGCAGAATTATACAACATATTACCGTGAATGCAAGCTCTGAAACAGCGTGACAAGCAATGGGATATCGCGCCTGGCTTAAAAGAGTGATTATTCGAAACAAAAACTCAACTGTCATCAGCAAGTCAGCTATGGCTAAGCTGAATATTGCCACATTGGAGACTGTTCTCAATGTCCTGATTTGGCTTATAGCGATACAAACCAATACGTTACCAATCCAAGTGGAAAGGAATAATAAAATGTGAACGGCAATCCCTACACATTGAAAAGGAGTTGGCATTTTTTGACAGATCTCACAGAAATTCAATCCGAGTTTCAAGCTTCACTTTCAGACGAAGCGATGAATGTCTCTCTTCAAAATATCCAATGGGCCATGTGATGGGAAGCATTCGCTTTCGAATGACCTCTTGTGCTTTGAATCCGTGAAATTTGCTTTGCTGTGTTGTCAATCACTTATTTTAACATATAATGAAATTCCAAGCACGTTCAGTAGCTCTCTACACATCTGCTACCTGTTATGGAGGGAGAGTTTGCCTCGCAGTTTATTGTGGCCACGGGATGGACGGTCGTTTAATTACAGTGCATGGCGCAAGCAATGACAGAGCACGCGATATCTAGTTCCTTCATTAACGACTCCGTGATAATTTAATCGGTTCGTATTCGTCTACCAAAGACCTGCTTACGCATGGTCGCCTAGGAAACCCAAAGGCGGTCATTTCTTATCGGGTGCTATCACCTTGGTTCCCGGAAACGTTTAAGTGGACCGGCAAAAGACGCGCTTTTTAAATTTCCGTGATCATCGTAACATCTCAAATATTTATAGAACCAAAATATCACCATAGCCACAGTTGAAATATACCACTATTCACCTCGACCGAGTAAATTAGTTCTTATACAATTTTAGCAACCATTATTTGAAAGCACTCCAGGCACAACGTGTGTTTACTCTACACTTTGTGTCTGTCTTTCCTATTTAATCGATTTTTTGGCACCAATTTTCCACTTGTATTAACTTTATGACTTCACGGAGCGTCAAGTACTCAAACCTTAACGTTCGATTGGTTTGGGCATTGCAAGTTTGCGAAATCGTGAATCCAAGGCAGGCCTAAAATTGCTGATCTTCACGACAAGTTGGCCTCGCGCGCACGTATACTGAATAATTATGCTGATTTGTTGCTTTTCATCGATAAATTGCGGAGCAAACCAGCTTTCCATCGTGATCAGTGGCTGCAAAATGAAAAGAACTTGTTTATTGTCCACCAAAACACAGGTTACGTTCAATGGTCGCAATTTTTGCTTTACGAGAGACAATTCTACGGCCGTAAATCCTTTACGGTGAAAGACGAGTTTTTTTCGCGCGAAGTTCGTGCAACTTGTACAAGAAATCGGCCTTTCAAACCAAATTACACACAATGAACATTGGAAGACGGATATAAAATGACAAAACCGTATAGTGAGTAAATAGTGTAGCTTCCTATTGACTTAAAACGATGATGATAATTTCAAGCGCCGATGGCCTTCCCTCCCATGGTAAAAAGTCTTGACAACTGCAGTACAGGATACATTTTTAGACTTTTTTGAGTAGGCCTATCCCTCATGAAATTTTATTGAACATAATACTTTTGGTAGGGTGCGTTATTTCTTTTATTTACCAGTATGACGTGAGTCATTGTAGCGGAACCAGTCAATTCTGTTATGAACGGTTCGTCATGTGGCGCCATGAATACGATTGACGGCAGTTAAAGCGCCAATTTATGGTTCGCCTTTCGTTCGCGTGGTAGTGCAACGCACAATCATCGTGTTGATGTATAGGTACCAGGCATTTGCGCATGCGCAGTCTGGTTGCCTAAAAGAGGCGAAAACCAGAAAAATAAAACAACCGGTAGTTTTACCTCTGAACAGTTTGCCTGGGCGTTGTACGCTGACTATGCACCCCGAGATTTCGGCCCGCGGATCGCTTATACCGACCTTGAGCATCGGCCCCGTGCAATCTACAGTCGTGACCCCGTCCACGACAGGCCTTTCTGTCCCCGACAAGGCAGTAGAGGAGAGCAATATCAGTCCCTAAACCATATGTGACGGATCTGTTACTGACCTTTGTATCTCACAGCTCGGTATCATTCAGATATAATTGCTGGTCAGAGCGATATATATTTAGAATTAAGGGGATTGTGTCTTTCATATGGTAGGCGTTGTAGAACATGGGTTTTCGAATGCGCCATTTCCAAAGTTCATGGTTGGAGAAGAGGAGTAAACGCAATCTTCCGTTGAATCCTGCGACCAAACCTGTTCCCAGATTGTTACAACTTCACGTTTTATACTCTGAGAATGCATACTGAGAAAAATTTGGACCTCCCGCACCAATGCCCTTACTGGTACACCAGTCGTGGGCTCCGTGCACTTGCATCCGTTATCATTTTCGAAAGGGATTATTTTGTTCGTTTCCTAAGAAGCTGGGGATCACACGTGGCATTTATGAACTGTTTTCGGTTCACCACACGATGAACAGCCAACACGCAAATAAGATTCGAAAGCGCTATCAGAATCTTCATGCTGACTCTGATTATCGTAGAGAATTCCCCCTTCGTTTCTTATGCCATCTACCAATGCAACCCACCAAAGCAGGACGATTATATGCGTGAAGTAGATTAATTAGCCCTGAATAGTACGTTATCAGTTATTTTACTGATTTTTATATCTAACTCACACTATGTTTTTCGGTTAGATCCTTTATGTCAACGAGGGTTATAACTATATAAAACATCGTGCTTCCTATGTACAACTACGGATCTCTGTATCAAGTCTTAGACTTTTCCATCATAAAAACACCGAGTAAAGAAATTTCAGGTTTATGCTATGCAGCTTTAAAGGTACTATCAATAGAGAAGGAAGATAACAGTATTTCCTAAGATTAACACCGGAATAACAGCCAATTTTACAATAGGCCATTTCCGAATTCACGTTAACCTCTTTTTCAAAGCGAGTCTAGGTGCGAAAGTTGTGTGATGGTAATTAGTTTTACTTTGCATATGAATAAAAACTCATTTTCATAAGAAAGAATTCGCACTTAGACTCGCTTTGAAAAAGAGGCTTAAGCGAATTCGGAAATGGCCTATTCCGTAAGTGCTCAGTGACCTAGCCTTTGACTGGAAATGAGGCTGCAGTTGACGTTCCCCCTGCAAGCCTTCTATCTCCTTGTGTTTAGATCTAAGCGGTGTAAGTGTGAGATTAGAAGAGCTCACTGCGACAAAACATCATTGCGCAATATATTCCCATTTTACTAAGATAAGGCCAACTACAAAATCTATTCGCGGTAATCCGAGCACGCACTTATCAAATTGTCTTCAACCTCGACTAGCTTAGGCTAGGGTGAAACATGAACTTCATTTATCTAGTGTCTCTTTGAATTCTTAGTGTCAATTGCATCTGTGTACAATCTGTCTTGATCGACAGTTTTCGCATTTGACTTTACAACACCAAAAGAATCGACAGTTGCAGAGTTCTTCCATTTCATTCTCACTGGTGGTATAACCTCTGCCGCAGCACATTAAATCACACCCGTCCGTCCCCAGAGAAGTGTTATTGCATAAGCGTCCTCTCGTCCCGAGGGATCCCGTTTCGGGATTCCGCTCGCAAAAGTTCGGTGATTTTTCGTAGTACACAAGGTCAGCAATCGTCGGAGGTTTGTGAAGTTTGTTTTTAGGGCGAAACGCAGGTTTTGCTCTCCTGGTCACATGACCATTGCGGTTGTTGTTTTCCTCAAATTCCACCATCGAGGCGCTGTCGAATTTCTCTTTGAGTACCTCGCCAATACGTCTGAACTCAGGAAGGCGATTCCAACAAGTGCGTACAGTGCAGGCTTCAGAAACACCGTGACATTTGCACTCATGTACCATGTTGTCTCTTACGGCCTTGGAAAGAAAGAAATTCAAATGGAATAGAGCGGTTTTCAATTGAGTGTCGTAAATCCAAAACCAAAGTAACTCGAGAGTCAATCACGTTCTGAAGAAAACACACCCTTCAGCCAACAACAGAAACGAAGTATTGTATTTCACTTCCTGTTTGCCTCGGTTTCAAAGCGAGTCTTGGTGGGCAACTACTCAAGTGGAAGTAAGTTGTGTATTTTCATGCCAATCAAACTCATTATCATCCGAATAGTTCAGCATGAAGACTCCCCCCGAAGCAGACGCAAAGAGCAACTCGGAAATGGCCTATTATTGGTTTTCACTCGCGTGATCAGCAGCATGTCGTTTTTGACCGAAACAGAAAAATAGAATTCAATTCCCGTGGGATTAGTTTGGGACATCAACATGGTCGCGATGACGTCAGGTGAAATAGGCTATTTCAATGATGACGTAATTTACTACCAAGACCAGAATGCGTTGAGTGGCTTTTCTTGTCAGGCAAATTTTACTAATTGTCTCGTTATTCGCTGAAGAGATAGGAAAATCTGCATGAGAAAGCATTTTGACCAAGCATTTTGGTCTTCGTAGTGAAATGACGCCGTCATGCAAATGGCCTATTCACTACTTGGTTTTACCAGCCAATGAGAACGCAAAGCAACTCAACGCAGCCTGCGCGCGCCAAGTGCGGGAAAACGAGAGTGAGTACATTACTTGCAAAAAATTTCGGACGTTTAATTTTCGGACACTTTTCCCCTCATTTCGGACAATTTTCGGACAACAATTTCGGACACTGCGCTGAAACATGCCTAAAGTAAATTTACGACTAAAAAACATGAATTAGACTGAAATAAAATCTGAAAATGATAGTTTTATTGTACCTTCAAGGTTTTACAGCCGGATACACCAACGAGAAAATAACACAAACTCAATCAAGCTTATGCCTCAAGCAGTGTCTCAACTATAGAGTTCGGTTCAGAAAGGGAACTAAGGGCTTTGAAGCTTAATGTGGCGTATATTGGCTATGAATATGTGATGCTGTCGCCCAGAAAGTACTTTTAAAGTTTTATACTATACTGTAAAAATTTCGGACGCTTAAAATTTCGGACGCTTAAAAATTTCGGACGCTTAAAAATTTCGGACGGTTTTATTTTCGGACACTATTTTTGTCCGAAATTAAAATCGTCCGAAATTTTTTGCAAGTAATGTAAATCGCTATTGGTTTTAGTTTTGCACCTGATCGGTTGAAAAGTTCTTGCGAGATTTTTGATGGCCAATCATAGACTAAACTAAAACGCCAAAACCAAAACAATCGCGTAATTACTTTCGACGCTCAATTGAAAACTGTTCTGTGAGATGTAAAATCACAGATAACCGGTTTTATAAGTAGAAAAGAGGGCTTAGCCACCACTTACGATGTGCAACAGCTAAATCAGTAACGGTACATTTACACTGATGCACAATCAGAAAACGATGTTTTCCGCTGTCCAAAAGGATTAAAGTGTTTTCTCTCAGCATATACGGTAGGCCTATGGAGGTTGTTTTACGAAAGTTTGTCTCCACCTCAGAAACGCTTCAATGATCATGCGCAAATTATTATAAGCCTGACAGGACATGGCTGCTGTGTGTATGTGTGTGCGTGTGTTTTTGATTTTACCAAGCTCTATCATCAGTTCTCGCACAAGAACTAAGCATCTGTGCGCATGCCCATGTTGTTTCGTGTTTCTGTCAATCAAGGAAACTTCTTGTTTCGCTTCTCGTGCCCCGCACTTCATGAGAAAGAGCCAGGCTTACATAGATAGTTCCCAGTTTTAGAAAAGAGGCATATTGCTGTTAGAAGAAAATTAATTAACTCGGAGAACTCTTGTCCTCTTTTATTCTCTAGTTCCAAAACTTCACAATGAAAATTCGTCGAAAAACAAACAGCTTGAAAATTATGAAAAGGGTACCTCAGCGAAACTGATACAAGACATACCGCTTTGCCAGTGTGGCTTTCATTTCAGTGGTACGCACTAGGCTAAATTTTTATCCAAAGACGCAAACTGAGAACTGTAAGAAAGTACTGCTCGGTTTTTTCGGTACTTTCTGCAGACGCAAAAATAAAAAAATAAAAAGCGATGCAAGTCGGGGACAAACTTTATGGAGTTGAAGATTTCAACGGGAATGAAAATTTTCACCCTTCCTCGCTTTTTTAGTGAAGTTTAATAATTATCAGTCATTTCATTCTTATAGATAAGATGTGATGATTAGTTGATGCCTAGCGAATATGACAAACGGATCGTCAAAGATTGCCTTAAATTGACCGCCGCCGTCCGGTCATGTCAAATGTGCCGCTTAGGAAAGCTGTCCCAACGAAGCATTAAAGCTAAGAGGAAAGTAAAAGGCACGTAGCAGACGATATAATTGAATTTTCCTTGTACGTTTTACAAATACAGGCGACCTTTTCACCACTATGACGCAATTTAAATTAGTCCATTTAGAAATGGTCGGTCGGAAAGTATTTGTTGATAATAACCGAAAACGAATCAGTCGTCGCCCGAGGCTACGGCTTTTCTCAGTCGCCGACTTCATAGCGGCGTAATCGTTTCTCCAAGCCCAAAATTGGAAATGAAAACCCCCTCAAATTTCCTATGTAATAAGATGAATATTAGAATGAATTTGCAACAACGATAAAAATAGATTTCGCAAAACAATGGACACCTATTTCGCGCCTTGATATCGCTTATAGCGTTAAAAAATAATAATAATTCAGGGCTACTCGTTATTTCATCATTTTTCATTTAAAATTTGGAAGAGGAAAAAGTTTTTCTGCCTTGAACTATCTTAACAATAAAACGAACTCACCGTTCTGCCAGCTTCATTGTTGTGCAAATTTACCAAGGTACGAAAATCGCGTCCTTTTTCTCCAGCATCGACAAACTTCCTCGAAAATTGATCGGCAAAATGTATGTTATCGCTGCATCCACCCCATTGCCACCCAGCACTGCTTACTCCCTTGTATCTTGTGTCACATCCACAAGCTGACAGTTTGCCTTCCCTACAAGCTCTCGCAATGGCGTGGGAAACACCGGCAGAAGTTATAGAGTATGTGAAAGCGGTTTCTCTGCAGGCTACAACGGAAAAGTCCTCGTTTAGTTCGAATACTGATAACCTAGCCATCACACACCACTTTTTCAATAGGATTCACACAAATTGAAGCTACAAGTGAACGAGAATACCAGAGACTCAAAAACCCAAATCTCTTTCAAGAAAGGACGGACTCATAAGTAACAACACACCATCAGAAAAAATTAAAGGTCAAAATCATCGTTCATTTTTCAATGGCCACTCTCTCAAATTTCCTATGGTTAGAAAGTGCAAGAAAACACAAATTAATGCCGATGACTTCATCTGCAGTGCCTGAACGAGCATTTTGTTTATGAGCGCTTTCCTTTTTTTCAGAACTGGCTGGCCAGACCGGCCAGTTTGCAAAGAAAATGCAACAGTTTGAACAGTTGCATGATGTCCCTCATATTCTTTTAGAGGAGTACATATCATGCTCGAGAAGTGTGTTATTTTGAAGGCCTTGTAGAGTTAATTGGCCCACCCAAATGCCCGGTCTGGCCGGTCAGTTCTGTCAAATGGAAAGCGTGTCCCTAAGTCTTTGTCTTTGACAAGGATTTGTTTTCCTCCGTGTGAACCTCCTGAATCGTCTTTACAAAATTCAGTTCGAACTGGAAAATAACTCCTTTAAACGTAGATTTCGGCCGAGCAACATGCAAAGCAGTATGTTTTGCCTTAGTGTGAAAACAGACGCGAATTGTACTGCCTGATTGTATTGGAAAAATGAAAATGACAAGGATAGACTACCACTTATTCGGTGCAATTAATAACTGATACTTTCATGAGGTGCTTCAGGTGATATTCAAGTGTTATGTTGTTCGAGGGGATCCTGCATCAGACTATTTTTGATTTGAAGAAACTGGTGTGACAGCCTGGCCAAGTTAGGTGTGTCGAGTCCTTTGCATGCCGGTGACTGATTCTGAGATTTTTAAAGGAACTGGCTTGAAATTTCGGATCTCGAAAATCTGACGCGGCATACTGAATCGTACAGGAAACGTGCATGCTAGTCAATCGTTACTCTGATGAGTCAGGCAAGTCGATGTAATTCTGCTTACGGTGGAGTTATACAACATTTAAGCATTCCACTAGAAAGTGGGTCAAGAAACGGTTAAAAATTTAAATGCCACCCATTCCATATCCTAGTACATTTTCAACCAGTGGTCGATAGTAACGTTTTCTTGCCTGTAAGAATTTCGTAAAGCAGTAGCTTATTCTATTTTTAATTTTGCACGCAACAGTGCGGTTTAAATACGTTTTAATTGACACTTCATTTATCAATTGAAGAAGCTTTTTTACTTAATTATTAACAGCCAAAAACGACAAGCACCACTATCTATAGCAGAATAGAGTTTTGCGGCATGTTTGCTAAATCTTCGCTAGTGTATCAGGAGATACTTTAAAACTATAAGTGGCATCTGATGATATTCAGAAACTTTCATTCAAGAGGTAGAGAGTTAAAAATGGCCAAGGTACAGCAAACAACACTTCAAGAGATCACGAAAATACAAATCTAGCATTACACAAAACCTTGGTCGGTTTCATCAACTTGAGAACCGAATGGAAGAGTAAATGCATGCAGATGGAAAGAACAGAACGTGCAAATAAAAAAACGCAAGTTTAGAGAATGAGAACTTACCTATCTTCAGAATTTTACCAAACACATTTTCAGGACTATGAGCTGAACAATTCCATCTTCGATGCTTAAACTGGTATTGGCATTGGCTGATGGAGAAGTTAGCGCCCAAACCGATGTACGGAACAAGTTCGGGGTACTTTCGGCACAGTCTTTGTTGCTTCGGTGTGACAGGCTTAACTCCGTTGGCAGGAGAAAGCTGGAAATTGTAGTTGTTTGGGGGCTTTGATGAGTCTTTTATACCCAGATTCCTAAATTGACAGGTCAGAGGAGAATGATGTTAGTGAAACGCCGATAAACGTTATGATAACAAAACTGTTTATGAGCACCGAGATTCCTGAATTGACAAGAGGGTGAGTTGTGTTAGTTTAACGCTCTGAAATGTTATGTTAACAAAATTGATCATGAACAGGAAGGCGTATGTTGACCAATACTTGCCACCAAGATCCGTTGCCTTCAGCCAGTACATTAAGGTTTGTTAAACCAAACAGTACGATCATGTAAAGAACTTTGAGCATGGTGATCTCTTCCAACCACCTTGTTCACTTGTGTGTATAGAGCGTGATAATAACTGAAGAATTCAGTTAATATGTCTTCATAAATCGGCTGGCATTTGCCTATTACTATCACAAGAACAATGGGCTAACTACCAACATTTATAGGGTCCTTCAAAACCTATCAGTTTTATTTGCTGTCGACAGGTCTGCATACATTTAAAGGCTCGACAATAATAGGTCCAGTTATCTACGACTGTAATTAGGCATACCTCAACGAGGCTGTTCCGCCCACACACAGCGTCGGCAAAATTGCGATTTCAAGTTTAATCCTTAAGACAGAGGATAATAAGCTGAGGAAAGAAGCTTGTAGGTAAATATGCAATCAATATATGTACTCATTAGTTTAAAAAAAAGGCAAAAACTACTATTTTCAGAGAGAGATTATTTCCTACTTTGGTCTAAACGTATGAACATGAGATTACATGTTCACTCGGTATTTTATTATTCTCTTTGATTCTCCTCCTTTTAATTAATTTGGTCTCCTTTGAAGACTTCTTCTGACAATAAGAAAATTACGTGACTTTGTGAATGAAGAGTTTTACCACTTCCTTGCAATGCCACGAGCGCGTAAAACACTATTTTCGGCTATATCAAACCTAACACTGAACTACCAATCTTGGTTTTCTGACTGCGCTCTTGAGAGGCGTAAACGCCAGAGGCTGAAGTGAGACTTGCTTCTCATTTGGAAAGACTCAACCTGTAAAGCCTTTTATACCTTCGCGAACGCCCTTTCAAAGCTTCAAATTAAGAAAAATCGAGAAAAGCAATTTTCAGTCAATAGCTTGCAACAAATTAGTTTATTAAGAATTGAATAGCAATAAGAAAGACATTACTTGTATCGCTGCCTTTCAATGGCTTCAACAGAAACCGCCATTTCTCGTAAATTTCTCAGTCAATTAAAAAATCCGGAAACGGCTTTTCAATGTGGTTTGCAGATCATTGCGCCCTTCTAGACAACGCGTTATGAAAACGTACCTTTTTCAATAAATTTGAGGTTTATAATGCCGGTGCGTAAGACGAGGCTTGCGACTCTCACGCTTTTTCAAATGTTTCACGCTAAAGGTGTTTTCTAAATCGTTTCAATTTGCAATTTGGGTTTCGACTTACTGCATACCGTTCAAGCGATAAAGTTGCAAACATAAAGACGCTTTAATCTTGCCAGCTGCTTCACAAGGATTAAAATCAATAAATATAAACAAGAATAGCTTAACTTGTCAGACTAGTATAATTTGGAAGTAATTAAATCTGCGAGTTTACGAAGAAAGTGCTTAAGATTTGTTGTCTAGCCCTCCCTAACAAACGCAAGAATCAGTTCAACCTTTCGGAACTGCAGGTAGACGTATGCAAAGACCGAAACGGGCTGGTAGAAATAACGTTTTTCGTCACCTTTTACCTTTCTACAAAAGTGACGGGAAAAACGTTTTTGATTTAATTTTATTTCAGTACTCGTGGATGATCACTGAGCAGACCCACTACACTGCCAAGGCCAAACGAAAGCGAAAGTCGATGAGAGTTGAAAGTCTTAAACTGTCGATGAAACTCTCATACTGGGCCAAACCAGATAACCCTCACGCCAACACTCATGGAAAACTTGATCGCATTAAAATTCGATGAGAGCTGTCGAGAGTAGATGATAGCGATGAGAATTCCTGGCCAAACGAAGGCGAGAATTTCTACTCTCGTCGACTCTCGCTCTTGCTTGGACGGGGCCTTAGAGCTAAGTAAATTAATGAAACTCATGAATAATTTAAGATAAAAGTCATAACACAGTTTGCGGAATATTTGTGCGGAGCAACAAAAAGACACGTAATTTTATTACAACACAATAACCCGCGTGTGGATGCGACCTTTTATTCATTGTGATATCGAAATAAACACAGCTGTACGTTGTGCTTTTGTGTGGTCGTGAATCACATTGATCGCGCCATTTAAGCAGATTTTGGCAGTTCACCTCTTTTAGCAGCGATGAGAGGCAAGAAATGTTCTGACCAGATGCAGATAGAGTCTTCCATTTGATTATTTCATTACTTATAGCTTGTTCGCTCTGCTCGAGGCATGTTTGCTACTACGCGTAAAAGATTTATGGTAGTTTTGTTAGGGGCAAAGTCCTTCTTGGCTTCCGCTTCTTCTTAAAGGGTAATTGCTGGGAAGCTTAACCTCAACATTGAACCGACGGCTTTTGCAGGGTTCGTATGCCACATAAACTGAGAGGTAAACAGTCTAGGGGGCCGTTTAGAATATTCAGTTACTCGGTAATTTCTGTATGGACCCTGACACACCTTTGCGCAGGGTGTATGTGCAGTTAATAAAGTTGGGTCAAAACTGACCACATCCCCAGAACTAGTGTTCCCTGGACTTTCCACATGTCACTTTACGTATACATGCATTTTAATCAAGTTGACTGACCTTCTCAAGAACATTTTACCCCGGAGCACACGGTATGGCTATGTTGTGCACTTACTCTCTTTGAAGCGTTAGTGAGTGGGTTCTTCTGGCTTTTGCCGCCTGCATGGTATCTTTTAGCAACCTTCAGATCTGATTACGAGTACGCGATTGAGTGCCACTCTTAGGCAATCACGTGTTCACCAATTCTTGCTATTAAACCCTTCTTTTGCCGACCTTGTAAGCAAGAGAGTCACGGAGTTAGACTTTTCTGGACGCGACTAGTTTCAAATTGGATTCTCTTACTTGTACCCCATTTCGTACTCGTAATCAAGTTAGTCTAAGGTCCCTAATAAGGAGCCTTAGTTCGTGTTCTATTGGGATCAACCGTTTCACTGGTTGAATTCTCTATGAAACACTTTCTCAACCACTCTTGGTTGAACCGCGGATGCGACTGGGTATAGTCATTCTCAGACCTCCTCGACTCTTTTTGCCAAGTCCGGTTGTCAAGATGTCCTTGGAAAAATGTCGCCACATTGAACTCAAAAGTTCAGATCAGCGGATGCTACCCGGCATCGTTTTCAGCCATTTCAATCGAGTTCGCAACTGGCTGAAAACGTTGATCAACCATACCAACCAAGAACGGTTTTTTTTTTCTTTTTTTTTTTCCAGTAGAACACGAACCAACCTAACCAACCGAAAATGAACGCTGCCTTAGATTGGAAAGCGAATACGACTGTGTCTACTAGTCTGGCGCAAGAGTGAATTAGGTAAGAGTGTTCCTCAATCAATTTGTGGTCTTGACCCAGCACAGTAACAAATGGATTTGTTTTTAGACACACCATACGAAGGGCCGTCAGCTTGACCAATCAGGGGAGGCTATGTCATGCGTGACTGCGTCATATTGCATTCCTGGCCGGTCCTTCACACATCATGGCAACAAATTTTTGCGCGAACGGGTATTGTAAAAATGGACTCATTTGTGACTGTACTGGTGAGCCCATAATGAAATGCACCCTG
>BLFK01000535.1:908308-918308 GCA_014634185.1 Astreopora myriophthalma
TGTACTCCGGAACATTGATTTTGTTCTACGTCAAACCTCCCAGAGTAGCAAGCGTAATCTTGCGCCATCTCCCATAACTCCAAGCCTTTTTTCTTATTATTTCCCTTGACAATTCGAGTTAACACTAAGAGTTGAACTGCGATGAATCACCTGTAGGTTTTTTGTTTGTGTGTTTGTTTTGCTTCAGAATCCAGGTTGGTGAGCTAGTGTTATATAGCAAAGCTAATATGGGTACCTATGGTTTACTTCAGCTGGGGCCGTGGTAAGATATTCGTGCTAAACCATATGGTCTAAGGGAGACTACGCGGACCACGTTTTTTGGGGTCTGTTCATTTTAATTGGCAATGAAAGGAAGTAACCTCGGCTCTTTGTAAACGAAGAGTGCTTTCATTGAGGGATTAAGCTTAAGTTCACAGTGTCGAGACGTCAGTGTTATAACAATAGTGAATACAAGTTTTCTTTGCGGTTTAAATAATACCCTTTTGGATAGCGGTGGAATTTATGTGAGACGGTATGATCGATAGTTAAAACGTTAATTATGGTTACAAATATATTCATTCCCATTGGTGCTTTGGATTCGTTCGTTCGTTCTTTCCGTCGTTCCTTCGTCGTCGTTCCTAAGAGCCTTAGAGCAGATGCTCGTTGGTTACGTGTTCCTCGGTAATGACGTTAACATATAACGTGACCCTGTGTTTGGCTACGACTTCGGGAAACGGCACTCCATTGTCTTCACCGTCTGCTACAGGTTTCGAATTCCAAGTGAGTTCGAGGGGGCACTCTCTATGTTTACTCTTTTGTATGACTAAAAGAACTGTCCCTCAATTGTCTAGACCTACTCGATGCATTGGTGCCCAGCCAGCACCTGGCCAACGCCTTCCAAATGGAGAATATCACAAGTGAGAACGTTCTGTCTTGCCAGTTTGTGTCGCGCTGAAAGTCGGGCTTGATCGTAAGGGGACGGCCAGCTGCTTTACTTACAAGTGCCAACGGGTTCCAAAGACAGCGATCGAGCTTTCCTTAGCCAATTCACCGACACCCTTGGCGGATTGCTAGGTATGTTGCACTACATAGTGGCCTGCGTGACGAAGATGCAGGATTCCATGGGCGCTCGATGCCAGGCGTTTTGCAGCCCTCTGTGGCCCTCGAACACAGGATGGTATGGAGGGTATGCAGTCATGTGACCAGCCGCCATATTGGTTTACCGAAGCAAAAAAATTATTTGCATAAATAAAGTCCAATTCCCGGAGCATTAATTTGTCACGCCAAAATGGCCGCTGTGTCTTTGTTTTGGAGCACCAACATGGCTGCCGTTAGGTCATGTCCATACGCTCTATTTGCTCCTAATGAGATGGAGGTCGTCTGCACTTCCATTCGCGCCAAGCGCACCAGCGCACCAAACACCATCCAACACGAAGTACCTCCTGAGGAACGCCCGATATGCTCGCATGGATGTCCCACATTGAGTGACAACAAACGTTTGATGCCTAGACTAGGCAAATAGCACTGCCGCAAGTTTGCCGAAGAGGCAAGCAAGAAAAGCTAGAGCAAGCATTCCTTTCACTGATGCGCTCCGTGTCACCTGCCTCACCTCCCCGGCAACAACTGGTGTGGAAACGCGCTGCTCGTTCATCTCGCTGTTCAAGCCAGAGTAATAAATTCAGTGTCTCTGCTTTGACCACTTATTTGGACACTAACTTTAACCCTAACCAACGGTTTCATTTTTGCAATATATCGAAAAGCAAGAGAGCTTTGGCGATCGAAGCCCTGATTTCGTGTTTTCTCCGAGTTTCTTGAGTAAAAGATCAGACTCAAAGAACAAAATCTCGACTCATCATGCTATCTTCAGAGATTTCCAGACGGAGAGGGACTTGAGTCTGAACGATTGGCATGTGGTGGGGTGGAGGTCAAGTCGAAGAAGGTTCCGAGGTTGGTTGGGTGGGGGTGGGGGTGGGGGGGAGGGAGGCAAGGGATTATGGAAGAGTTCCAAGATGGAGGTTTTTCGATACTGCTCATGCATCGTAAGGGTACTTTGAATAATATGTTTCCGGTTTTGACCAAGACTTCCCATTCTTTGCCTCAAATGCCTTGAAAAATGTATCGCTATCAGTTTTTTAATCACTTTAAAATGCCAGAAAGTGTTGCAGTGTGTCTCCCGCTGAGCTCAATTACTTGTGTTGATTCATTACAGGGTAGTACTAATCTGGACCCGTCCTTTATCGAGTATATAATTTACCCAGGACTGGTATCACAATGAAATCGCCTTCTCATTCGAACCAGTGGGTTGTTGTGTCTCTTGCTGGGAATGAAGAGCCCCTCGCTGTCCACACGTGATATCATCACTCCATATTGATAGTTCAGTTTGTGCTTATATTTCTGTTTATTTTAAAAGGCATATACTGAATATGTCTACTGTATTTCTTTGTAGTATATAGCAACTTCTCAAATGGAAGTTGCAAGGTCACAATTTCCTACTGTACAAGTATCTTGCAACAAATGCATTTGCAACAATTCAAATAATACACAAATCTCTAAAGATACCATTAAGTACAGGGGCTTTAAGGTTGTACTTGAGTCGGTCACATTATTATCGCGGCTGCATCACGACAACTAAATTGTGTACAGACCAAATTAGTTGAACAGTTGGTTGTGCAACATGTCGGGAAAGTTCCGTCGTCCGTATGCTGAACTTTCAGAGCTTTTCAAAATGAATGAATCGCCCATTGACTCTGGAAACGAAAAATATTTTAGTTGTTGTCTTCAGGCAATGCTTTTAACACATTTAAAACCTGCAACCAAACTCTTCTTTTAACGGAAGAAGGTCTTTTCAAACAAAGCATTTTCTCGTCTTGCTGCATGTGTTGGATCTAACTCGTGTTTCGCTAATGTCATATGACTTCTCACTCAGAAAAGCTTGATTCCGTTTTCAAATACTGCATAATCGTTACTTAGCCATTAGAATCAAAACTACAAGCAGAAAGCATTTTTTGATTGGACACGAATGGAACTCGAACAATTCGTTTTTTCATTAAACAACAATAGTTAGTCCTCTGTGAGCGAAATCTAGTCTCCCAGTTTTTTATAAATAATTACTCTCTCAACTGGACATGACAACATCTTGTTTTTCCCTGACAAAGACTGGATAAAGTGAAGAAATCTTTAAAAAAGACATGGTCATATAAACTTTATGTTTATTCGGCGCTGGGCGATCAACCAGTTGTCAAGCTTTAATTAAAGAAAACTTTAAGTTCATTTGGGTTTCATCCATCACCAAGATCACGTCATGGAAGTCCGAATCTATCAGAAGTATTTAAACAATGTCTGCCGCTCAAACGCAACGACTTTCTTCATGATGGATTCTCTCCAAGTGCTTAAGTTGTAGTTTTAAATTTTGGATATCAATTGCTGTGAATGTCCATTACGTCAAGTCGGTTCCTTCAGTATCAATACCAGTGGTACTTCTTACTTGTCTGAGCTTTTCGATCCCTTTGAGCTCTCTTAGTTATTAATCACTTGAGAAAACAACTCAGCGTACAAAATTAGATCGTCTGAAATGTTTTGAATGTAATTCGAGTCGATGGAATATAGTCACACTCAATCAGTATTTGTCAGGACATATTCTTAGGGTCACATGCGTGTTTGTACTCCATACGTTCCTCGAGTCCCTACTGTTAGTTTCAATGTTTGTTATAAAAGACCGCAATTAAAAAGCCCCCTCTAACCCCATGGTGTTAATCAATTAAGAGCGGATTAAATTAAGAGTTCTACTCAGTTTCATGAACACCGTTCGCTTCGGCTGTTTTCAAGAGTGCAGGTGGCATGTGTTTCACTGTGGTAAAATGTGAACAACCAGGTCCCCTCGAACAAAATCAAAATACAGACATGCCTTGCAGCTGAACAACAACCTTGAATAGCCTTGCATGACTCCTCCTTAACACAGATTTCATATCTCTGGCCAGACACACTTTTCAAGTGGTTGACTCGTTCAAGGGTTTGCGCTTTAGTCACGCCGTGACCTCGAACCGATCTGTTTGAATTCCTTTTTTAAATTGATGTGTGAAAACATTCATTATTTCTCTGAGGTATCACTTGTCATAAAGGAGTGGATCGTCTTGAGACTTGAAGTTGACTGAGCATAATTGAAAGCACGCAAGTAACCTTTGCCGCATACAAAATTGCTGGACGGCATCGAGCGTGCATGTCTTCCGTGTTCATACGCTGCAGCAAGGCAAAAGCGCTGCACAACTACTCGCAAGTGTACACCTCCATCTCTCTTTCGCATTTCTTGCATTTCACTGTACAACACCAGTGGAAGCGACATTGACAGTGTTCTGTGATAACCATCTTTCCCATCCGCGAGCCACGACCGCAGCATAGCAGCTGGCATCCGTCCACGCCCATACTAGTATCATTGCATTGCCGCCCAACAGTTCCGTGTGAACCAATAGAGGGGTCCGCCTTGCAGAAGCTTGGAGAGTCTGTGGTGTAAACTAAATCTATATCAGTCGGAGGCTTTATTGTTTCCCCATCTTGGATCAGTCTATCGCCCTTGTTGCTAATTAACACCTTTATCGCTCCATCGAAATGGGCCTTTAATCGGTCTCCCACATCTCTAAAATGGGGCATCTTTTTCCAACACGTCTTAACGGAACAGGACCCCGAGAGACCATGGCATTTGCATTCCTCTTTCATGTAACGCTTCACTGCCTGGGAAGTGACAAAAGAAAAAAAAAAAGAAAAAAAGACCCATAACACGTTAGTGCAAATGGCTATATGACACGATGTTTATCTATCTACGTCATCTTAGGCACGTTAGATTTCCGTATTATATCACTAAAATAATCTTTGTCGAATCTGCACTGTAAAAAAGAGCTATCACTTTCTGCTGCTAGGACTGTTTTGGTTTTAAGATGCGGCGCCTTTGTCCAAACTCTCCGGGACTCAAGTATTGCTCTATGCTCAGCTGAATGATCGTACACTGTATAGGAAGCGAACAAAATAGGTCTTCACTAAAAGCCAAGCAAATATTTATCATAGGAATTCCTTGGTGTCAAGCTGTCACCCACAAGGGCACTTGTCTTTCATTGTATTCCACTTCTAAAATAAACTGTCAAAATTGAATTAACAACTCTGTCAATAAAGTTTACACTAGAAAATTAAATTCCTGTGAAGATTTAATGCGATGGTAGAAGGGACTGATTTAAACAAACTGAAGCACTAACGAGGGTAGCAGAGTCTTTGGCAGTGTTTAAATGAAGGCCATTAGCGTAAGATATGACCTTCACTGTTATCTGGCTTTAGCTTTTAGGTTCAAGAGGGAACAACCTAGCTGGTCTGCTTGTTTGTTGGATACCTCCTAAGGTATCACGAATAAGCTATACTGTCAACTCATTCTATTTGTGTGTAAACAAAAGCATGTGATAGCACAAAAGGTATGCAAATACAGCCAATTCGGCGATTAGTGGAAGGCGTAAAATGTAATTTAGCCTTTCTTCGCCAGAAATGAACATCAAGATTCGATGGCTCAATTGTAATTGTTTGCCATGCGGTATGGATGACAAATTAATTACTTCACGCGGGCTTGCGTCCAAGCTATGCTTTGTACATTGCTTTTTTACCGGCTTCCATGTGGAGCTTTCAAGCAAAAATAATCCCTCACAGAACAATTTGATAACGCCGGAAACTGAAGATAGTGTGCTTGCGCTTGCTAACATTAGACTTTCCGTCAAGCTAACTTGTTCTAGAAGCTTAATCCTTAATCAAAATGGAACGATGATCTTGACATAAACGATACCTCTTGCCGCAAGACATGCTGAGGCTAGTTTCTTACCGTGACACGCTAAAAGCCATTTCAGATTACTACCGAAATTTTCTGTATTCTTGAAGCACCGTGGAAGCAAAGAGACTGAATACAGGCATGTTTTTCTGACCTTTCTAAATCTAAACAAGCGTATTACTTAGCGGTAATTGCATGGCAATTGTCTTACAGCATTCGTACTAAAGCACTGATCTGTTTGGCAGAGAGTACGTATTGTGATGTACGTCCGGACTCAATTGGGTTGGGTTGAATCCCACCCAAACTACTATTAGGGCCCGGAGCGTGAGAGGCGATAAACGTCGGAGGTCGTGTGTTTACATAAATGAAATGGACGAGGCTTCGACACTCAAAACAAAGCGTGGCAAACCGAGGAAATGATTAACTTACTAGTCGCCCTGCCTCATGATTGTGCTCAGTGATCATTGATCGTCCATCCCTGGCTTGGTTCCCGTTCATCAGTTGCTTCGACATCGTGTATCCATATTCAATATTGTCGCTACAGCCCCCCCACTCGAACTCGCTGTTGTCGTCGATGGGGAAAGCCTGGTTGGGACGATTGTTGTCTGATGCAGGGTGATGACTCCGCGATCGCTGCTGCATTTCGATAACGTTGTTGGTGTTGACTTGTGGTGGCGGTGAGACTTTTCGGCAGCCACATTGTTGAAGTTGACCCATGCTACATGCACGCGTGACAGAGAAGGTTACTCCGGCGGACGTGATGGCGTAGATAAAAGCCGTCTCCCTGTAATCTGAATTTATGAAAAATTAATTTTTTAGCTGCGTTAGAGAAAATTCGTGCGATAAGGATGTCATTTCGCACGGTCCTTGAATCGGGAATTAAGATACGCGCACTAAATCTGCCGAGTATATCATCAACCCATTAAAACAAAGGAAGTTAACGCTTCTGGTTTACTCACTCACCGTATCGAAGAATTTTCTTTACATAATTCTTCGTCGTCGAGCAATTCCATCGTCGGTTCCTAAATTGCCATTGACACTCCTCCACTGAGGTGTTCATCCCAATTAAGACAGTTGAAATCAGTTGAGGTTTGGATTTGCAGAAGTCCCCTCTTCTAGAGAAGAACGACTGGGTCTTCCTGCAAACGACGTTTGGGTCTTGTTGTAGTGACGTCTCTAGTGACCTGCATGCATCGGTGATTAAAGTGGTGTGTTTTAGTAATCTACTAAGCTGAGAAGTAGGGGGATTATCAAACGCGGATTTCTCTGGTAGCATACTTTTTCCTACTTTCTTAAGTCGGTACTCACCACCAAAGCCCAATAACTTCGCTTGAATAAATAACAAATAAAAATACACTTGGTAAACGTAGCTTCATGGTTCAGTCACAAGAGTCACTTATCAATGAACGAGAAAGAATGGAGAGTAAGAGCAGCGTGAAGACCATTAATGTTTATAAACATGAGAGAATACTCGCTTCTGATTGGTTGCTAGCCGCACGTCAATCTACCAATTTTTAATATGCCAATACTCACTTTAAAGTCATTCCAGCTAACCTTAGGAACATTAACACAGAAGTGGGAGAAACTATGTCGAGTCTTTCATCGACTGATTGGCTCGCAGAAGTCTGTGTCAGTATTACCAGATAAGATGCATATTTGTTATTAGTCGCAGTTGGAGACCAAGTGTGTCGCACCTAGCCAAGATTAACTTAATTAAAAAATTGAACAACACTTTCCCTGTCTCATTTTAGTGCCAGAATTACTGCATTTGTCTAGTTTATCTCTCCAAAATAGGAACATAGAAACTACTCTTAATTTTGCATCTTTGTTGTAATCTTATCAGTCAAAATGTTCCAGTACAGAGCCAATTTGTTCTCTTAATTGGTTCTTTTCATATGTCATCGTTGTCTTTTCAGAAAACAATCCTGACTGACCCCAGTTGTTTTGATAGCATTTCCAACTCGAGGTATTAGATTTCTGTTCAGTTGTTGTATTTATGATTAAGTTCAGATGTTTTCCTATCGCTTTATTTAATTGCAGCTTTTATTGAACGGAACAGGAATAACCGTAATTCAAATTAAATTGCAAACATTTTAAATTTTCGCATAAATGCAGCAAACCACAGCTTAAATTATTAGTTAGAAGTTCCTTAAAATAGAGCTCACAGACAAAATATATATAAAAAAAAGCTAGTTCCATTTTGTGGTAATTAGTATGCTCTTCGCTGTTGTCAGCTTTAAACGGTTCAAAAGCTCTACAGCTTTTATTTCAGGAATGTAAATATATACTTAAGAGCTCCTAGCCATTAGTTAACCTTTTTCATTCTAACCTCAAACTTTTTTTATCCGTTTTGTTTGAAGTGATTAACGAATGTTTTACCTTTGTGTGAACTCGTCCAAGATTCGACATTTTTATCCAATTTCCACTGTGGGAATTTGTGGAAATATTTACACTGATTATCCCTTGGCACTCCTTTGACGCAAATGGACCAAACTCCTGAAGTATCTGGTCCGAGTAACTTCGCGAGGACAGGAAGTTTCAAAGTAAATAACTCCTCCTGCTATTCATATTAAAAGAACAAAAGAACTGTCAGCTACGACTTGGCTTCAACAATCGTGGCTACACTCGGGTAAATGTATCCCATTTTGAGCGGCGAAGTTTGACTTTCTACTTTTGAAAGGTAGCCACATTGCATTGTGAAGTAGGCTTTGTCAAAGGATGTTTCTGACGAAAGTTGTTTTTCTACGAAGGCAACTTAAGCTCTTGTGATTCGATTTCTATTTCCAACTGTTCGGTCCGTGTGACCTGTTCCTCAGTGTCTCAATAACTAAAGCGAAATGATGTCCTCTTTGTTAATTCGATCGAATCATCGGACACTGAGGACTATATCAGTCTATATGTTGTCACCAATTGTTTTCTTTAGTACTTTAAGAATTAGACGGTGTTCATTGCATTACAGCCTAAACGTTTCGTGTTTATTTATCACTTTATAAACCAACTAACTTATGTACTTAGATTTTTCGTATCTTGGCCCTTCCCACTTTTTGTTCGGCTAAAATTTTCATAACCAAAGGCTGGTAGGGTTTCATTGCAGGATATATGTACGTATGAGCTTTCTATACTATTACTTAATGAGTTCCGCCTTCACAGGGCATTCCTAAGCTCTTCGTTTTCATGGACAAACAGACGATTGCAGCTACTGAACTATGTTGTTATACTGTGTAGTTTTAAGTCTCACAATGGGCGTGCTGTTATTATTCTCCCAATTTTTTTCAACCCTGACAAATAAGCGCTTTCTCCTCTTTGACACTTTTTGCTCCAACTTGGAAGTTCGAATGCGGATCTTCATCAGACAGAATGGCTTTCAAGGAATGGCACATGCATTTGTAAAATTTTATCGTCAGGATAAAATTGCTTTTATTTAGCTTTCATTTGATTTTGTGTGGCAGGAATGCTGAGTGTATTTGCCAGCCCTGAATTGAACGTTCCTTGCATTCCTTTAAACCCGGGCGGTCAGCACGTTAGGAATGAAACGCATTTTACTTTTTAGCGCTAAGGGTCACATTGATCAAACAGTCTCGACGAAACCAGTTTACAAAGGTGCCTTGAGCTGTCACGTGGGTTTACCTTGCAAATTCAATTGACTAGGTATGTTGTCGCGTAGTTCTTCCAAACGCAATTTCAGGAGACCACTGGGAAGTAATGAGCCTAAGAGTCAATTTCAAAAGATGAATGTTTTAATCCGGACGATGACAAAGTTCAACAAGTAGATGCTGCACTGTCAGTGAACTTCTTCAGATTTGGAAATTTGAAAGTTGCCGACATTCCTCGTTAAAAGGTTTATTGTATCCCACTTATAGTCGGGGCAAACCAGAAATATCTGTCTAATGGAAAGTAAAGAGTCAGTTTACAGAACTTGTCATTAATGAACAAAGCATCATATATATCTTAATTGGCCATTTAATACTCGCTCAATGGGGAAAATCTTTGGATGTATTTTCGTGAGTTCGGTTGAAAATGCAGTTGTGGGTGTCAACAGGAGCTGTCTCTCTTCACAGATTTAACCGCATTATAAGGCGTCTGTAATCGTGGTCATCCAGTATTGCTTGAGTTAGGCAGGTTATAGGCCACACAAGATCTCCTGTGGCTCAATTAATGAGGCTTATCTCTTGAGGCAGGTTTTTTTTTTTGGAGCACAATTTTGACTCGATCATGATATTATTGTTC
>BLFK01000535.1:920808-938308 GCA_014634185.1 Astreopora myriophthalma
ATGATACAATTCATTTACTCCCCCCAAGGAGCTTTTCAGAGTTAATTTACATCAAGTAAGGAAAGAAAAAAGAGTTCGACTGATAGCATGCCTGTTTCATTAATTAATTAATTTGTTTGTTTATTTATTTATTTATTTATTTATTGGATCATTGATTATTTATGTCTGTATGTACTTATTATTGCCCTCGAGGAACGAGAACTCATTCTATACTTGTTGTCCCACGGTATTTCCCGCGGGCATTGGTCTCCATGACATTTCAGGTTTTGGTTGCCATCTTGGTGTCGCTGGCTTCAGCCTCGACGACGTGCTGACCGTTTAGTAGCATGGTAATCAGCGAATGCGCGCATATTAATGGCGAAAAATTTGCAAGCTCAAAGCCCGAGTTTTTCGCGCCTCCGGTGTTTCTTTCAGAAGTATGCTTTTCAAAGGAAGGCGAAGTTTCCGGATTATTTATTCGAAACACATCGGTGGCTAATATGATTGAAGCTAGTTATCGGAACATCATAAAGATGTGTAGTAGTGTTTTTCCCGGGAAACTAACTTTGAAATTCACACCGGCAAGGACACGTAACTGTGATGAGTCGACTCACTTGTTTTTTGCAGAAGATGTAACTTTCCTTGCTACAGAATTCGGGTACTCGACAAATTTATTCCCTCCGGCCCTTAAGCAGCGATACGATTATTGCAGACCATGTCACGTTGCTGGGTTATGCATGCTACGGTTGGGATATGCTCAATGGACCAGTATGTTTCAGTTAATAAATATGTCCTTTGCATACGTGGCGTTTGATTTTCCTGTTGTTACATTCTTGGTGTTATTAAGTCCACTTTTTGTTACAATACACAGATACCAATCCAAAGTGGCACAATTCTTGAAATTTAAAATTTAAGATGCAAAATAAACGCAGTATTCTCCTTACAAATGTATGCTTTGAGAACTTTACTATTACCATTGCGCCAGCCTTCTTTTGAGCAGTCTAAGAAAAAAGTGTCATCATTAAGTTTCCTGGTAACTTTTATTACGTAATAAAGAATCTTATGTAGTTAGACGTTTGTACAGTGGTGTTGGAATAATTCATTGGGATGTATTGCTTGTCTTTTCAAGAGTAATTTTGAATAGTAACTAGATGAGGTGGTTTGAGAGGCTTCACGGCATTATCACGAAAACCTGCCAAAATTAATATCTCATCAGCAGGATACTGTCAGACAACCTATGGCCACTTCCTCTGCATTTGTCTTGCCTGATCAAAGAGTGCTGCAGATAAAAACTTGATCATGTGGTTTGATGTTAACTAAACAACTGAAGAATTTGCATTCAGAACGGAACATTAAGGGTGAACCAGACTTTAACAAGGCATGTCCATGACTTTTTTTGTTTGTTTTTTTGTTCTTTTGTTTTGTTTGTTTGTTTGTTTGTTTGTTTGTTTTTTACCCCAAACTCTAGGTCACAATATCCCGGAGGCAAAAATCAAAAATAACCGAAGCATTCAGTATCTTAATTTCGCCTCGACTTCAAGAAGTTTGTCCTAAAAATACGGTGAAACAAATCGAGTAAGCTCATGGCATAATGACAATACTAATAAAAACAAGTTCACACTACTGAAGAATTTTAATTAAGCAACAAGACGCTGTGTCAGCGTTTATTCGGGATACCTTGTAGCTATTTCATGTTTACAACATTTACACCATGGTTCCTTTCATGGACTTGGTGCAAGCACTCTCCTAAAACATCACCAATACTTTTAACTGGGAGTCTCCTCTCACAGGATTTAATATCCCCTTACAAATAACACAGGACTTAGCCATAGAGCGCTTTTGGTTGCGTGTGTGTTATCACTGAGGATCATCACTTGAGCGTATAATTATGTGAATTTGAATTTGGGTCCAGGCACAAAGATCTTACCTTACAGGTATCTCGAATAATTAAGTCTGTTCATTTAATTTAAAGAAAGTGTATTACAGTGTTCTTGTAAACAGCCCCTTATTGTATAGTTATGATTTTATTTGTTTACTTGAAGATTTTATTTCCATGGGTACTGCCAGTATTTGGCTCGCAAGGGTGTTGTTTCTGTCAGGGCAGTAATTGTTAATTGGTTTGCGATTGCTTCATGCATCTTGCTATACCATAAAAACAATTTTCTTTGGATAATTTCTTGTTAGTGGAGGGTTTAGGACTTCTCTGTGGCTTTGTTTTGAGTCGGTTAACGGTCGCTAAACGTTCCAGCTTTGCCCTACTTCCAACATTTAGCTAAAAGGATCTAGTTTTTTTCATACGTGTTAAGAGCTTTAACTCCGCCTACCATTGAAGAAGAAAGGTACAGGGCAAATTTCGTCAGTACCGAAATATTCAGTGAACTGCCTTCCGGCAAAGATAATAGGGAGTTTACGAAACGACGACGCCAATGGCAACGAGGACGCCCAAAACAATAGGTTTAGTGAGCAATAACAATGGCTCTGCACGCTCTGCACGTTTGTTTTACATTTTGGTACATTTCTATTGCCCTCATCTCCTAAACGACGACGTGACCAAATGAGGACGTTAGCGCATGACGATAAATTTTCAATTCCCTCCCCTCCCCACGCTTCTAACCCGCTCATACCAGTTTAATTTTAAATATTGAACGACATGAAATGAAGTATTTTCCAATGATGTCCTCGTAGCCGCCGTCGTCGCCGGTTCGTAAACTCCCTCGTGTCTTTGCCGCAAGGAGGCGGCGTGGTCCAGTGGTTAGGGCGATGGATTGGCATGCGTATGTTCCGGATTCAGACCCCGCTCTGACCACTTGACTGGCTTTGTCTGCAATGGTCCCGAATACGAATTCAACTCCACCGCGCTTTGTTAATAGCCAAGTGGTGGCTTCCTTACAGATAAGGTTCTTAACGTCGTTCTGTTTGTTTGAACTGTTACTTTCTTTACACGGCCCTAGAAGCTTGAAGCTTTAAATATCAGTGTGTAAAAGTATTACCAAAGACTCTTTACTTTTGCTACAAGGACAGATAAATCGCCTGCTTTTCGGTCAGTCATTTCGAGTCCTTCGCGGCAAGCCAAGACGCATTCCATTTAAGTCAATATTTTGTTTGTTCCTTTAAGACGTCCGAGTTTGCCGGAAAACACTGAGAAAGGAAGGGCAGCCTGGCAAATTTTATGGTGACAGGGTATCATAGACCTGTTTTGTGATTAGAAACGTGCATTGATAACTAGTTCCAGCTCTGCATGGGTCATTGTCAATCTGGCAATAACGTCCTTTTGAAATGACCATTTTGGATGCTGTGCTCTGGATATTTTTAACCTTTCAAGGAAGACCTCTCGAAATGGAACACACAGATGTAAAAGAATTGTTCAAATCTTGATCTTAATGTAAACAAGCAGTTAAAAAAATAAAAGTAATTTGAGGATAGCGGTGAGAAGAAGAGTGCGATAAAGAAAGACAACAATGCTGAAATGTTGCGTTGTTTGAGTTCAAATGCACCGTTGTTTGACAATACAGTTATACAGTTAAAGTCAACTAAGACTATGCCTTTCCTTTTAGTCAACTTTTGTCGCTGGTCCGAAACTCTGAATAATGTTCTTAAATTGGACGATTATATCTTGGCCACTGTGCTGTCAAAAGCTAGCTAGTGTCGTGAGTAGAAGTGTTTTTTGTCCAGTCATTATTTTCTCTAAGGTCCAAGGGGACTGGACCTTAGTTGATGTCCAAGGGCATAATCGTTTTCCTTAAATGGCACGCAATCCTTAGTGGATGATGTTTGTCTTGACGCTTAGCGTTCAGCAAAAACAAACTGGGGCGAGAACGACTTTGTTTGACGCGAAGACTGAATGCGATGGAAAGAAGAAGTGTTTGTGACGCATGCCGAAAGTGATTTTTCGACAAAGTAAAGAAAATAGTGTTTCGTGATATTTAATTTCAAATATTGCCTTTCTTTCAAGTCCTTGAACCTTCACGTAAACAGAACTCGGGTTAATGATATCTTGGGTATTTTTAACTTGTTTTGTGGTCTAGGGGTCTTTTCTAGGCCAAACAAGAGTGGGTGTTGTTTTGAATAAGCACGCACGGTTATAAGGTTGCTTTTGATCATCTCGAACAAAATTTTGATCGTCATTAATTGGGATTCCAGATTAAAACAGTATGGAAACAGCTGCAGCGAAAGAAAAACAGCTTAGAGTTGTTTTGAAAGCAACGTCGTACGACGGTCGGGATCTGAGCCAAACGATGCGAACATGTTGGCACGCGCGCGAGGCTGCCTCCTTGCAAATTGGCTTGAGTTGTTTTTCTATTGTGAAAAATACTGGTAGTACTTCTGTGGTGGTGTTTATGTTTCAAGAGAGTCTCAAACAACTGAAGCGTTTGCATACCGCCATCCAGACGGAACCCTGCGGTTTATTAGAACAACCACACGAGATATTATTATTGCTTTTTAATTAGTTAGGATTTATGAGTTCAAAACTTTAAAGCATCTTTAGTTACTGGGAATAACATAAAAATGACCGTGTTTTCAAACATTTCTCTGGGGAGGGACCACTTATCAAAGAAGTGACTTAAAATGTTGCATGCATACCTTTTTTGCACCGAAACTGAAACTTAACCCTCAGACTCAGACAAAAGAGAGATTAGCTTTTTAAAGACGTTTCAAAAGCCGTTTTGGATCATCGGTCTTAAGATAGGTTTTCCAATTCTATTGAAACACCACGTTCTTAAACTTAGCCTACGTTGACGCTGTGAACTTTCCAACACCGGCGTTTTTCCTTTCGCGTTTGTTGTTTGTTTGTTTGTTTGTTTGTTTGTTGGTTTTCGATTGTATTACGAGATTCTGGCGTTCATCGGACTACTGTCCCTTCAGTTTATTGCAAAATTCTCTCAAAGTGTTTTAACCGGCTGCAAAGGAACTGACTGATGCTGTTACACCCAATTTTAACTGCCCTCCATTCAACTCTGGCTATCAGCATAAAGACACTGAATGTTTTGTACCAGCTCAGCCAACAACAATAACATCTTTCTTTCTTACATAAAATATACAAATATCACACCACCTGCAAATAGCAAGGCTAGTCGAGGCAGGTGGTGTGTGGACGGCTATAATGCAGGGAAAGTTCAGGGGTTGAGGAATCTCTTAAGTTCTATCGCAATATTATAATTTGCATTCTGTAACCAAAAGACCCGGTGATTTTCTGTTAGAATTTTGCATCAGTTATCGACAGTCCCTCGTCTTCAGTCGAATTTTTGCCATAATTTTCTAAAACAAAGATGAAGTTACGACCAAACATAATGTACAAACCTTTAAGGGAAGGGAAATTGTCGGTACACCAGGAGCAGCGTACAATCTACAATCAATCTTGAAACTTGAGCATTTTCCATGTCTTCCTCTTTATAATTGAAAACTAAGAAACGGAGGCAGATTTTAAAAACGCCAAATGGCACAGTGATGACTAGCTGGGTTGCAATGAGTTTGCTTCTTTGTAGCTGATAAATCTTTGCTCAAATTGTCGCCAATTTTATAAACAAGAGTTCTTTGTTGCCCAAAAGGCACCGTGGCATTATGTAGCGAACACTTATCCCAGGACGGCATTGCAAACGTTGGCCCAATGTTGTTGTCCAGTGTCGTCTCCATCATCATGCTATATTACTGTATCACATAAGTTGAAAGTATTGGCCCAATGTTGCCAAGTCATCTCCATTGTCATGTTCGCCATTTTGGAGTATGGAAACACTGAACTTCCTTCAACGTTATTACGTAATGTTTAAAAAACGAGCAGGAGTGTTTTATCGGGTTTAAAACCACGAGGCGTAGCCGAGTGTTTTTAGACCCGATAAAACACGTGCTGCGAGTTTTTTGAACAGCTTCAAAAACATTCGACAAAAAGCGTGCCCCTCTGGAGTCTGAACAATGGTTCAAACTTTGCAAGGAAAATTATTAGCATACAAGAAAAACAAGCTATGCCTTATTAGTATTCTTTATATAAAGAATACTAATCAAGAGTGTTTTATCGGGTATAAAGCTCATGCACATGACGTTTTATCACTGACTTGATAGGCTGTTAGGCTCATGAATTATTAATGAGTTTTTGAACATTACTGAGTCCATCGTTATGGTCCCCAATCACTTTCTGTATTAGTACTCATCATTATTAAAGACCCAGTATTGCCCATTATGCACTGCGCGCTGAGATCACGCGAAAAACAATAGACGCCTCGCTCCCGTGAAAACCAAAACAATCACATACGCGCGTGAAGCGTAATGGGCAATACTGGGTCTTTAACATCGTCATGTGTCGTCAGTCCACCATTATGATTGCAGGATTGATGCTAGTCCAGGGTATCCTGTATCATTTTTCGTCGTTCTTCTGCTTTTTCAGCGCCATCTTGAATTACGTCATACAAGTGTTTTTATGGAGTATTAACACGCTGAGTTTTGGCAAGGAGGCATTCTTTGGTAATAATCTCTCGTACAATTTCAACAAATTCCAGAATTTCACAAATTTAGTCAGTTTTTATGACCTCATCAACTCTTTCGATTCTAAACTTTTTTCCATTTTCAGCGGCCACATCGCTCAAGCCTTACATATTAATACTTTCGATTGAGGTTCCTTCCATAAATACATCGTCTTCATGGCATGTCGGCTCGTCTAGTCATTCCAACCTCCAAAGTTGTCCCACCGAACGCACTTCATATAATCAACGATTAATCCTAATTCTTTTCACTTTCTATACTGGCGAACACGGAATTTGGAAACGTTCTTCTAAATAGTGAGCTACTATGCTATGCAAATCAGAAATCAGACTATCATCATTATCATCGTCAATGTGTTGCTGTGTACTGATCACACCCTAAGATAAAAGTTCAGTTTGGAAGAGAAAGGCATCCATACCTCTTCCGCTTGCATGTTGGAAACCACTTACAATCCTCGCTATGGTATCCTGAGTCATAATCGAGTCCCCAGGTGACGCAAATCTTGTTTCTCTACACCTCAAGGGACGCGGCAAATGGGCCCAGCAGGATGTGGTAGTTTGTAAACTTAAGTCCGTCGAGCCTTTGTTCTTTCGCCGAACTTGCCTCACGCTCATTAGGCGCTTCAAAGGGTAACACGTGAGTCATTTGAAACGAACAAGTAAGTAAATCATACAGTTTAAGAATGAAGCATAAACCATTGCAAATTGACAACATAGATAAAATGAAACTGACACCTTGCCAAGCTTCTCCGCGTCTCATTTTCAGTAGGCTTTCGTTTGACTTCTGCATTCACCCTTGACTTTTGTCGAGACTTCTTATTCTCTTTGCAAGCATGACAAGAACATTCTTCAGTTGCTGTAGCATTAAACGAATGTTTTCTTATTCAGCCTGTTATGGCAGCATGACATGATCTCAATAGGACTTCTGTACAACAAGAGAACTGCTATAGGTTGGCAGTTCATTCCATCTGGATAAAGCGGACGGCATTAGCATCTTGGAGGTTTTTGTGTTTTTACGATAAGTAAGTAAAAGTCACAACATTTTGCTTTTGATTTGTTCATCATCAAAGAAAATATGCCATTCACTTTGAAGCTTATAATTTGGTACTCAATCCGAATGCAGCATGCGAACAACGAGATGATCGGGATTGTTAAGTACAGTTTGGCGTCATTTCACTAGCAACTAGACATCAAAAGAATTTATCTTTTTAATTATGTGTTATGAGAACGTTCGGTTCATTGTGTTGTCGACCTGAGAGAATCTGGTGGCGGTAGCTGAGAGAAATAACCTCTCGAACACGTGGAGGTATCTTCATGCAAAAAACAGATTTTTTTTCGATTGTTTAAGGACGCAAAGTTTTGTATTTGGAGAGGCATTAGGTAAGGCAAGAGTGTAATCAGATGACTTTCATTCTTGCAATTTATAGGATTTGAAAATGTCAGGAAATCCTATCATTTCAAAATGCTCTTTGCACTTGAAAAGGGTTGTTCTTAATTCGAGAGTGCTGCAAATTCTTCGGAAAGTTTACCTGTGCAAAGAAAACTGCGATATTGATTTTCGGGCCATGAGTTTACTAACATTTGGGTGGATTATGTTTGTGGCAATGTGCGATGAGATGGGGTGAGAGCAGCGATTGACACGTGTTTCTTGGTTATGCGATCTGGATTACATACCTTAAATAGAATTTTACTAACCGACACTCTAAGCCTAACATGATGATCTGTTCTCAGAAGAACGAGATTGAATACTAACCACTGTAATCCAATTTTCTTTCACCTGAACTTAATGTAAGGCCGAAAATTGGGGATTCAAAGAGTATTCCACGTGTTCCATTTTCTTAGTTTGTGCTGTTCATCTACTGACCATTAATCTTTTGCCTGAAGGTCTAAATTTCTAACTGCAGGTTATGAGTAATATGCAGCGAGGTCTTAAGAAAACAAAAAACATTTTTCATACAAATACAGGTGGTTGATGATCACAGCTTTTGCGCTTAAAATCAATAACATTTGCTGAGACCTTACGTCTCCAGACTTCCTCATTCCATACCTCTTGGTGCTTCCAAAAGTATAATGAGCTCTAGGCTAAATTGTAGCCTAGTGACATTGCAGCCTTTCAATCTCTGCCATTACGTATAATCCACTAAATATAATCCAGCGAGAATCTGGCTGGAATAAATAAACAGGAAGCGTAAGTCAGCTGGAGTTGAAAGAGGTTTCTTTGGTGTGAAGTAGCGGTTAGGCCCAAGTCCTCGGCAGTTGAATAGCTCTTGTGGGAAAAAGCCTTTCCCTGTAAAGGTTCTCGCACAAATAATTCAAGATGACGACGACCATCCTCGAAACACCGATTTCATCAACCTTTCATATGATTGTTTTCCTGTCGAATTCTACAGGAACAAAAGAACAGAGTCGAGGTTCAGGGGATATATTTGTCCTCTCAACCTCGACTCTGTTCTTTTGTTCTTGCACATTTGCACACAGCGCAAGTTTATGATTATATTGAAGTTAGACTACACAGAATTATTATATCTGCTCATGTATTTAACGGACTCGTGAAGCCTCGTCTAGTAATTTTACTATAACAGTATAAAACATATACATAGATAAATACAAAAAACTTTAACATTTTGAATAGTAAACGGTAGGAGTAATGGTGATCATTCCCTTAGTTTCAGATATACGAGGATTAATTGAATTATTAGTTGTTCTATAACAATATCCATGGAAATTGGAATGAACCATCTGCAACATAATCAATGGACAATTGTCCTAAATTGTCGATCAACACATAACCGGCCGAAAACGTTGGCTGACCGAATTGTTTTGCTGAACTCAAATTACAGGCACACATCCCCTAACGACCAAATCTGTTTCAAACTGGCGTTCTCTAGTCTTGCATTTCAGGTTTGTGTCTCGTAAACCTTTGTCACGTAGGTTAGTCAGCAAAAATATTGTTGAATTGAAGAAGTGATCCTCACACTTTCTGGACCATTTAAGCCAGCAGTTGACTCATATATGCACTTGGAAAATTCAAGTGACTTCAACGGGATTCGAACCCACGATCTCTGCGATGCCGGTGCAGTGCTCTTACCAACTGAGCTGTGAAGCCACAAAGATGAGAGCAGGTCAATTTGTTGGGCTCATGCGTGTTTTCCCGTGAAAGGAATCATGAATGAAATGATTGTGAAGTCAGGGTTAGAAATCAATTTATCAAAATTTATCAGGTCAATTTGTTGGGCTCATGCGTGAGCCCATCAAATTGACCTGCTCTCAACTGTGTAGCTTCATAGCTCAGTTAGTAAGAGCACTGCACCGGCATCGCAGAGGTCGTGGGTTCGAATCCCGTTGAAGTCACTCGAATTTTGCAAGTGCATATATGAGACAATTGCTTAAATTGTCCAGAAAGTGTGAGGATCACTTCTTCAATTCATTTCTAACCAGCACTTCACAATCATTTCATTTAAAAGTATTGTTACTTGAAAGAAATGATTATACAGTGCGGGTTAGAAAAATTAAATTGCTTAAATTGTCCAGAAACTGTGAGGTTCAGTTCAGTATTGTTACTGTCTATAAGGGCACCGCCTGTTTGGAGAATTCTGACCGAGAGCCACAAGTTTGACAAGTTGATCGACGTGGCTATGGAGACGAGAATGGTTGGACCGTTTCCATCATTCTCCATATATTGTAGAGCCGATGTTTAGTTCTGTGAGTCTGAACATTTTTCGGAAAGTTGTAGGGCATAGGTTTCAGACTCTTTTAAGTTTAAGGTGCTCTTTCCGGTAGTGTTGATAAAAGTGTGGAAAGGAATTCAGGTTATCGAGAAAAAGGTGAAAATGGAAGACAGTCCCATAGCGAAGCGGGTGGCCATGGATAATGGTCATTATACTGGGGTCTTTAACTTCATACGGTCTTCCTCATCAAAGGGGTAATCCCTTGAGCACTGAAAGCCTTGCCAAAATTACCATGGTTACAAAAGAGGTATCAGATTCTCGTTGGATCGTAATTACTCTATGAAATTCTAATGTCTGTGTTGAGGTTTCCAGTTTTGTCAATTCCCACGTGACCGGCCTTATTTTATCAGCACTTCTCCTAGATTACGACATTTCTAAACCACTGAAAACATTTGAAAGTAATTTCGGAAGGTAGACCAAACCGCAGTTATTTCTTACCAAGGCAGAGTGGATTAAATTGCAATCGAATTCTCAATTCGTCCGGCTTTCCTTTGCCCAAGATTTCCGTGTATTAACAGTAACTTGAAACAAAGAGATAACATTGCTCTTAGGTTTTCCTGCACGGATGTATCGCTAAGCTTTTCAAAGTTTTCCTCAAACATTCTAAGTCCATGAGCAGGATGCAGTGGACGTCCGGAATATTGTGGCGTCATTGTAGTACCTTTTATATATAAATGAAGTAGTACATGACCCTTGCATTCCGAAACGCATAAACCTTCAAAAGGAAGCCTCTCTAAGAATCCTTTAAAGGTTCCAGAAAACTTCACTTTCTTTGTCAACGATGTTCTCATGAGTTCGACTTGGTTCCCAGACCGGCTACCAGGCAATCTATTTGCATATTGTCACCCATGCATTCTCCACGCACTCGTGGCACAAAACGTAACAACACCAATTGAAATGACAGCGGCATCGCGATCTAATGGTCTTATGCACAGTATCGTAACCTCGATCACAGCAAAGAGTGCTGCATTTGTCCGTTCCCAAAGAGTCGACTTTGCAGACTCTTCCTTTTGTGCCATGGATGTTCAAAGACCGGTCTTCCCTGCAGTAGTTAGGTGACGATTCGTAGAATACTAGATCTCTCTGAAACTCCTCCCGATGCAATGCCTTTGCCTTTCGTTGAGATGGTCGAATCCGGGCCGGGTTCTTTCTTCGGTTGCTGACCCGAATCGTAGTAGCAAAGTCGTATTTTTCCTTGAGTGTTGTTCCTATTTCACTGAATTCGGTAACAGTCTTCCAGCAATTCTTCAAGCTACACGACCCGGAAACACCAACGCACTTGCATTTGGTCTTCATGAGATCCCGCACCGCCTGAAAAACATGCAGGGACTGTTGATCAGAATCAAAAGGTCGACCATGCAAACCTCATGGAATTGATAATCACTACAGATGCATTAGGTCTGGTCTGGCAATTCAACAGGCTTCTTTCTTGGTATTGTTTGTTGTATCGGCCCGGTGACGGTTTTCCAGGTGGATTAGCAGACCCATTTGCGTTCTTAATAAAAATCTTGGAGATCAATTACTTTCGAACAAGGCCTGGTGAGAATTCCACGATTCCTAATGAAAGGGGATTAATTCGTGAGCCCTCTGAAACTTGGAGGAAGACTCATGCAGGCATATGCCTCGATCGGGCTCAGGTTAAGAGCATCGCTATTTTTAACTAATGCAATACGAATTGAAAGCAATGATGAAGAGCAACTTACTTCACTTGAGACGCTCCAGCTAGTAGAGAGGAGTTTAATTTATGTGGAACGGGGAGACAAAAAGTCACAGGCAAACTTGCATGTTTATAAAAGCTTGAAAAGGAATTGCTCTCTATATTACCTAGACTCTGACGGAAAGTTATTGACCTGATAATTTATGGTTGATACAATTCCCATAGTCTTAGGTTCGAAAAATCCAAGATGGCGGCAATTAAGAAATTGGCAAATCATTAGGACTTAAATGTAATCCATCCGAGGTTTATTGTCATTGAGATAATACCCTTGAAGTTTTGTAGTGGAAAGAAGAAAATGACCCTCCACAGGCCCCTCGCTGGCCTTCCTTACCGTTTCATCAAGCTGAAAATACGAGAAAAAGCCACGGCGTACAATTATTTGTTTATTGACATAGTGGTGGATCTGATTTTGTGTTTGCCGTTCACTATCCTTCTATATAATTGTGACGTTTTGCTCATCTATAAGAGCACGAAAATTTTATGCTTGTTCATGCCCGTGAGCCTTGTTTCTTTGTGGTCTTATCCGTTCAATTGAGAGAGGTTGGTTTTTGGACGTTCACTTAACTTTCCTCTTTTGTCAAAGTATAAGCCTTTGAAACGCTTGTTAACGCTTTTGCCAAATCATTGAGCCAAACCGCTTTGAAATTATATTCCGGAGTACGAGAAAAGCACATATCTGTAGATGGGAAAGTGCGAAGGCAAAGGCGTGGCCTTCCTTTCTTCCTGATTATCGATGGGATTACTTTTGAAGGATGGTTTCTTTTCCATTTACGCATTCCTGGTCGGATCCTTGATGCTAAGACGTAATAAATACTATCAAAATATTCGTGACCTCTGCTGATAGTCACAAATCAACGTTTTCGTTGTCCTTGGCAGTCTAGAATTGAGAATAAAAGGATCCCTGAAGCAGAAGTTGATTCAGTAAAACGTACACCGATGAAAACAATAAAATCACAGCGTGTCACGTGCTATGACTCGTAATAAACTTTGCACCGCTCTCTGGCCACTTTCTTTGATTGTGTTAGTGCTTGTTTTAAGTTGAGTCTTGGAATTCGTTCGGAGTGTATGCCAGGAAGTACATTATTGAAAGGATTAAGGATCCTCCGGAATCAAAACCGTCCCTTGCACACAGAAGCCTGTACTTTGAAGTGATCGTCGGCTTGAATTCTTAAAGGAAATAAATGCTGAAAAACTGCACAAAGGCAACAAATATTAGTTTCATGGTAATAGCTCGCGTTTTAACCTTCTCTAGCTATGATGCTGATGCTAACCGCTTGATTAGACAACTCGATTGGAAAGACTTGAGCACTCAATTTCAAATACAGAAATCCATAATGGTATACAAGTCTTTAAATGGCCTTGTTCCTGAATATTTATCATCTAAGTTTGTTAAACGAAATGAAACGCGTTACTCCCTGAGGGACTCTGTTAACAAACTATTTGTCCCTTTTCCGCGAACTAATTTCATGAAAAACAGCTTTACTTATAGCGGAGCAGTTCTCTGGAACAGCCTACCCTGTCATGTGAGAGAAGCCGAATCTCTTAGTCAATTTAAAAGATTAGTTAATGTTCATTTTTAATGTTATACACGGCATTCATGAAAAACAGGTTTTAGTTAGATTAGTTGTAGTCAGGTTTTGAATTTTGTTTAGGATAGTTAGGTTATTTTTAATTTTTAAATTCCTGATGGATTTTACCGTGTTTAAATAAAAGATTGATTGATTGATTGATTGATCTTAACCGCACTATTCAAAGGAAAGAGGATTTGGGAGATTTATCGTATTCATCCTTGAGGATTATGTTTTCCTGATCTTCATTGCGAGTCTTTTCGGTAGAGGCTGAGTTATCATTTCGTGGTTACTAGCTTTTTTGCGCTATCATTTCCTATTGTATGGTCCACGTTTGACTATCAGCGCAGCACTTGGTTGCCCTGCCTCACTTGTCCAGGGTCGTTTAGGCGTGTGTTTTTTTCTCTTTGAATCAAAGGTATGTTTTGATAAGACCAGCTTCTCTGTAACTGAATCAGTGAAAATTGAGCAAAGTGATAAACAAACCTCACCACAACCTCGTTCCCAGGGTCTCTCTTTCTCCCCCGCTCCAGAGAGACCCTGGGAACGAAGTTGACCTCACCGTAAACATAAAACACATCAGCCAAGGTCACAAACTAACACGTGTAAAGGGTTACACGAGCGTGCGTCCACGGAAAGAGTGAGCTCAGACATATCTCATTCTGACTGAATTATTGAAATACTCGAAGAAATTTTGAACAGACTGGCAAACAAACGTTAGGGCAAACATACGGGACCAGTGGGGAAGCGTCGCAACCAAGATTGTCAACTCTGTTCGCGTCCATAGCTAAACCGTAACTGAGAAAACCGTGACATTTCTCACTTGCTAGCAATTAATATGGATCCCTTAAATCTGCTAGAGGTTAAAGAAACATCTGGAAAAGGAGGTGTTAAATATAATATTTCACTGATTTCTTTGTTATTCTAAGGCGCCATAAGTCCAGAACAGTCTTCAAATTACCTTATCGCAACATCTGCGTTAATACTGAAAGGGCCGGCTGGACGCCGGAGAGGTTATACCGCGTGTGGGGAAAACGTCTGCTTTTGCGTTAATTGCATTTTCAAATATCATTTTCAAAGTGCTCTTAATGGGCACGATTTTCAATAGTTGCCTCCGGATTTGTTTCTACATTGAGACAAACCGGTTCACTTTTTGCTTGTTTATTTTTCTGATATGGTGCTGAAATGCTCTAGTAGCTGTGGGTCAGTATTTTGCTCTTGCTCTGGGGCAGTTCGGCTTATGTCAGAGCGTTCGTTCTTGCTGCCAAACATGCAATTAACGCACGTTCTCCAAAATATCTGGTTCTTATTACGTTCAGTGGCCGAGATATTTGAAGATGCCCTTTTGAACCTCGTCAAGGAACATAACTTAAGGGAAATTCCACAGCCTTTGTTTTCCAAGAATCTTTAAACAGCAATTAAGTGAATTGAGACCGCACCAGTGGGAGGTGCCATCTCCCACTGCTTTATTCCTTCTGTTGAGTGAGCTAATTAGTTCTTTCGTTTTCAATAGTTCATTTACACAAGTTCAACTTTAAAAATAAACAGCAATTAGATGAACTGAGACGAAACCAGTATCCCAGTGGTTTATATCTTCTCTATTAAATTACGTAATTAGTTTTGTCTTGTCTTTTTTTTTTTTTTTTTTCAATAGTTCATTTATGCTAGTTCAAATTTAAAAATAGCCTGTCATTTCACACTTCTGGAACAAACGCCACGGGAAATAAGACACTCTCGATGGCTTAAAATTAATGCTGAGTCAAAATTTAAGGTAACGAACTTTTTAAGAAAGGACTATTAACGCTTGTCAATTCGTAGTACCAAAAGCAAAATCCAGTATTTCTTTCTATAAATAAGTGAATAAGTGTCAAAACTATAGGAAACTATAGGGAGTTTCCACATTGTGATAACAGAGAAGCACCGTTGGTTTGACTCCAAAAAGAATAAAGTATAATATCGGGGGATAAGTTTTATGTCAGCAGTTCTCCTGACAAGAGCTAATCAAACGGTTTCCTTTTAAAGGGAGGGATTAAGCACTTCAGTCCTAGATTATGGAGTGCATATTTGCGACTCGAGTTGCAAAGGGTTTTAGTTTGATTTCAAAGCGTTCTCACGCGAAGGGAAAAATCCAATTACGGACAAGCACGCGTGGTGGAGAAATCTTCACACAATCGGATAAGGGAAGTGTAAAGTATTAAAACTGTAGGATAATAAACACGTTTTCTGTTTGAAATGTTTCTTTTGAGGTTTGGATTTTCGCGCAAGGATTATTGTTGCTTTCTGAATTCCGTGCACAGTAAAATTCTACAGGTACCAGTCGTGACATGACTGACCGGGTCACGACATTGGGTATCGCAATTTACAGCGTTTCTCCGATCAGTGTGTGATTTATCAGGTTCAAATACCAGCTGTTGAGAGTGAAATAATATCACTCACCAGACGTCCTGCTTCATTGTTGTGCAGATTCATTAGGGATTTAATATCTGCGCTCTTCTCCCTTGAATCCATAAATTGTTCTGCAAAGTCGGAGGCGTATATAGCGTTGTCACTGCACCCTTTCCAACTCCATCCTCTGCCTTCGCCACTTATGGTGTCGTCGCATCCGCAGGTTGCAAGTTTACCCATACTGCATGATGTTGCAATGGCTTGTGTCATTCCCGCCGAAATAATGGCGTGCGCAAAAGCTGTCTCTCTAAATCCTGCAATGTGTAATAAGGTATACAAGGTTTACAAGAAAATCTGATTGCTATCAGAGATACCTAATGCCCTAAAAAAAAATCTCCAGAAACATAAGTCTGTGAAAATTTTTTTTTTCTTTCGTTAGAGTAGACGAGCTGGCCGAGGGGAGTGGCGTTCAAAATGCGAAGACAGTTTCCTTCAGAAATACGATGGAATAAAAGCGTATGCCATTGTTAAAGAAGGTCAAAGTGGCCATTCTTAGCATATTTTCCCCTCTGATTAAACTTAAAGGCTTCTTTGTCTCTGCTGTCCGTTAGAGCTGTTCAAGTTGCTTGGATGGGAAAATCGCGCGTTTGTGCCACAAATGTCAAAATGAAATGATTAGTTTAAACATTTTCAAATTAGGCTCAATCCAAAGCAAGATCAATTCATCATTAATACGTGACATAACAAATAAACGACCGCAGTCAAAACTCAGACATTTATGTTATTTTCACGTACGAACATTGGAGATATTCCGGGTCCTTCAGAATACTGAATGGCTGAAGCAGCGCCATATGCAGGTGACCTCTTAGGCCCGGTTCAAACGTCGAACTTCACATGTGCCGAATCTAATGCAAATGAAAAAAAGTCTATTGTTCTCGCTTATTTGCGTTATATTCGGCACATGCGAAGTTCGACGTTGGAACCGGGTCTAAGACTGTTCGTCATTCAGTTGAAATCTGGAGTTTCCCGAAATCAATTAACTGTCTTGTCCTTTACTTTACAACGGTAACAGGCGACGCAAGTTTTCTGTGCGGACTCGGAAGAGGCAGCGAGACTCACCTCATAATTTTTCTCGGGGACTATTCTGTAATAGGAATACACGAAATATTAGGTAATCTTCGTCTTTCGGGAGCTATTCCGTTTTCGTTATGAACAGAACAGTCGTATTTTTATTCTTCTCCTGATAGCGACATGAATAGAATGAAGCCTCTCCAAATTGCAGTGGTTCACAGGCCACCTGAGCGAAACTGTTCTGTTTCTTTTGGAAAACCTTATTCCGTTAATTTTTTTCGGAAACTAGAACAGGAATAAACAGAATGGTTTAACCCCTACATATATCCACGAGAACACTGTGAACTTCTCAGTTCCATGCATCCCAAAGAGGAAATTCTTGTGACTTATTTGGACTGTTAAAAGAGTATCATAGCCTGCTGGTGATTTTTAATTTTAGGGGAATTCAAACAATTTAAGATTACTGACGAAGCTTTCAAATGAAATTCCTCAATGACCTGCAAATGTGGATGTAACTCGATCGGATGAGGTGACATTCTAGCAAGGGCTAACTGTGAATGCACTGGCCTGGGTTCAGCCGGG
>BLFK01000535.1:943308-951995 GCA_014634185.1 Astreopora myriophthalma
CTTTGCATCTGTTTGAAACGCGTTTGCCTATTTTTTCCCATTTTTGCCAAATCTTGACATTTTGTAGGCTATCAAAACTTACGAAAAACTAAACATCATTTGGCACACCACCGAGTCAAAAGGGGCATGGGTCTATTCCTGATTTGACGTCACAAACTATTTTGCATGCATGTTTACAAAGACTTAATGCATGTAAACCAGTTCGTGACGTCAAATCAGGAATAGACCCACGTCCCTTCTGACTCGGTCATGAACCAAATAAGGTTCAGTTTTCAAGCCTATAAAAAGTCAACATTTGGTGGAAAACAGGATAAAATTCTCAGTGTGTTTCAAACAGGAGTAAAGATTTATTTTAGCGAAAAACATATTTTGGGGTTAGGTGCACTTTAAGTCTACGAGAATTTAGTCCACACCACTCGTTCACTTACTCGTCGATTTACTCAATGCTGAGGTAAGAGGCACTTGTGTGGCAAAAGCAGAAACTTGCGTGGGTCACTTCTTGCGACATGGACGGGAAAAATAAGCTGTTTCTGAATTCAAATCGACCTCTTTTTCAAAGATGTTGAGGTTGTATAGGTTGTATTCATTTTCTATGTGAATACAAACTTGTCTCCATAAGAAAGACCTCTCACTTGGACTCGCTTTGAAAAAGAGGTTGAAGTGAACCAGTCGGAAATGGCCTACTGTAGATATGAGTATTGGAGGATTTCCTGAAGGAGAAGGGGCAGTATGGTGGAATGACCTAGATTATTCGAGGTTATAAATCGGCCTGAGACTTCTCTAGCTATCCCTACTAACCGATGGACATCTTTATTTAAGATGGATATGACCACCCGCTGGGGTTGGGGGGGTAGGGGGTAGGGATTCTACTCTGGGCAAAAGAGTTGTTCATTACTGAAACAGGGACATGATCAGATGCGGCTTTTCTCCATAACAAGGACACATCAAAAAGCGCAGGCCCTTTTCAACAAAAATTTCATCTGTAAGATGAGGCACTGTTAAACCCCATGAAGTAAACCGCTTACAGCCCATAACATCCTGATTTGCATCGACGAGGGTCCTCAACTGATTTAAGCTTTTGAATCTTTACCATGGCCAATTTACTATAGCAACTAGTTCATTTTCCGAATTTGATTTTATTGTACTGAGATGTGCAGATATGCTTCCTTTCATCTATTCATCCTTGTGTAGAGCGGCTTTCACTGTCGTAAACCCAAAACCAAAGTAATGATTTACGTTCTGAAATTAAAATTAATCATTACGTTTATTATATTATTAATAATTAATAAATAATAATAAATAAATAATAATTAATATTAAATAATTAAATAAATAACGTAAATTAAATTGCAAAATAATCAAAGAACCAATCCCGTTCTGAAAGAAATACAGCCTTCAGCCAAGCACAAAAACGAAGTAATTCAGAAATTGGCTTTACTAGCCAATCAAAACGCAGCCGGGGCCAAGCGCGGGAAAGCGAGTGTGAGTACAGTCGCAATTTGCCTCGGTTCCAAAACGAGTCTTGGTGCACAACCATTCAAATGCAAATTAGTTTTGTATTTTCATGCAAATCAAACTCATTATCATTTGAATGGTTTAGCACCAAGACTCGCTTTGAAACAGAGGCAAACAGCAATTCGGAAATCGCCTATTGGATTTAGTTTTGATAAGTTCGCAAAATCGCGTAATTACCTTCAACCGACGCTCAATTGAAAACTGCTCTATTATCAATCCTTAAATTTGCTATAGCACCGATAACGCAAAAAGTCGGCCCAGCTGGCAAACAGCATAAGTTGTAATCTGATCATGTTTGTTATCCCTCTCTGTGAAAATCACCGATGAACCCTATAAAACAGTGATAGCAATGAAAGAATACTTATGAGAACTTTCCTTCTGAAACGGTAATCCGGAAAACGGATATTCCACTAAGCTTAAGGGATGATATCCGCCCTTAAATCACTCGGCCAATTTTTCCGCCCGGCCAGAGGCACTTGTGTTCTTTCTAACTCGAGGCTGAAGAATATGGTCGACGAATATTTGTCTCACTCTTCTGCCAAGCTATTTTGCACACTGAAGCAGTTCTGAAGTGATCTCTGTATCATCCAGGATCCAGCTTGATGGCAAAATAATATAGAATATGACTTGGAAAAAATAAATTGAAACATAATTAACAACTTAAATAGACTAAAGCGTTTTAAGTTATTAAAATCAGTAGTCATAACTTTCTCAAAACTTTTTTCATTTCTCCTTGCGTTATTTGACTGGTTTTCCCGTGCGTGTGTGATAGCTAGAAATACATAGAGAACCATTTCCTGTGGTAGGACGGTGTACTGTCCCAAAAAGTATCTCAGTTCTAACATTAGAAAACGTCCCGGCTCTGCAGTCAATTAACCTTAAACGAAAACTATATTAAAGGAACAAAGGAAAGAACGAAAATGAGTAAAGCTTTTTACCTAGCGTGCGGTGTTGTTGATTTCACACTGAAGAACGCGTTTCAGAAAAATGCTAACTACAAGTTAGCTAATAGTGACGATCAGTTGGTTGGCCATGATTGCAAACGACAACTGACATTTAACAGTTGAACGTTTCTGAAAAGGATGAGATTAACAATTTACCCGGAAGTCAAGTCATTCCATAACTCGTGAGCAGCAATTTATTTGTTTAACTGTACTGTGGAGGACAATCTAGAATCGGTGGCGTTGCGCTAACATGCAAACAAAAATTCACTTTTGTAATGTTAATATTAACTTCAATATTTGCTTGCCGTCAGACCTCAGTTTAACTCCCAAGTTACTGAGGGATTGCCAAAAACTCTCTTCACCAGGGGGTAGGAAAAGAAAACAAATTTGAAATCCTCTACGCCCTTCCTAGCTTGTTATCAGTTAAGAGGACACAGATTGTGTAATCTTTTATGGTCTTTAACTCTCTACTTCAAATAGCCAATCTTAAAAGTTAGGGCATGTCAATGGGATTATACCTCTTTCGGGTTAAGCATCTGTGACCATTTCCATTCTAAGTATACCAGGACTGAGGCACGAAATATACTTCCACAGAACGGGAATGAAGGCATGAAGGCATCACAAAAATTCAGGCCTTTAAGGAGGAGCACAAAATAATCAGTTTTAAGCAGTACTTAGAGAACTCTCGGAGAACTTACTGAAATGCCAACATGAAGCAAAGATTCGTCTTCTGTTCTTTGATGCCTTCCTAATAGCATCTATAAATGAAAAAATTTGTGCACTTGAACTCACTAGCTACATCTAAACAATGAAGAGCCGCGCCTCGGCTAGCAGGTAACATTTGCTGCAATGCAGCGAACTCATCCTCTCAGTAATATGATTTTATAAGTGATCCTTGAAAAAGTGAAAACTTGTTTTATGATCTATATACATAATTTGAATTTCTTGAGGGCAAAACGCAGTCGACTCCTCGAGTTGACGTTACCTCCTTGTGATAAACATGTTTCAACCCGTTATTTATACTGTTTTTGAAACGATTTGCACTCTGTTGTTTTCCTTGGTTTTCATCAGCAAGTTGAGAGAATGGAAGTTAAGGCAGATACTGTCGTCTGAATTTCAAACTCGTGACCTCTTACCATTGTCTATATAATTAGGCATCGCCCATGGAACTTCTGCGACCCAATCAAATTATGTCCGGTGCATGTTCCGATCACGCTCATCTCTCTGACCTTGGCTTGCATGTGCTCTCTTTCAGTGTCAGCAGTACGTACCCGATGTCCCACAACCCCCATTTTCAAGTGCTTTATTACACCTATATTAGGGTGTGTTCGATAGGCCTTATTCCTGAATAAGAATAGGATGGTTCAACCTCGTTCCCAGGGTCCTCTCTCTTCCTTCCTCGAGAAAGTAAGGAAGAGAGAGGACCCTGGGAACGAGGTTGAGGATGGTTTACTTCTAAAAATTACCCCTGAGGGAATTTTAATGTTATGGGAATACAAAGGAGATTTTTAGCATCGTTTCCCGACAAAATGCTCTGGAGATCTTCCCTAAACTTGCCTCCAAAGAAGAAAAAGAGGTTATTCCGTTTATTCTTACTTCAGAATAGTGTCAATCGAACACGCCCTTAATTAAGTCTTTTCAAGCGCAGCCCTCTGTCAGTTGGGGGGGGGAGAGAAGATTTTAATTTACCACTACTGCTGCCCTTTTCGCATTGTTTCACCGCCTCGTGACTTCACCATTGGTGCCGTTAACTTTCAAAAAAACACCCCACCCCGCCCTACAGGATTGACTGCTGTTCTCTTTGATCACATGCGCCAAAGTTATGAATTATAATGACACAGTCAATGGACGTGAGAAACCGCTGTACTAGTTAAAACCAATGAGAGTAACAAAATCTATCTTATAAAACTCGATCAACGTGTGATCCTGTGTCACCTCTCTTACTTCATGTAAACCGAGTCATTGTACGATCAAAACCCACCAAACACGGTCGATGTTCGGTCAAGCACTCGAACAATGGCATCTCTAACTCGTAGTAGCACAAAGATTCTTTTGTTTATTACCATACTCTGTTCCCCCTACGTGAAAAACGACCTCTTATGACATGTTCCTAAGATGTTTACTTCTAGTTTCTACGTACCAATTAAGCTTAATGCTAATTATTTTTACCGAAATCGAAGCGGGCTGAATCTTATGACCATGTAATATAAATTAATTCGTGAGATTCTGGCAACACCGCGCGCTATGACAGCCTCTGTCGTTTAAATAATTGGCAGTGCGAGAGTCAAACCTTATGCCAATAAGTAATTTCAGTTTCCAAACGCGTATGAATGCAATTTTATCACAGCCTTGTGTCTTACCTTATCATATGAAATGAGGCTTGTGTCTTTAACCTCATCTCACGATTCAAGCACTGAATTAAACATATCTCTTTATAAAAATGTATTGATTCAGGTGAAAATAAGGAAAAGTGTATTCATTACTGTAAACAATCTCGATAAGATGACGGACAAGAATATTTCCTTTGTCGAAGTTGAGACTTAAGTCATGTGGAACATTTTAGGTGAAAGACTGAGACATTTGTTTAGAAAGCTATCAACTAAGGTGATTTGAAAATTGTTTCAAAATGTTTTCTCATTTAACAGCGGTCAAAATTGTGCAGCGTTCTATTTCTTTAGACTTTTTCCCGGTGACAAAACTCAAAGGAAAAAAATTAACTTCTGTCAGATGTAACATCATTCACTTCCACATCCATAAGGAAAACGTTCGTGAACCTATCTCTGGCCATACCTGACAAAACCGAGCTTTTTCCTGTTTTCAAGTAAACTTGTAAGCGTTATGCCATCAACTACTCACAGCATATTATCTTTCAAGTATTTCTCCACATCCGTCGCGACACAATTTTTGACGGTGAAAACTCAGTTGAGAAAATAAACTGGGAATGCCAAGTTTTCAAGCAAAATTGTGAACGTAACGAATGAAACTTTGGGTTCAATATCGTCATACGAAAAAGAAGATAAAAGACATCAATTCCTTGCTTGTCAGCATTATCTTGACAGTTTGCAAGGCACAATATTTAAAAAAACCGTTGGGGTATCTATTTGGAAATGTCAAGTTAAACTAACATGTATGTTTACAAACGGAGATATTAAAAGCTAAAATGGATATGTTTGTCATACAATATCCTTTCTTGAGCTCAGGATATTTTCTTATCTCAGCCCCCAGAACCAAAATAATTATCCTTCATACGGTTACTTAAAACATGAAGAGAGCCCCAACAGCGAAGGTCTCTAATTAGATTTCCTAATATACTAGAATATCAAAAATACGTACATTATCGCGCTTTCAGTATGTTCAAGAGATAACCCATATATATTTCTACCTTTCTCAGTATATAGTTTTGTTTGCAATCTGGTTTTAACGGGAAATATCGCGTTTCGCTCAACCACGTGCAGCCATTAATCCGGCTTTATAAGAACGGTTGTTCTTTCATGCCGATTTAATTAAATGTAGAGAAGAACAGTTCGGACTTCCATTTGTGCTTACACTCTAAATGAAAACATTTCCATCAAAACGAAATCCATAGTGTATAGAAAATGCCGGTGAATTCTAAGACTTTTGTCAGTCATTTTCTCAGAGTAGAATCGGATTCAGATTCCAAGTGGTGACCGAGAACATGAAGACTACAGGTTAAAATTCAATACAATTGTCATTGACTACCGAACTTTGTTGCGAAAGCGTAGCCTCGAGTGTTTGCAAATATGAGCGTTACACAAACGAGATGATAATGTTATAAGTTGTATCAAAGGTAATCATTTCTCAATTAAACTTATTTAAGGTACCGTGCAAAAGAAACTTTAATTCCCTAAAGTGAAAGGCTTTTATTTCCTATATTTACCTAAAGGAAAGTACGTATTTAAAAGTGAATTGGCTTGCGACACTCGATGACTCGAACTGAACATGTACGTGATAGTGTTTTAATGTCATTATGGTGTGTCACCATATTTCGACAAAATGTTTGCTTCGGTGTATGTGACACTGAAGGAATAGTTCAAAAGAGTTTTGTCAGGAAATTGTTCTTTACGCCTTTGAATCAGCCCGAACTCGTAAAAGTCAACTCCATGGCTTTATCTCCACTAACAATGTGCCGAGGGGGAATATCTTTAGTTGCCCGAAGCAAGACGCCACTAAATATTCTGTAATATACTGCGCGCTCCTTAGCAGAAATGACTCAAATTTGATTAGGAAGTTGCGTCTATTTCCTGCCTGAGTATTTTGGTTTACATTTATGAAATTTCCAGGTCCATTTTGCTCGACCACGCAAACAAAATCGGCCTATAAATAACGCTTTTCTATATGCTAAAAAAGCGCAGTCCCCGCTAGTACCTTCTAACCAGCATTTTACTGGCGTTAACATGGGTTCAAACTTGCTCGTGGTAATTTCTCTAGGGATTTTTGTATGTCTTGCAGGTGAGAATAATTTCTATTAACTTGAATTGGAACTTCAAAGAAACAAGCCCTTTATATACACGAATAATGAATGTGCGCAAATGGATTGCAAGAAACAGGACGTTGCAGGCATTACCTGAAGACTGAATGGCTCAAGAACTTTATTTTAAGGCATAGATTGGCTAACGGTATCTTTTTTCATAGTAAGATGTAGCGTGAATGGCCATATTGGAGGATTTTCTCTTCGTCATCTGATGTTCTTAAATGCTACCGATGCATGCAAGCAATACCTGAAAACCATAACTTATCATTATTCCAAAAACTGACTACCTATGCTCTTTTTTTTTTAGTAAAGTGTTTGGTGACATGTTGTACTTCTTAGTGATGCTCGGATTTTTTTTACGTATCACTGAAAATCAACATATGTCATACAGTATTCAAACCGTTTTTGTGTATGTGATACACAAATTAGAGTTGAGCAGCTCTGGCATTCAATGTTACTGTATCTCCTTAAAGTGAAAAATGGAGCTGCTGCTTTCGTGGACGAAAAATCAGGTTATCATTCAGTGGGAAATTGCATATTTTTTCCACGGTACACAGCAAGAGATTCATTTACGTGCTCCATGGCTTGAAATACAAACATCGAACTTGAAACTAGTGACCGGCTTTTTTCTTTTTTCTTTTTCTTTTTTTTTTGCAAAAAAAGCTACCTACAGACAGCCAGGCACAGTGTGACATTAAAACAACATTGATTTATCATAACGTTATACGGAAAATTAGAGCAAATATTATTACTCTGTTTCTTAAGGGGGCTACGCACAAAATCAGCAGCCAAAAGTAAAATGCTATCAGGAAATACAGAACGGTAATTAATTTGCGTCAGCAGACGAGTATTATCAACTTATGTGTTCCTCAAACAGAGCTGATCATGTTTTTTTGCAAAAACAACAAACAAAATGTTATTAAAAAATGAACCTGAAAGGTAACTTTGTCACAGGTGATTTCGAGAAATCTTTCAGTTGTTCTCTTGGTTAGGGACTGGGCTATACATTCAACGCGTCTTTAGGTGTAAGCATTCATTTTCATTTACTTGAAAGCCAGTTAGTGGTACCGTCTACAAGAGTAACAGGATATTTCTGACTTGTTGTATTACTAACTTGTGTTGTGAGTTTGTAAAAAAATTAGAAACTGTGATAATTCATAGTGCCCTCCTGTTTATGTCCTACAACGCGAATCTAACGTGCGAATCTTTGCCTCTGTTGACGAATCCGCTTAAGGATGATCATTGAAATGGTAGCCATTGTGTGCGTTACTCTATTTGCTGCGGCTAATTTCTCTTTGTACCAAGGTTAATATGAATTTAATTGATTTTTTTGTTGTTATTACGCTTGCTGTAGAGTTTACTATAAACACTGATTTGGCCAAAGTATGAATAGTTTGTTTGCTTTACGAGTTAAATATAACTGTGTGCTTCCAATCTTGGCTTTGAAAATAACAACTTATACCCTAAGAAAACTCACCGTCGATCTGAAAGTTAGCCTTACCCCCGGTGGAGGCGTAGTGGCTTATGGTTGGCTCACAGGACACCGGGTCAATTAGCCCGGCGGTCAAGTCGTGCCCCTCTACAGACAAGGCGATTTACTCTCACACTGCCTCTCTTCACCCAGGATTATAAATGGGTATTTGTAATGGCGATTTGTTGCTCGGGGGTAACCTTGCGATGGACTAGCATCCCATCCAGGGGGAGTGGGTGTAATGTCGTTAATTAGTCATAATTAT
>BLFK01000535.1:952003-954503 GCA_014634185.1 Astreopora myriophthalma
GGGGGGGGGGGGGGGGGGGGGCTAGTTGCTTAATGCTACGGAAACCGGAATAAATTCCGGCTCAATTGGCCACGTACCCTGATATAGACCTTTTTACTTTTCGGCGGTGCTGCTTATTATGTTGTAGCAGGTGGCTCAAATTTTTTTTTTAGCCTGGATGAAATACTGACATGCGTGACCATTTAACTGAAAGCTATTTCGCAGTATTTTTTCTGTGGTTTCGTTTATTATGCAGTAAAAGCTGTTTCTATCTTCAGGAGTTTTCGTAAAAATTTGGCCAAAATGTGCCAAGGAATGAAAATGGAAATTGAAAGATGCAATTGCCTTCTTTCTATTTCAAGGAAAGTCAATGGGGCAACGCGGGAAAGCGATGTGGCCACCGAGGCCTGGAGACGAAGGATACGATGGTTCTGGAGGAGTTAGTGGAGCAGCAGTAGATGCAAACAGAAAACCTGATTCCATTTCTTCCAACAGTCTGAGCGATGCCTTAAATTCTCCGATCTTTGCCACCAGATGGCGAAATGCGCCTCCCCCTGGCAAAAGATCTATAGCGTTTGACAATCTTAGAGCAAGACCTGTCGAGAACCGAGAGGGTAGACTGGAAAGATCATTCCGGTTTCGCAGATTCTAGAAACACTGAATGTTACCTAAGACACTTGTCAGAGATCTGGACACGCGTTTAAAGACTGCTAAGAAGCACCAATATTTGCTCTGTTCATAAACTAACCTGCACTATTTTATTGTGAATAAATATCTATGATCTTCCTCTCAGAACATTTCATGGTGTTATCTTTGGATAAAACAGTCGAGGAATGTGTTCTCATATTACTAATCTATTATGGGTGCTAATGGCGTCAACTTCATATGTGTACTACATAACTCGTCACTCGCTGAATCTTTGCCTGGTTGTACTCTAAGGGACTCACATCACACGGTACACAAATCGCTCACAGGGGTGGGGTGGGAGCATCTATCAGACGGACGCGATGAGTTGGCCTTCAAATTGAGCGGTTTTCAAGTGAGTGTCGCTAAACCAAACTAACTAAAGAGCCAATCACGTTCTCTAGGAAATACACCTACTCTACAAATACACACACTACAAATGGAAGTAATTCACTACTTGGATTACTTATCCAAACAGAACGCCAAACAAGTCAAGCCTGCGGCCGGCACCAAGCGCGGAAAACGAGGCTGACCAAGTCCCAAATGGTTTTCAGTTTTCTATCCGATTGGCTGAAAAGTTCGCGCAAGCGAGTTTCTTGATCCTATCATAGAGAAAAACAAAATCAAAGCAAACGCGTAATTACTTTCGACACCCGGTTGAAAACTACTTTAATGGCAGTTCTGTGAAAAGCGGTCATCAATCACAGAAGTGAAGGCAAACGTATCGTCTCGTTTCATCAGCTAATTATTTAAGCGTGTTCATTAGTTAATAACCGAATCATTTAACAGTTGGTTCATGCGTCAGCGTGCGTTCATCGAGATCTGAAGCGCGCGGGAAGTTTGGAGAGCACGAAAGATGCGTAAGAGTTGCTCGGGGCGTAGCGGAGAGCAACTCTAGCTTCTTGAGTGCTGATGCATGCACCAAATGTCTTACAACATTTTCAACGCGATAGTTTCGTGGGGAATTTTTTTTCCTCGAGGCAATTGTTTGCTGACGTCGTGTGCGTGAGCAAATGGCAATAGGAATATGAAGCACGCTCCCGCAATTGAATTTGATCACTCGAATTTGCTAGCTATGTTATAATATCAATTTTGCTAATGATTTCAAGCACTCTTCCTAATTTGTCCACATCTGGTGACTCCCTGGGTGTTCTTTGTGACTAAGGCTTTTTCGTTCGTTTGGAGCGTTGAATGCACAACTTACAGAACAGACACTCTTGATTTCTTGAACAAATCCTTGCTAGTTCAGGTAAGAAGGCCCTGGCTAAAGACCAAAAAAACATGTTCTTCTTGTTATGTTGCTTTTATCCCTTTCTGAGACTCAGCATACCCCGGATAAATTCGGTTGCGCTGTTTCAAGTCATTTCTCAAAATGGCGATAAGGTACAATAGGTGTTTTGGCCTCTGGAATGGAAATGTTCCACAATAAAGTATGAACCACATTTCCAATAATCACGGGTACCATGTCGACAACAGGCTCACTGGTGAATATGCTCTGGTTTTTATGCCTTTCGGGTACATTTTTCTTTATATCTGCCAATATGTCGGCCCAATTGTTAAGTATCTTCTGTGGGTAGTCTCTGTGGTCGTTGTTGATAGCCGTTATTCGGGTATATCCTACAACTTGGCCCCGAAATAAAACATCTGAGGCTAAAATAACATATTTTTGGCTTTCCCACCAGCTTATTGTCTCGTAGTCCAGTCTGTACGGTAAAATATGTTGGATGGCATCAGCGTGAAAAGCATTGACAGCGGCGTCAAACGAGATTGTCACCGGTAAAATTGGCGGGAGATTTCCATTGGCGGGACGCGCCGAGCAGCACAGCCCGGGGACCAT
>BLFK01000535.1:959503-962003 GCA_014634185.1 Astreopora myriophthalma
GTGACACAGTTTAGTCCTTTTGATCTCCTTTTCGAACTCTTGCTTTGACTGGAAACGACACTTTCGAGTTGGACAAGATGGGAGTTCTAGCACGGAAAGCCGAATTGCTGCAAATAATACTCGCCGTCATCCTCTGTGGTGTTAGCGAATCTAGCGCGGCAAGCAATGCCACAAATTCGTCCTACGGCAGTGAGTATTTAACATACTTTCTCGATTTAAAGTCAAGCTATATGTAAGAATGTTATGAAATGATGTACACAACGAAATAATGTTAAACGAGCGACTGTATTGATTTGAATATGGAGATATTTCTGTCGTAAGCTGTTTTTATATTATGCAGGAACAAACATCGTATGTTTTTGTTTTTTCTTTCCTCTGGTCGTTTGACCGGGTACTTTGGCGTTGGCAAGCTAAGCTGGATTTCTTAGGCTTAAGGAAAAAAAAACCCTTTTGGTAAATTATGAAGGACATCCTTTCGAATGTCTAAGAATATTCCACAGAAACCGTTTATTCACCGATAACTTCTTGCCAAAAAGCCTACGTGACTATTCTCAGATGACCAATGACTTTCCATATTAAAGATATTTCAGTGAATTAAAAATTGAAAGTTTTAAAGTTCCCGTTTATATGTCCCTGGAAAAATAAATTGGAAATGCTTTCGACATTCGAAACGTATGCGTGGTCCAAGCTTATATATATTAGTATAAGATTGTTGTGGTATTATTTTCGCAATGTCACAGATCAGTCTAGAAAATATTTCTCCTATTCGATAATTTATATTAGCGGTTCGTTATGACTAAGAATAAATACTGAATGCGGGCAATTGCAGTTTTAACGTTTCTCATCAACTTCTGCTGACTTCATAATGCATAAAACCGACTCTTCTCGTTAGCTGTAAAACTTTGTTAACCTTTTTGCGTGTTCCGATGTACCAGATAGCCAGTTTCTTGGTCCCTGCTCGGGCAACAAATTTTTTTGGTGAAAACACAAGATGAAACGGTGATGATAAGTGCATAACGCTGGCGGGCACTTGCCAAAAACTGCGATCGGTCCGGCAAAGCCGGCCGCGCCAACCGCAAGCCTAACGGTGAAAACGCTGGCTTGTTTCAACTTGTAGAATAACAGCACTAGCATAAATAAATGTTTCTGGTCTTGGCCTAAAGTCACATTGCCATCAAAACGGTGAACTATAGGAGAAAAGAGTACACCGTATGCATCCTGCATTTAGATCGCACCAAAAAAACACTAGTTCATATCATTTTAGTACAAAAAGACTTCTTTTTGTTGTTGTTGTTAACTGTTGCATTTAGGTATTATCGAACTTATGTTCAAACCACGCGAAATTAGTTTTATTGATGTTGATGATTCTTCGCAAGCCTTGAGACATGTTCCCCGATGAAGTCTTTCCTAGAAGACAAAATCATAAAAAAACCTACCACGCAGTTCTTTTCTGTTGACAACAAAAACAGTTTATTTGTACCACACGTGAGTAAAAAGGGTGTAAATGGAGAAACACAAGTTAAGTGAGGTACAATGCCTCTTAGAAAGTAACTAAAAAGCTAATCTAGCTAGGAAGCTAGAGCTCCTAGCTAATCAAGCCAGGAGGATGTTGAGCTTCTCGTTTGACCTCAGCGAAATAAAAGAGAATCTTGAAAATGGGCGAAGAAAATGAGTACCCAAATCCGTGAGAGACTTTGGGATAACTAGGCAACAAACTGACAACGTTTGTTCAAACGTTTAGTGCCTAACTTACAGCGCCGTCCTTGCATAAACGCCCGGCGCTACGCCAGTGGAAGCATTGAAGAAAAGTACTAGATGTCAAACGACTCGATTAGATCAATCTGACTGGGCACCGGTTCTGAGAACCAAGAACCAACACCAAAGTTACAAAATTAAGGACATCTCCAAAATACTGGGACTACCTAGAATAGCCTGCACAAATAGTGAAAAATTTGGAAATAAGTGGGAGAAGTTTGGAAGTTTGCACCCTAATTGTATGTGCGTAGTGTTTAAAACAATCGCATGTCGAGGATTCCTGCTATATGCATAAGAACGAATTGATTCTGTCACCGGAAGATATAATATCTATAGGCTGTCTCTCGTTATTTTTAACCAAAATATTGGCCTGTTTGAGGTACTTATCATTAAGGCGTTGTCGTGCTATTTTAATGACAGCTGAAAGTGCGAAACAAATTTAAAAAAAAAGAAGTTCGTGCCTTTGCGGTATCGTAGTCATAGCGACCTGTGAATTTCTCTACTAGACCTGAATGTTTTACTCAGTTCAGTATCCTTGGTGAGATTCTGTGCTATCAGTTACCTTCAGAATTTGATGTTTTGTTTTCGACGGTATGTGTGTGTTTGGACTTCCTTAATTACAGTTTATTTTGTAAGCATGTATGGGATATATACGTGGAGAGTGAGCACGGCTTATACAAGCTCCACAACCTTAAACACTCGTTTGTAATCATCGCTCCAGGTTGTTCAGAGTCCGTCGTGGAAC
>BLFK01000535.1:967003-981754 GCA_014634185.1 Astreopora myriophthalma
CCGGAGCGCTGCTGGATAGTTATGTGGCAGGTTACTGGGCAAAGATCGCCCCAAACCCCGTGCTGAAAGACACAAATCTCCGTGTGGGGACTGTGCTCGACCATCAGTTTGCATATGGTTTCGTGATCGCTGGCGAGCTTAAAGATGCTGAAAAGTGCATGAGGAAAAAACTAAATAGCATGGAGACTGATATAACCGGTATAATTCAAAAAGAGGCTCAAACCATGGAGGTAGAGAAATCCTAACTTCTTACTGTCTTAACAAAACCACATTTCTGCTGAGTTTATACTGCAGATTTCTCTAGGGCTTTTGAATCCCAAGAAAGGTATAAAATAGCTACGAGATTAACCCAATCTAATTCAATGGAGCGAGCATGTATCTCTCTATACATACGCACGCACCACCGTACGTATGTAAGATGACGTGTGCAAGTCACGGTTTACAAGCTTACCATAGCTTTATCTTTCTTTCCGCTCGCTTTGACAGTTATATGATATATTAAAACTTAACCATCTCCTGTACTTGTAGTGTACAGCGGATTCAAGCATGTGACGATTACATCCGGGAATATGTAGGAATGCGAGAGTGTGGTGATAGCGAGCGATCGAGTTTGGTGTGTTGCCCTTGATTAAAGATCATTAAACGGATATGTTTTAAGTATTTGTGGCTTGCCTGTAGTGTATACGATGCTAATGCAAGCGCGTAGAAGCGAGAGAATGAATGTGATGTAATACACACGGGAACTACGTAATTTGCATGTACTATAGATAGCGTGTGTTGTAATTTATTCGGAGAGTTAGCGTTCGGAGTTCGGAGTGTAACGGTCGTGAATAAAGTGTGTTTTAACCTAACCGCGGTACTACATTGGCGACGAGGATATTTCGAGGATATTTCGAGGATTTTGCCGAGGGTTTCAAGAGTTTTCGTTGAACATTCCGCTGTGGATTTCGTCGAGGATTTTGTCAAGGATTTATTTCAGCGATGCCGGGAGGCGGTGGATCGGGCGAAACTAACGCGACAACCGGTACTACGAGCGGTGCTGTTGGCGGTTCTGGGATGACTTCTGTTGCTTTGGATGTCAGTGGATTGGAACCATTTAATCCAAAAGGAGAGGCGCACAATTTAAGTCAGCGATGGAAGAAGTGGAAGCGAGCGTTCAGTTTGTATGTGACCGGGAAAGGTGTATCGAACGACGCTCAAAAACGTGCTTTGCTGTTGCATGTCGCTGGTATGGATGTGCAAGAAATTTATTTCACATTAGCTGGTGAGGGTGGAGATGCAAGTTTTGAAGCAACGTTAAAGGTGTTGGACGACCATTTCGTGCCAAAGGCGAACATTCCCTTTGAGAGACATTTGTTTCGACAAATTTCGCAAGGGATCGGAGAGACAGTTGATCAGTTCGTTTGTAGATTGCGTCAGCGAGCAGCGACTTGTGATTTTGGCGCCGGCGAGGATGACTACATTCGCGATCAGCTCATAGACAAGTGTTATTCGAGCCATTTACGCCGGAAATTTCTGGAAAAGGAAGGAACTGTTACGTTAGATGAATTGTTGCGTGTTGCAAGATCCCAAGAAGCGGTTGATCGACAACTGAAGCAATACGGTACCGACCAAGCAGATAACCAGGTCAATGCAGTGGGTGGCAGGCTGTATGGAAACAAAAATCCCAGGAAAGCAAAGACGTGCTTTAGCTGCGGACAAGAAGGACACTTCAGTCAAGACAAGAAGTGCCCGGCGCGTGGTCAAACTTGCAGGAAGTGCGGCGAAACAGGCCATTTCAAAGTTAAATGCCCTCGACTCCATCAGCTAAGCAGGACCCATTCGGGATCTAGAGGACCTGAGAGTAGCAGAGGCGGACGCGGCAGAGGAGGCAGGAGTGCTGGTGGACTGGGTCGAGGTGGACGCGGACGCGGAGGGCGAGAGACGAACTTCGTGACTGGAAGACCTAGCCCTGGAGAAGAAGACAAAGGAGATTTCGCTACACCAGGTCATTCGCAAAGACCCGATTATGCCTTTTCAGTGGAACTGGTGAATGATCGCAAGGAACAAAGGAGCGCTTTGGTAACGCTGGTCATTGGTGGTGTAGACGTACCCGATGTTCTCATTGATTCGGGAGCTTCATGTAATGTTATGGGCCAGCAGACCTGGGAGTTGTTAAAGCAAAAGGGGGTTAACTGTGAATCTCGCAAATCTGCAAAGGAACTTTTTGCTTATGGTGGTACGGAACCTTTACCGACCCTAGGAACATTCACGGCAGACGTCACGCTGGCTGGGTTTGAAAACGGAAGTAATGCTGATTTTGTGGTGGTTGAAGGCGATGGTCGCACGCTGTTGGGCCGAGAGACTGCCGAGGCGCTAAACCTGTTGTGTATTGGTCCTTTTCAGACAAACTGTGTTGACGGTGGGCGATCGGACGGGGATGTCAGAGAGAAATACAAGCACTTGTTTGGTGGTGTTGGTCTTTTGAAGGGCTACGAGCTTAAGCTACACATTGATGGGTCGGTGAAGCCTATAGCGCAGCATGTACGCAGGATACCGTTCGGGTTACGCGAGAAGGTGGATGCAAAGCTGGATGAACTTTTGGAGCTTGACATTATAGAGGAAGTGCCGGAGGGGCCGTCAGGATGGATTTCGCCGTTGGTGGTGGTCCCCAAAAGCGATGGCGATGTAAGAGTCTGTGTTGATATGCGTCGTGCAAACGAAGCAATCGTCCGAGAGCGTCACCCGATTCCAACCGTTGAGGAGCTGTTACACGACTTGAATGGCAGTACGGTGTTCAGCAAGATAGATCTCAAGTGGGGTTTTCACCAGATTTTACTCAGTGAGGAAAGTCGCCACATCACTACCTTTGTCACGCATCGAGGGCTTTACCGTTACAAGCGGTTGATGTTTGGCGTAACGTCGGCGCCGGAGAAATATCAGCAGATCATTAGAGATGTGTTAAGGGGTTGTGCTGGGGTTGCGAACATTGCAGACGATCTCATTGTTCATGGGTGTGACGTGGAGGAACATGACAAGCGTCTTTTTGCGGTGTTAGATAGGCTGAGTGAAGTGGGGTTGACGGTGAACGGAGACAAGTGCGAGTTTAGATTGTCAAGGCTTACGTTCTTTGGTCACGAGCTGACTAGTGACGGTATAAACCCATCCGAAGAGAAGATTGCTGCTATAAGAGATACTAGATCTCCCAAAGACGCAAGTGAAGTGCGATCGTTTATGGGTCTTGTCCAATATTCCGCTAAGTTCATGCCTGACGTGGCGTCCGTGGCCAAGCCTATTCGAGAGTTAACCAGGAAGGGCATCGTGTTTCACTGGGGTAAAGAGCAGCAAACAGCCTTTGAGGAACTGAAGCGTCTAATCACCCAGGCAGAGACACTGGCTTATTTTAAGGTTGGCTGCAGAACGCGAATCATTGCCGATGCGTCTCCAGTTGGATTAGGAGCGGTTCTCACCCAGCAGCAGGGGGGAATGTGGAGAGTTGTCTCCTACGCGTCGAGGAGCCTAACTGACGTGGAACGACGTTACAGCCAAACAGAGAAAGAGGCACTTGCCTTGGTTTGGGCGTGTGAACGGTTCAACATGTACGTCTCCGGACAGAGCTTCGAGTTGGAAACAGATCACAAGCCTTTAGAGCGTGTCTACTCGCGCACTTCAAAGCCTTGCGCCCGAATAGAGAGATGGGTCTTAAGACTACAAGGGTACGATTTTAAAGTGGTGTACCGCCCAGGGAAGACAAATATAGCCGACGCGTTGTCCCGTTTGAACTCCTTGGATCAAGTGGACCATGGAGAAGACTACGACTTTGTCAGAGCCATTGCTATAAGCTGTATACCCGTTGCTCTATCACCTACAGAAATTGAAGAAGCTTCCTATTCTGACGAGGAATTGACGATAGTAAAGGGTTGCGTGAGGTCAGGGGACTGGGACCGGTGTACACTTCCCTCGTATGCACAAGTCAAGGACGAATTATGCGTCTATGGTGAGCTATTGCTTCGTGGCACAAGGATTGTGGTTCCCAAGCTCCTGCGCAACAGGGTGGTGCGGCTGGCACACGAAGGGCACCAGGGTATAGTGAAGACGAAGTATCGGCTCCGTAGTAAAGTTTGGTGGCCGGGAATGGACAAGGAAGTTGAGAAGTTTTGTAAAGTTTGTCATGGCTGCCAGGTCACTTCTGGATTTAACCCTCCTGAGCCGATGTCCCGCGTTCTTCCTCCAAGTGCTCCTTGGCAGGATTGTGGAGCAGACCTGCTGGGACCCCTACCCACAGGAGAGAGTATTTTGGTGGTGGTCGATTACTACAGTCGTTTCTTAGAAGTTGCTATTCTGAAGTCTACAACAAGTGCCAAGGTCATCGAAGCACTTGCACCCATGTTTGCCAGATTCGGTTTTCCGTTCTCTTTAAGGACAGATAATGGGCCCCAGTTCGTATCCGAAGAATTTGAAGCATATTTACGCACAAATGGTATTGAGCACAGGAAAACGACGCCGTTGTGGCCTCAAGCTAATGGAGAGGTGGAACGCCAAAATCGCTCGTTACTTAAATGTCTACAGATTGCACATTTAGAAGGAAAGAACTGGAGAACTGAATTGCTTGTATGGTTGATGGCGCACAGATCCACTCCGCAAACGACGACGGGGACTACCCCCTGTTACATGATGTTTGGCCACGAGGTTAGGTCCAAATTGCCAGAGTTAAGGAGAGAGACGGTCGGGGTGCCAGGCGAAGAAGTGCGAGAGCGGGATTGGTCAAGTAAATTAAAGGGCAAAGCTTATGCAGACCTCAAGAGAGGTGCCACGCCCAAGAGCATACGTGTTGGTGACACAGTACTTTTGAAAGCCGAGAAAACGAACAAGCTGTCTACCAACTTCAACCCTGCTCCTTTTAAGGTGGTTCAGAGGACGGGAACAGAGGTAACGCTTAGGAACGAAGCTGGTGTGCAACTGAAAAGGAACACTGCGTTCGTAAAGAAGTACAACGATGGTGTATCTAATGGCAACGGAGACCAAGTGGTACAAGCAAGTTCTACAGTACAGACAGATGAGCCAGAGCCAAGCAGAGTTCCGGGGACGACAGAGGTATCAGGGCCAAGCGGAATTCCAGGGACTACAGGAGTATGTGAAAATTCCCAAGTACAGGCTGGGCATTCTACCGAAAAGGAAGATAACGCAGCGGAAAGGCCTGTGCGGAGGTCGACCCGAACCATAAGACAGCCTGCGCGCTATAAAGACTTTGTCCTGGATGTTTAGGACTTCTTCTTTTTTCCTTTTCCCGTTTTGTCTAGTTTAATTCAAAGACTTTGTTTTGCTGAACATTTAGGGGTTTTGCAGCCTTTTAAAACTGCCTTCCTGCTAAATTTGATCAAAGAAGGGAATGTAGTGTATACGATGCCAATGCAAGCGCGTAGAAGCGAGAGAATGAATGTGATGTAATACACACGGGAACTACGTAATTTGCATGTACTATAGATAGCGTGTGTTGTAATTTATTCGGAGAGTTAGCGTTCGGAGTTCGGAGTGTAACGGTCGTGAATAAAGTGTGTTTTAACCTAACCGCGGTACTACATTGCCCTTAGTGGCTCTGCGATACTACAATATTGCTAACCTCTTCGATAAATGGACAACGAGACCCATTTTCGAGTTGCTATTTGCCTCGGTTTCAAAGCAAGCGCGGATACACACCCATTTAAATGGCAATGTATTTTCATGCAAATCAAACTCATTATCATTTGAATGGTTTAGCACCAAGACTCGCTTTGAGCCAGAGACAAACAGCAACTCGAAAAAGGTCTATTAAGAAAGTAGTTGCTGAAGAGTAATCTTTTTTTATTCAGGATCCCGACGAGAGTGCAGCTGTGGAGAAAACAAACAACTTGTTTGATGCAGAGTCTCCGATGTTCAGGAGGGCAATCTACACATGCCTGGGACTAGTGGCACTGCTGACCATTTGCGGACTCATTTGGGAATTCGCCTACTGGAGACCGCGCCAACCCAAAGAAGCTAAAACTGGTGAGCCACAAAAATCAATTTAGATCTATTTATCGTCACTGTTATTACTGATTGATTTCTTTTGATCCTTTGTTTGTTTGTTTTTTACAACAAGTGTCGGAATGCCGTCAAATAACACTGACGGATGTGGGCAAGTATTTTGAGTCGAGGGGCCCGTTTCTAGCAAGTCCCGAAAACGATTCGGGCCCGAAAAGCAATTTGCAAAACAGTGATGTGTTTAATGTGAAAAGCTGGTCTTTTACCATATTTTTACTGATATATATAGATTATTACATGTTAACAGCTTGATATCGTTCTTATTCACGAGTTTTTAATACTATATCGCGAACGAGCGAGTCTTCGAGCGAGTGAGCGATATGGTATTAAAAACGAGTGAATAAAAACGATATCAGGCTGTTAACATGTTATAATTTGTTTATTACATATTACATATGCATCCTATCAGACGGGAAAACGGTGTGAGATTGAACAATGAATGGCGAACAGATGGGATAAAATTTGAAACGACGCGCAAATATCGTGGATTGTTGTCGTCATATGCAAAAGTAAAGAAAGACTAATACACAGACAGACACTAGGTTAAGCGCTTTGGAACTCGTAGTCCAATTATGTTACATTAAAATAACTCCCGGACTTGCCAATGAACTTCAGGCTTTTGTTTTCTCAAATACAGAGATCGAACAAATTGTGACTCCAGAGACCACGTACGAAAACTTGGTTGCCATGCAGTGCGTGGAGATCGAAGAGGCAATGATGAATGAAGTTCAAAGGTTTTACATCGCGTGGAACAAGAAAGTGGAGGAACTGAAGCGAAGGAATGGCGGACAGATGGGAGGAAATGATTCAACAGTCATGGGAATGGGAGTTAGCAGCGGCGAGATGAGGAGCATGTAAAGTTATAGCAAGACGCAGCCAGTCAGCCTGTTGTCAAATGACTTACTTAGTACACTGCATATTGTTAAATTCTCAACCTCCGGTACAAGAGATATGTCCAGAAATGCAGGTTAATCAGATGCACGCCCCTTATGATAAATGTCACAAAGTGTGTCCTATCCCTAAATCTAACCCTAACCCTATTGTTCTAAATGGGTTAGGTGACACTTAGTGATGTTTATGAAAATGAGCTTGCATCTCATTACCTGCAATCCTGGACATCAGTGGAGACGATACACGCATTTCCAGCTTTTTCATTGCCTCGCTAGATCTCGGTTGTCAAGTATCAATACCTACGTTTGACCTTATAAGGGAAAGGAGTACGGCAAACGTCGCTTTCACTTGAAATTATTCGGCAGGAACCCAAGTTTCGTCAACAAAAAAAATGAACGAAAGGTTGAAGATTTAATAAAACAGTTACTCCATTCGACTTGGTTGGATACGAGATTGGTTATTTACCAGTCACGTTTTCACATCACTGTATGTATATCTGCACGAGGTGAATCTAAGTACGTGACAAGCCCAAAGAAATGTGTAGTGACGCAGTAACGACAGAGCTGTTAGTTTTACCTGTTGTGTAAAACGATCCCTACAAAAAGTTTCAAAATTTTAAATACCTTTGTTTTCGTTTTTCAGTAGTGCAGAGTTGAATTGCTCTTCTTGTTTTCGCGCCTTTTGCAGTATAAAATGTTTACCAAATGGAGTGATGACTGCAAGCTGCAATCCTGGCCAAAACATTTGAGGCACTCTCTTTTACGAAAGAAATTAACAATTCCATTGACCCCCCCCCCCCCCCCCGGACAGTGTTGGGTCTCCGAGGTCAAACTCTTGTTAAAGATTTTGTGCAAGCTATGGACTTCAAGATTTTTTAGGGCCAGCGGGAAAGAAATTTCGCAAGGTTGTGTTTGTAAGTGAAAATTAAACGTCTTCAACTTAGTAATGAGACCAATACAACCCAAGAAAAGGGGTGTGCCCCCAAACGTTTTTTTTTTTTTCCAGAATATTGTTAAAAAGCTAGCGCTCTTACGGTTATGAAAAAAAGATCTGTGGGACAGAATCAGATACAGCATTACTTAAACATGTAAATGGTGTATAGTTTAGAATACAGCAAATGCACACTGAAGCTCGTATTTCAAATGACCTTTAGATTGGAGTACCAGTTTTCCGTTCTGAGCACGCGCACTTGGGAAAATTTTGACCTCGGAACCTAATGCTTCGGGATCGAGTTAAGGTGTTTGGACACTAGAGGTAATTCTGAGAATTTGAAGAAATCTCCGGGACTCAGGTCTGACTCGTATTGCTTCTTCGGAATGCAACCATTACTCTTGCATTAACTAAAAAGCAGCTTGGTCAATTTGTATCAACAACAGGTCCTTATTCATACGCCATTTAGCATTTGTGGAGCATCAAACTTCCAAGATTGTACATTTTATACATTGCAAGTTTTTGAGCACCATTTTTAGATCGTTAGAAAATAAATTGATGTTATAGCATTTTTAGTGAACACTTCTTTCAATACCGCAAAGGTTTGCATCTTGTCATTACTGCAATAGTTTGCATTTTTCAAGGCCATTTTCTTAGATATGATGCAAAACTAAAGTTAATTGATAGTCAGTACTCCTGTATTTTGATGGTCGTTTCTCCCTTCTTTTTTCTCGCTTGTGTGAGAGATTTTCGTTCCTGTTTGCCGTTTCCCAATCTTTATTGAAATAAACGAAACAAACAATTGAACAAGTAAGGCTTCGAATACAAAGTTTTTGTGAGATATTTGAATGTCAACAGTGAATGAATAAAAGATAAAAATGTTATTTGCTTGTCGGCGGGCAATTATAAGGAGAACTCTTCACATGCACAATCACAACCAAATCCACTTTTCCTTCCCATACCCCTTTCGGCCTACCCCCACCCCCCTTGCAACACCGCTTCCCCATTTCCAACCCTTCCCCCTTTCCTATGCTCCATCTGTTATTTTCCAACCTTTTCGATCAACTAGCGATCATATTGAACATTGCTAAAGAAATCGCATGGCCTCTCTGTCGAATCGAAGAGAACTGCGATTGCGAGGCGCACAACTCCTCAGTTCTTAAAAAAAAGTTTCCAATTTTCCTTATTTCGTCTGTTATTTTTGGCTCGTTTTGCTTCACTGCAATTTTCTCTTCTTTGGACTTTTGCCATCTACATTTTTCCAGGTGGGCACGTGGAGGGTTATGTTAGTCCCCTTTAAGAGCACCATCTGCATTTGTGTCAAGAATGTGTTCAGCAGACTTTCTTGTACGTACACGTTAAAAACATAGGCAGGCACGTTCATCCAATCAAATAGCCTAGTTCAGCTTGAGAGCACTGCGGAGGGCGCTTTCAACCATGGCAAACACTTTTCACGGGAAAGTCTCGTGCAGGTTGTCTCCGAATGACCCCAGTCTTCCGTCTCCGAACCCCTTCCCCTCATCACATTTCTTACATGGTCTATTTTCAAGTGTAGAACTGAGTCCGACGATATGGGCTCCTGCATTTTAAGTAAGGCACCTGAATCGAAACGATGAAACCACTTGGGAAGACGTAGGAACAAAATGTTTCCGATATTAGAAACAGAATCCCTCTTTTAATGCGGACACAGGACTTGGCTCTTATATGCCCGTTACAAAGAGTCAACAACTTTAAAATCTCATACCAAACTACGAATTATCAGTGCCGTAGCATGGGAAAGGGCTGCCCCTCCCCCCCCCCAAAAAAAAAATTGGCTAACACATAATAAAAATGTTCAAAACACTGACATTGCATGTCAATTTCTATGAACCAGTTCAATAAGGAATAAGGAGAGTACAACGTTCAAGTAGTGATTCGATCAATGATTTTAGTCAGTTAACAATTGCTGGAAACTGCTACTAGAAGGCTAGAAATGCTATTTTAGGCACCCCAGATTTGAAAATCTCCGGGGGAACATGCCTCCGACCCCTTAGAAGCTAGCCCCTCCTGTATTCGTGGTGTGCCCCCCCGCCCCCGCCCCCCCCATAAATTTAACCCCGCTACGGCACAGATGATATCATAAGATTTTCGTCACTCCTCATGATGCGACCATTTCCGGATTTCTTACATACCTTACTTGAACACCATTTCAGTAACCTTTAATGTTTATAAGAGAGGTAATACAGAAGGCTTTATGTACTACTACAATCGACTTTACTTTGTCGAACAAGTGAACTATTTGTGTCAGTCTGACAGCCAAGCGAAAACTTGCCGATCCTACGAAAGTTCACGAATGGTCACGAACGCTTCCGAAAGTCCGGAGAAAGCAGTGTCAGCGAGTGAAAGGTAAGAATTTTTGCGAGTCCGTAATCGTGTCTGTGTTTTGTTTTGTTTAAACAAATTTTCTGCGTCTGTTTGGGTGTTAAAGGAAAGGCGAACCCCTTTTATTCTTCTTCAAGATATTTTAGTTGACCATTCAAGTGTGACAGATGAAAGAACGTGTCAAAATCGAATGCATGCCGTTGTGAAGATTCGTTCGTCTTCGTTAAAATTCATAAATCGAAATCCTACTCTAAAGCCGACCTATGAGGTCATTGTTTATAGATCCTTTTGTCAGTAAGCTGTTCTTTAGCTAGTATTGATTTTCTCCGTCCGATTCTGTGATTCGATCGGCTCGGAATGCAAACCGTTCCACCACACCATCTTAATTCAATGGTGAGGTCTCTGTAACGCAGTTCAAAGGGAAAGAAAGCCCCTTTCTTCACCTAGCAAGGATTAATCAAATGTTATCAACTGGCCCGGAATTCATACGTCTAGTCATTGGAGCTGCGTTATTTACAACAGAACAACGCCGAATTCAGCTGGGTCTTCAAAACTGTTAGCACGTTTTGTACGTAAGTTATTTTCAGCGGCTTCAGCCAGTCTCGACGCTTATAGCGAAATTCGCGATATAGCTTCACCGTGGAGTTCGCCTCGACATCTGTATTCCACTGCGGCTTAGCTTGGATCTCAAGAGCCAATTACTACGTCTCACATTTCTGCCAGCCATTTCTACTCTTGAAGTCTTCTGCCGTTTGGCTCTGGCGTATTGAGATACCAACTATGATCTGAAATTATTTTCGAAAGTGGAATAATTTCCGCGAAATGGCATACACTAAACAAGTGCCTTCACAGTAGCGGCTTACACGAGCATTTTTATCGGCTAAAAATGTGCTCTGCTAACAGTTTGGAAATGTCATCGGATTGAAAGGCTTTCAAGGAAGAAACAGAGAGAAAGGAATACAAGTAGTAAGGTCTGATCAACTGGAAAACGCTGTCAGCAAACAGCCATTGCTTTGCGTTTCGGTCTTCACCGGAAACGGGAATTTTCGTGATATTACAGAAGTGGGAATGACCAAGCGATTGTTTCCAACAAGGAGAGAAATCTGGCGGTTTGTTAGGGTTTTTCCGACGCAAGAAATTTACTTTTGTGATGCATAAAACCAGGTGAATCGCGACTTTATTGGAAAGGTGTCTCGCTCTATTATCGTGATGCCTGTAGCAAGATAATTTCAGCATTGTGTTTCAAAATCATAACAAGCATTGTTTGGAGTTCGCTTTAGTTGTTTTAAGAGGAAACATTGTATGTACTGTGTATAATTATGTTTCTCATTTCAATCCACAAGCTTTTATTTTCGTTGTCAAGGCGTAAAATAGCTGAATATTGTGGTCAATTTGCTCATTTGTGGAATGAAAAGTCTTCAAATTGTAAATTAACTGCACGCAGTCTGGCTCTTGTAGTGTTTGTTAAAATATTAATTTGGTGGTATTATATTTTTCTTTTGTTTCCAAAATATTCTTGGCATAAGAGGTTAACACTTACTGTTACAGCTGTAGTAGAATTTTGTCTTTAGGGAATCTTACAAATAGGAACACTTACAGGCCTGTACATGTAAATATGATTTCTGAGTATTTCTGTTATTTCTGTGATGAAATTGTCATCCAATGTAGATTAGGATTTATTTTGCCTTTGTAGTTTTATGTATTGTTAGGTTTCATCACCATCTTTGCCATCAGTGATTTCATTGTGTAAGATTCAGTTTTAGTTTCAAGTTGACTACAGATCAAAGTTGCCAGATCACCACTATAAGTGGTCTATTTTATAATTAACTAAATTAATTTTATAATTAATTTAATTTTTATGCTAATTACAGGGCGAAAGATGATTCGGAAGCCATCCGATACAGCCACATTTATAATAGGGATGATGAAATACGTAGAAGTACTGGTTCAATCTATGGTGTTGAAAGTCCAGTGAAAGTGAAGTCACAACCAATGCACGTTCGAAGCAGCAGTGATACAAGTGAAATTAATGTTGCAGTGAGGAATAACCACACAGATGGGTTGATCACAGAACCACGCTCTCCAACTGGAGAGAGTTTCTTTGCTTTGATTAGAAAATTTGAACAGAATATTCAAAATGAAAAACATTTGCAATCAGGACAGAAACCTTGGTATTATGACACTGAAAATCAGCATTTTGTTGATGGCTTCAGAGGTAAACCTGGTGTCAGTTCCACCTCATCAAGCCCCCTAACAGAAAGACGGACGCCAGCATTGAGGCGAAAAAACTCGCTGAGGAACAACACATATTTTGCCAGAGTATTTAAAGGTTCTGGGGATGCGAAAGCTGCAGACGAAGAATATGGTGATGAACCTTCAAGGAAATACTTTGCACATTATGACTGCCGTAGTATGACAGTGGATTTTAATGAGCTTGCATTACAGTATGCACAGCAAGGTGATGGACTCAAACGGAAGAACAAACGGTCTGGAGCTTCAGCAGCTTCAACGAAGGTTACTGCCGCTACTATTGCTGAGAAGATGCAAAGGCGTAGCTCAGATTCTAGTGCTAGTAATAACGAAGAAGATTCGGATCCTGGGGATGACAAGAGTAATTCACTTGTTCTTAACTGTCCTTATTTTCGGAATGAACTTGGCGGTGAGGAAGAGCAAGATCCACAGATTGGGCTGACAAGAGGTACCGTCGCAGTACAAACTACACATGACCCTTCTCGTTCAAAGGAACCAAAATTAGAGAACTTCAGAAGGAGGTCAACCCTTGATATTTTATTAACTGCATATGATTCAGCACGAGTGGGAAATTTAAGTAGTGGAACAGGAGTCACAATTCTGGACAATTCCAAACCTGAAAGTGGTTTCTTGTACCTTGGAGAAAGATTTCATAATGAAAGCGGACGGGTGTTTGAGCATGTGGACCATGGATCGTATTATTACAAAAACTTTTTCGTTGGCCAAGGTGAGTTGAAATCATCTATTTTAGGAGCTAGGATAAGTTGTTGAAATTCACCTTGTCAATATGTACTCTACCTGGTGCTCAATTGGAAAGGGATAAAAACTGGGTTTAATTGGCTGGATTTACAACCCTCTACAAATTCGGAGCCATTTAAAGAGAAATATCCCTCTAATTTCTTGTTATTTTACTCTACATGTGCCTGTACTATTTGTGGCTCTGTATCTTTCCTCACCAAGCCCAATTTTGTTTTGTTGTTGATGGAGGATAATGTCAGGACCAAAGACTGCTGACTTAATTAAACTTTACAAGGATCAGCCTGCAGCCTTAGTAACAAGGCTGAGAGTGGTGGAAAAATTAAATAAAATACATGCCGATGGTAGTACATGTACTGCATTAAGAAAAGCAACAGAAGGGAGAATGTTAATATACATACTGAGCATTAAATTTGTTAACATGAAAGTGGGCAGTTTCAGGGCTCAAGTTGTGAATTATAATTTGAGCAGTTTTAAATTGAGTGTCAATGTATTAAGACCAAGGTTGCTTTGACCAATCACAACAGGCAAAGAAAATTGAATAAATGAATCAGAGCATGAAGTACTGTACATTCTGACTTGTTTCTGTTTTCTTTTAACAAAAACCACACTCATAGCTTCATCTCCTACTTCCAAGTAGAAGTTCGCCTCTGTTTCAAAGAATGAGTCTGTGCAAAACCATTCAAATGAAAATGTGCATTTTCATGGAAATCACACTAACCCTGAACACAATTTTGTACTCTAGAGCATTTGAATTATCTTGGAATGGATGATCGATTTGGTCCTGTTGCGTTGTCCCTAAAGCGGGAAAAACTTGATGAGAACACTTCACTTTTGAAATCTGGCGAGTCAGAGGGAAACCACTATCAGTATCGAATCATTGTCAGGACAAGTGAAGTATGTAATTAAAGGGGCAGTCTCAGGATATTTGAGCCGTACTCATAACAGCTAAAAACCGCTTGCGCATCAATGGAAACCAAAAAATAATGCTAAGGTTTCCTTAACAAGAACCATAATTTTTATTAGTACACTGAAACCATTTTTTCTCATCCCCATGTAGGGATGGCAAGGATGGAAATGGATTGAAACTTGAAAAAGCTTGCCATCTTTTTCAAGTTTGGACACGGCGTTTTGAAAAAAATCGCCAAGAGTTTCATATGGATAGTTTTTCCTGTTAAAATTCACTTCATATTTTCTTCTTGGTTTATCGGGAATGTTGTACTTGTCAGCTTAAGTACCAAGTTTAAATATTCACCCAGTTAAGACCTAAATTCAGGAAAACTACCGTGACAGTGCCCCTTCAAGGAAATATGTTGTTTCTGTTACATGGTACATGTAGGCTCTACCAGCTGGCAAGATGAAGCAAATTCTGTTCTCTGATTGGCTCGTCTTGCCCGCTCCGGACTGCCCACTGTTGTTACCATGCAACAAAAGAATTGTGTTCTCTTGGGATAAACTGTCTTCGGTTCGTTGGGTTTTTTTTTGTGTGTGTGTGTGTGTGTGTTTTACTGGGGGGGGGGGGGG
>BLFK01000535.1:984949-1015191 GCA_014634185.1 Astreopora myriophthalma
CACATCCAGCGACCCAGGCAGAGCCACGCTAATCCACTGGGAATCAACATTAACAGAAGCCGAACTAAGTATTCCCAGGGGACTGGAACCATAACCACATTGCCTAGACGTGAGTACATCATAGTTAAACACTTCTGAACTGTAAGTGCCAACGGCACTCACCAGCATTCCAGGAAAAACAGACTTGAGATGAGTTGGGATTATAGTCTAAATTGGCTGGAGAACTCTGGGAGGAATGCGTGAAGGCCAAAGACGGAACACGTGTATGAAAATGGTACAAGTCCGCATTCATCCGTGAGACCAGTCCTTTAAACCAGAAGCAGCTGCGTCCTTTCTGAAAGCTCTATCGTAGTTCTGCCACGCACGACCTGGGAACTTTTTTGCGCTGAATTATCAAGAGCTTGTACTTCAACAAGTCAGGCCACCTGAAGGGGTGAGAACTGCACAAGACGAGAGAACAAAACTAATGGAAAAAGCCTCGACCCAAGTGAGGATGTCCGATATCTCCACCGAGCGTTTTTTTGACGGAGTCACCACTAGTTTGCCTTCAAGGAACGTCTGCGTTTCATTCTCATTCGCCCTTGGGTTGTCAGGCAGGAGATCCGCGCGATCCACGAAGAGGCCAGAACAGCTTGAAAGGTGTCGGAGAGTATGCAGGACCAACGACAAAATCTCGACCCGTGGCAACTGAAGACGACAAAGAAGACAAGTGAAAACCGCTGGGAGACGAAGCGAACGGCCCGCTCAACGAGATCCCAACGTGATATGGTAATAACGGCAGGAAACTGCTCACCGGGTTGGCTAGCGTCGAAAAAGTAGAAACAAACCAAGCAACAACAATACCTGGCGCGAACGACTGGTCGGCAGAGACGGAGGAGGTCGGCGCCAGTGACACAAATGAAGGTGAAGCGACGGCCGCGGTATAAGAAACAGTAGGATTGTCCAAAGATGAAACCGCTGAACTCGCAGGATGGACTTTCTCGTGTGACGCCACCAAAATACCCGGTAAAAGGCTCGGCAAGGTGTCGTTCACCGCTTTAGCTATCGCATTTGACAACGCTGTATCCATAGACTGCCCTCCAAGCGATGTGGACGTCGTCGTGGAGGAAGAAATCGGCACGAAATTGCGAGAAGAAGCGCCCGAAGAAACCGTCATGGGAGTCGACTCATCTGCCGCTAAACTATTACTAGTTTGGCGTGGCATTCTTGAAAACAAAAGAACAGATCAGAAGACATTTTTCTTTAGAGAAAAAAAAAATTCTGAAACGAGAGGTGAAACCACGAAGGCCTGCAAGTGCAGCCATGTGACTGAAGAAGCGAGCATGCGGCTAGGCCACGCACCGCTGACCGCTACTGCTCTCTGAAGATAACCGTGCTGCCAATCTGCGCTGCTCTTCGTTTGTTAACTTTGTTAAATTGCATTTAATCGCATTCATAAATTATGATATATGGTTATATGTAATTACTCTGGCCATAGGCACACAGTCAAGAATTGCCTCGTAAGATCAGTCATTTCCACTAGCCATACTGTGTCAGAGTCCCAAGAATTTTGCGAAGGGTTGTAGCTGGGTATGTTGTGGTTTAAATTAATTCTTTTTTTTTTGGTTCCATTTTTCCAGATTATGGTAATGAATCCAAAACAATTGAAAATGGAAGTTAAACTGGTTTAAAAAGGTTTGAACCAGGCAAAAAAAACTAAACCACAACAGGTGCACGGGTACATTGTATGCCTCACCTGCTATGACTACAAGAGAGGCTAATAGACAGAGATGATGTTTTGCAGATGACTCAACCGGGGAGCACTCAGTGTACACGCAGTTCCATGGGCGTGAAATCATGTTTCATGTATCAACACTTTTGCCGTGGACGCCAAATAATCGGCAGCAGGTACAAAATACAGTAATGTACATCTTAACCACGTTTGTGCTGCTTTGACTGGCCAGTAAAGTCAATTATTTTCATCAAGTGACAATTCTCCTCTTAGCTATCATTAGTGGTACATGTACCTCAAATTTGTATTCCATCACTCTCTGGAAACATACTTCCACACAAACAGTGTAAAAGCAAAACAGTCTCATTTCTATTTTTGTTGCAGCTTCTTCGAAAGAGGCACATCGGAAATGACATCGTCACAATTGTTTTTCAAGAACCTGGGGCACTTCCATTTACTCCAAAGAACATCAGATCTCACTTTCAGCATGTATTCATTGTGGTCAAAGTGTTCAATCCTTGTTCAGATAACACCTACTATAGGTAATTCAAACTAAATGGAACATAGAAGTACATACATATTACTAGGATATTGTACAGTGAATAAAAGATATGAATTGTATGTTTGAGTAGCAAGAATAATGATTATCTCACTAGGAAGTGAGCACAACAAATCAGTTGGATATTGTTCTTGCCATGAACCATGAGAGATTGGCTTATATGTAGTTCATAGTGGAACACTCTCCTCCATGTAATTATAGTTAGTGTTTTGTGGTGTTTTCATTTTGGGAAAAAAAGTCTTAACTACAGGTATGTTGAACACATAGGGCCGGTTATTAAAACGAAGAGTAAGTTAGACCGCGGTTTACGACAATCATGTTACCTCCAGACCTTTCTACAAGTGAGCTGCGTTAAGAATATATATGCTTTTCTCCTCTGCTCTTGCCTTCTCGAAACTGTTTTCGACAATGAACAGCCAAAATATACTAGTGTTTGGGTAAGTAAAAGTGACTTGGAACGCGGGTTTGTTACGCGCCGGCTAAACTCTGTCTAAATAACCGACCCATAGGGTTGCAGTAAGCCGTTCAAAAGATGTGCCTCCCTTTGGACCTAACATACCTGCGGGAGCAAAGTTTGGAAAGCAAAAGGCTTTTGCAGATTTCCTTCTGACTAAAGGTAAGGAAAACTAATGGTGTCAATTGGTCCTCTGCATACATTCTACTTGTAGTGTACATGACCACGCCAAGCTATAGGATATGTTCATGCCAGTTAATCAACAACAAGTGCTACTGTAAAATAATATTAGGGACTTTAAGCAAATCGCTACGGCGACCTCTACTGCGGCTTTCGTGGATGCGGAGACCGGGGCTGAGTAAGTCACCGTAGTCCGCCAATTTTGAACTTAAAGCATTAGCGGCGAAAACAGTGACTACGGCGTTTCCCTCTTACTTGCTTTCTCTGTGAAACTGTCAGCGAGAATTCAAGTAAGTTATAAGTGACCTCCTTTAGAGAAGCAAGAGATTTCATCCTGCTGTCTTATGATCAAGGACTTATAAGTGACGTGGAATAACTTATGTCGCTTTATGATTCATACAAGCGTCATTTACCGTGCGACTCGTATACAACATTTGAACTCGACGAAATTGACAATGATGAATGTGTAGCTGAATTTAGAGTTCGAAAACGAGGTATCCCATTTCTTGCTGATGGTACAGGGCACATGGAAGAAAATATGGAGTTCATTTAAGACAAAGAAACAAAAATCACTTTTGAGCGGGCCATATTTATAAAAAGTACAAGCCATAAATCAAATTTTCTCCTATTGAGAGCAACTTTGTGTTGAATTTCTGTTCTTAAATTTCAAAGATCTCGTTTTCATCGAAGGGTTGATAGCAAAAATCATTTGAGGGATATTTCTGCACAAAACTACAAATGCACAGCATGACATTTTCGCTGCGAGTGATTCTCTACCTCGTGTACTAAGAGCAGACAGCAATCGCCAATTTTAAACAGGAGATCATCAAATCCAGCGCTTCAGATATTCAAGTCTAGTTTAAAGAAACTTCAGTGACATTTAGCTTTACGTTCAATGCATTGCTTGCAGTCATAATGACGGTTTTCGTTTTGCCTTTGGTTTGCTGACAGTCGCAGCCATTTCCCGAGGTGCACGTAGAATTTTCATACTGAGATATCAGATAAAACACGTTACTCCTGGAGAGCCAGAAGCAATAAATAATTTCTTGATAAAGTGAAAAACAATGTAGACGAGGTTTTAAAACGAATGCTTGAAAAAACAACGAGAAATGTCGACTTTCACACTCACGTATAGTGGCGACTACGCCAGAAAGCTAGTCTTCACGTTGTAGGATTTGGCGCTAGGGTGAAATCTCATTTCGAAGCATGCGCACTGCGTCAACATTAGGACATTTTACTTCCGTTAGCCGTAGCAGCGGTCGCCGCTGCGATTTGCTTCAAGTCCCTATTATCAGGTGTTGAACAACTTGGCCCTGTCAGCAATTTTCTGTGATATGCATAGGGTCTTAAAGACCCAGTATTGCCCATTACGCTTCACGCGCCTATGTTGTTGTTTTGGTTTTCACGGGAGCGATGCGTCTATTGTTTTTCGAGTGATCTCAGCGCGCAGTGCATAATGGGCAATACTGGGTCTTTAATTTGCGTGAATTTTAACATTGTCTGGTAGACTCCCTATTAATTATTAATTTTGTAGTGAAAGTAGTATTATTCTGTTCTGAAATGTAGTCATAAACGCTGAAAACGCGGCTCATAAATCGGAGAAATTTAGTGCCATGGCAACAAGGACGAGACATGAATACCTTAAAGATCTTGCCACTAACTACGTCACCAACACCACTCTAGAGACAGGAGCAAAGGGGAAGGGTAAGTTGGGGAATTTGCTTGATTGTCTATGATAAGGGAAGAGGTGATTTGTGTAGCCTGACAGCAGTGTTATGGCAAGGTATTTTCTGCTTTGCTGAACCAGTTTTTGCTGCTTCTTGAGCCCTTAGCCAGAACAAGCATAGGTTAAGGAAGTTGACACAGGGTCCGTGTCATGACAGTGCAGTCTATTTTGTTTAGTTTTGCCAAATACTCTCCCTTACTCGCTATAAAACTTACAGCTTTATCGTCAACCAAGAAATTACTGTTTAACAGCGAAATCAAAGCTTTGTGACCAAAGAAAATGTCTCCCAAGAATATGTAAATAAAAATGAAAGTTGCAAACAACGGAAATAAACTTTGAAAAACTGTTAGGCTTGAACAGTTTTCAAAAAACCCAATTGCAATCCATTTTAATCTTCTTTTGCCCATCCCTGTCTCCTTTTGTTTTTGCTGATTTATTCAAACCTTCAATGTTCTTTATGCACTAATTAATTTTATGCTTCACTTGATTTGGTTGCTGGTTCCCAGAAAAGGAAAAGGAAAGGAACTTTATTTAAGTGTCTAGTCGTTCTAGCGCTGGAGCACTAATTGGAGACACTGTAAACTGAAATTAACAATTAACTCAAATGAAGTCAAATGTTGGTTTTTGAGGAGAGGGGAAAACCAGAGAACCCGGAGAAAACCTCTCGATGCAGAGTAGAGAAACCAACAAACTCAACCCACATATGACGCCAAGTCTGGGAATCGAACCCGGGCCACATTGGTGGGAGGCGAGTGCTCTCACCACTGCGCCATCTCTGCATCCCCCAGTTGCTCAATTTGGCTAAATTTCGTGAGACAGGTCTTTTAATGTTGCCCTGTAGAATAATGTGAGTTGAGGTACTCACAGGCTTTCAGATGCTAGTGAAGCCGCAGTGGCATGTTAAGTGTAAAATTTGCTCACGTGACCAGCAGCCATAAAATGAAATAATGTTGTGTCCAGACTAACTAGCTACATCCTGTAATATGTACCCTGCTGTCGATTTGTTTTCAGGTATTTTGAGGTCAACAAAAAAGAAGGAGAAGGTTCGTCCACCCATCTGCCCCGAGAAAGTCTCTAGAGGAGCCTTGGTTTGGAATGTGCAGGTAAATATGCCCACCTGAACTGTCTTAGGTATTGTAATCTACATGTACAAGGGCTCGCACTAAGGGTGCCACTCGCCCCCCTCCCCTTGGATGGTTTGCCATTTATACAGTACACCTGGGAGGGGAGAGACAGTGTGGAGCAAAGTTTCTTAACTGAAGAGACAACACCAGTGGATTTGCAAGGCTTTGAATCAACAACCCTCAGACAGAGGATCCCGGATGCTAACTGCTTCAACATTTGTGCTTCTCTTGCTTCCATCACCTTAACTTACTCGCAGAAGGTCCTGCACTTCTTTTCTGCAACGTCTCTGCTTTATATAGAGAAGGATCATGACTGAGTTGTTCAGCCAGCAGACTTAAAATTGAAGGTTAATGTTTTGAGTTGGAATGTCCTGGTTCAACTCTTTACCCAGGCTTTTATAAATGCAACTGGTCTGTATCCCATCATGCACTTAGGGTTCGTAAATATTTTGTGTTCATTTGCTAGTTTATTTTGTAATCACCACTGAAAAAGCCTCTGATTGGTGAGAGGTCAATTAAGTACTTATAAAGTTACTGTTATTGTTATTATTAATGTAAATAATAAGTGAATGGAAATTAATGAAAATAAAAATATTTATAGGTGGAGGATTACAGAAACATGTCCATGATTGAGTGCAGAATGGGGATCTCGGCTGATACCCTAGTCCTGGTACATTCTTCTAGCAAGGTAGGAGACAAAGTGTGTTATAATATTGCTTTGAAATACATAACTCGAACCCCTGTATTAACCGCGTAGTAATGGAAGCTGACATCCGAGGGATATGAGTGGTTGTAGCGATTCGTTACTTACTCTATGTTTGTTGTTCATTTAATATATCACAGGAGGTGATATTCAGCATTCCAGCAAAATCAGTCATTGGATGGACATCACTGTCGCAAAGGTACTGACGAAAAGGTTTCGTAAGGCCTCGGCTAAACGCGGCGATCAAACATTAATTTTTTCATCCAGCTCGAGAATGTTTGATCCTTTAGCCGGGTCTTAACAGTTTGGTTCTAAGCCTCATATGCCACCTTATCAAATAGTTTCCGCTTCAATCCTTTGAAAACTTTTTTCCTGGAAATATTATCACTTTGGAAATTTTTGCGAGATGCTAAAAAACAATTATTTGTCGTTGGTTTTTGTTTTACGTTTGCATATCAAGACATTAACGAGCAGAATTCATTGAAATTGATCTGTGATCTCCATGGCAGGGAAAAGGCCATTTTCGGAATTCACAGCAGCCTCTTTCTCAAAGCGAGTCTAAGTGTGAAGCTTCCTATTGAAATGAGTTCTCATTCATATGCAAAGTGAAAATAATTGCTGGGACACTCTTGGACTCTCTTTTAAAAAGAGTCTGACCTGAACTCTAGACTGTCCTATTGCTTCACTGACCATCGCGTTCCGGCCTTTTCCAAGAGTACAAGAATTTATTATTTATTCATGAATTTTGTTTTGCATTTTCCCAACAGCATCAAAGTGTTTTATGGCAGTGGTGACTGTCTGGTGCTAAACATTCCAACATCCGATACAGATGACATACCAGAGATTGTAAGGAGACTTGAAGAAATTTCCATTGGCTGCCAGGTAGGGCGGACAACAGAATCTGTTACTTTTAAAGAAGACACTTCTTTAACATCTGTGTGCATAGATCCATTATTCGTTGTTTTTTTTGTTTTTGTTTTTTGTTTGTTTGTTTTTTTAATGAAATGCCACAAGACTTACAGTGCATGTGGCATCGGCGTTAGGGATTGCTACAATCCGCGACAAAATGTCTGGAGGCACTTCACATTTTTAGTTGCGAAACACACGTTTTTCTTTCGTATTACCACACATTCGCCCCTTCATCAACGACAACAAAAACCCTTCACCCCCTAGCAATGTTGTCTAGGTCAAACCTCTAGTATGACACAACCGACTAGCAATTGCTAGTGATTTGATTGCTGGAGGAGGGGTCAGCCATTTTTCTCTTTGCAGACCCAGACAATGACACTGAGGCGCAATTACATGGGACAGCTGGGATTTCATGTACAGTTTGAGGGACTCATAGCGGATGTTGAACCCTCTGGATTTGCTTGGCAGTCTGGGCTGCGACAAGGATCGCGACTTGTTGAGGTTTGCATGCCGAAGACAGCTAGCTACTCAGACTAGTTTATAATAAATGTAATAAGTGTAGTACCAATACTAACAATAACAACCAACCTGCGTGTTGAATACAGTTAACTCTGTTTAAGACGGACACTGTCGGGACCGTCCCAAACTGTCCGTCTCAGAGAGGTGTCCGGCTTAGAGAGAGGGGAGGTACGGTGACACCAGTACGTAATTCTAAGAAAATAAACCTGAATCTATGCACAGTGAATGCACTTCTGTTTAAAGTGTTTTACTTGGGCAAAACTTAAAAACTGGAACAGTTTAATGGGACAGAGTACTCATTTCACATTGATTGTTCAATCGACAGTACAGATAAGCGTCTGCTTTTTGTACGAGGAGTCACGTACCTTTTTTGGTTACGTAGTTTGCTTTCCCAGATCGTAATTCACTGTCATATCAAACACATAATTCAGTTTTAAAGTACACACTATACATTTCACGGCGTAAATAACTTTGCAAGTGTCCGTTGACGGTCCGTTGTCCGTCTTATAGGCAGCGTTTACACGAACGCGGTTTCATTTGTAACCGTATCGTTTTCGATGCGGTTACGCCTTCCGTTTACGCGACACCGATCGAAACCGGGTCGATTTGAAACCACTGCCAAAAGTGGAGCGTTTTCAAAACGATACGGTTTCATCTGTCTTGTAAACGGCGAAACCGCATCGATTTGAGTACGGTTACCATTTTGGCGCGAAATTTGCATTGTTCGATTCAAAATGGTGAATTCTTTCTTTAATCGTACCCAGATCGCTTTGGTCTGTGATGACTTCAGCATGACGTAAAGAGTACGAAATCGGTTCTGTGTAAACACTTCTCAACCGCATCGATTTCGATGCGCTTTCGAAGTCGTGAAACTGTATCGATGTGAAAACGCGCTCGTGTAAACGCAGCGACAGAGAAGTTCCTTACAGTGAAATGACTGACAACACGGCAGGGACCAGCCCCAGGTGTACGTTAAGGGAGAGTTGACTGTATTATAGTATTTTTCGGAGAGGCCAGGCCAATACTTACCATTAAACACTCGTTCTTCTTTAACTTTCCAGATCAATGGGATGATAGTTGCAACCTTGACTCATGATCAAATGATTGACATTTTACGCAAGCCAGGATCAGTGTCTGCGGTTATCGTGCCGCCCTTCCAGAGTGGCAAACCAAGAAAGTATGTACTGTACATCGTTTTTCTTGGGAAGGCGTCGATTTCCCGCAAGTTGTAGAGATGTCAGTGTTTTTTTTTTGTTTGTTTGTTTTTTGTTTTTGTTTTTGTGTGTGTGTTCACTTTTCTATGAGCCTCCTGCTTCCAGCCAAGTCTAAAGCGCCTGAAAATTTTTATAATAATAATAATACTACTACTACTACTACTACTACTACTAATAATAATAAAGGCTTCCATAATAATAATAATAGTAATTATTTATATAGCGCTTTATTCTAAGACATCAGACTCAAAGCGCTTTACAACAGTAAGTGGGCGACTTCTTTATGGCGCATGTGGCAGTCGTTACATTTCTTTTTTAAATAACCAGGCCCCAGTTGCTCGAAAGGTGGGTAGCGCTATCTACTGGATAAATCAGTAACCGAAGGATAACCTAATTGTATTTGCTTGCATTTCTCCGTTGGATAGTGATTTATCCGGTGAATAGCGCTATCCACCCTTCGAACAACTGGCGCCAGAAGGATTCAACAGGCCTGCCCCCCAATACAGAAAGGGTCAGAGGCCACCACACCGGGAACACAATGCGCTACACTTTTCGAACAGTGTGTGGGATCTTTAACGTCCCACACAAGTGCTGCGAAACGGGGCCTACGGTTTATCGTCCTTAACCGAGAAGGCTAGAAAGTCTAGCCATTTGCAGATGTCATTACAGAGGCAGCACTTGCTCATTAGTTATTTTTAATGACCCTGAGTGTTGGTGCCGGCGAGGCTTGAACCCGCGACCTCCCGCATAGAAGTCTCGTCCTCTACCAACCGAGCTAACTGGTCGCCGGTTATGCTCCTTGGAATGGTCGGTGCTTTGCGCTGTGGTGAGATTTTCTGTGAAACCATATTTTCTTATTTGCGTTTTAAGCTTGCTAACACTCTCCTCAGTTTCTTTCTTGCTCAGATCCAGGGTTGTTTAATTCACACCGGTATATAGACAAATTTCCGATATTTCCTACCCCCGGGGCTACCCCAGGGGTATCAAGCATCCATGTGATTCTTACCGTGGCACTAACCGTGCCTCATGATGCGCTTTGGGCGTTCGATCTACTCCGGGGTACGGTCTCATTTTCCCGTTATTTACTTCCCTAGGGGTATTCAACCCGTTGGTGGTTCTTACTGGAGAGGTAATCGAGGCTCAATCACTACAATGTCTTCGTGTGGCAGCGCGTCTTCAGTAGCAGAGGAAACTGAATCACGTGATCATTCAGCAGCCTCGTCTTCGTCCATTGATGGTGGGCGTAAGCAGCCGCCAAAAGTCTTTCCAAAAAACAGTATAACAGGAAAGGACAGTCCATGGATCATGCGCACAAATGATGGAACTATTGTGGATATTAGGTAAGGCTCCTCATTTGGCATTAAAAAAAAACAAACGTGGCAGTGGCCGGGCGCTCAGCTGCTTCGTTTTGCCAATTACCTTAATATAGTACACTAACCTAACCGAAATTTCGTCATGTAAACCAAACGCACAATTATGCTGCCCTCAAGGATCCTCCTGGTGCTACGACCTTCCTCCCTCCATGTGAAACAGCCCAAGTTTTTGTGCCACGCAAGCTGGGGCTGACCTGTCTTCGGGCTAACATTTCTCAAAAACTCGGGATTAGAGAACACGGGGTGAAACCAGATCTGTGCGCCCGCGCGAATGAGAACCCCACTAAAACAACTGTTTTCACCCGTTGTTATCTAATGCCAACCGTCTCAAAAGTCAATGTAAATTCGGATTTTGACAACTCTCTCCTTTTCATTCTACTTGGCTTCTGTTTGGCTGGAACGAAACAAAATCCAGAAGCAGTGATTGTTGATGTTTGATTAGTGATGTTTTCCTCTCTTCTTTACAGAGCTACATATTCGGTTTCCCGCCCTCCAGATTCTCCAGCCTCGCTTGTCGCGAGCTCAACTTCCTCGGGTACGGGGAGTTCGCAAACCCTTCACGAAACTCCACGTCAGCAAAGTGCTTCATACGGCGCTTCATATACAGTGACTAGTGTGACTCCTAATGGTGAAAGACACCAGGGTTCCCCAGACGCACATGGGGCTCCTAAATGGAGCGGCTTCGCTGCAGTTGATTCAGAACCACGTCCTTCCAAGCCCGTGGGTGTGACACTTAAGGCCCATACAGCGTCTGGCACGCTATACGCCATCGCGAGTGGACCCTCTTCACCTCCATTGTCTCCACACACTCCTGAAGGCCCGATTTTTGGGAGCACGTCACAAAGGAATCGTAGAGCAGATGTTGGGGATCAGGGAGATGGGAAGATGAGAGTGGATGGAGATCCACCGGACGTCAGATTCCAAGGAGAAGGTTACGGAATTGTTCGCGTTAATGTTGATTCGATACCAGCCATGGCTGATAAACGCAACTCAAGTCAAGAGATAGCTTCTATGTCATCTGAGGAGAAAAGGGACCCCGTACCTTTTAAGGAGACAAGTCTCGGTGCCGTCATTACGACTGTGAACACTTACAAACAGAAACAAAGCTGCGAAGACATTACTGAAGCATCCATGTCCGAGACTGTCGATCAGATTGAGAAAGCGTTCGGTTTCAGAACGCCAGACATGATCGGAAACGGGACGGGGAGTTTGGAGAGGAATGGGAGCTTACGACGCCCACCCGGTGATCGGAGCCCGTTGGGTTCACTGCAGGACATTCACCTAAGACCCCGCAGGGCACAGTCCGGAGAGTCACTGAACCGTAACAGGAGCAGCGAGGATGAAGAATCCCCCGGGAACATACTGAAACGCCTGGCTAAAGAAGCAAATGAACAGGACCGCGCTCTGCAGCGAAAGAGCGAAGGAGATATACCACAGAACTTCATCAGTGGCAGAGCAGCGACCACTGTGTTAGAAGCTTCACCAAATTCTGTTGAGGTTAAGACGGAGGTGAGGCGTAAGTCCGAGTACGAAGCTCGTTTGGCTGCGCGAAATATCCTCATAGAACGCTTAGGAAACCGTCAGGCCCTTGAAGGTGATAGAGTTGATGGGATTAAAATCTACCACGCGAAGAGCCGAAGCACGCCAGCTGACGGGAAGCGGACAAGCGGAGAGAAGTATCCGCAGCTACGGCAAAGCTCGCAAGATGACACCGCTAAAAGTCCTCTGCAAAGAGATGAGCACGATGAATTAAAAGTCGCTCACCATTCCAGGCGGAAGAAGTTGGCCGAGTCATCTTCGAGTAAGGGTCGGACACCCGACCACAGCCGAACGCCTATGAAACCTGTGGTGCGCTCTGAGCGAAAAATACGTTTGTCTAGTTCTGCCCTTCAAAACGCACAAGGATCTCAAACGGTTCCCCGTCAGTCAAAGTCAAATAGACGGCGCCACATTGCTAAGCCTGCACCGACAAGCCCGGTTGCAGGTGGTAGGAATTCTGATTCGTCTGATGAAGAATTGAGGTTGCGAAGTGGAGATGGTGTCGATGAAATCCCGGCCATAGCCGGAAAATTCCAGTTCACGACAGAAAAGAACAAAAAGTCTTCAAGTCTTCCGCGCGAGTGGGAGACGAGAGCTTCACCCCACGTGAGTGTAACGCGTGAGTCTCGCGACACGCGCGAATCTCGCAGTCACCGTTCACACTCTCACTCCCATTTACGAAACGCGCGGATTACGAAGATTAAAATGAGTGCCAGCGAGGAGCCGATTGATTCTATTGTTGATCAGACCGCTCGGTTGCTAAATGCCGCCAAAGCTGTGAAGTACGACAAAGGTTCCTCACTGGTCGTAGCAGAAGATGTTCTGCACTCACTAACACGTGCGTCCGATCTGTTGCATCATCAATCGGCAACTGCCAGAGAGGAGAGGGAGATGGAACGAAAAGACAAAGACAAGTCACTCAGCAGGATAAAGGCGCCAGGTAAGAAACTTCCGTTGTCAAAGTCTGTTCTAAAGTATTTGAAAAGATCAACTTCACTGGAAAGTTAAGGATAGTCTGGAAAATCAGATATTCTAGGACGTTTTGTGCGCTATGGACTGCAGTTTTATGTGGGCTCGTTTGGATGAACAGAAATCTGGGCTGTATACAAAAAGTTTTAATGCTGAAAATCTAAATAGAGTGCCCCAGGTTACTATCACATAGAAAATTGTTCTTGTTCTTTTCTTCGTATCATTGTATCAATGCATAGTAGAAATTTTTGTAAACGTGCTTTAAACTGAATAGTTTGTTGCTTTAGCTATACGTGCTGCAAATCCAAAGCGCCCCCATCTTACAGCTTACGTTTAAACGTTCTCTTTCTAGCAAAAAAAAAAAAGAAAAGAAAGAATACCATCTCTGGCTTAAGGCGGGCGTACACCCGAATTTGAATGAAATTTTAAGAGGTTTAGAGAAGGGCTAAAAGGAAGAAAATTAGTTTTGAAATACTAACAGAGAGTTGACGCCCACCCAAGGGCACCCCAGGCTGGTAGGGGACTGTTTGCGTGTGCATCTACTAATTTTAAACTTCAAATTCTAATTTTTAAACTACATGAAATCTTCGCTATTTCTTATTTCTCAAAATTGTACTGCTCTTTTGAGAAAAACTACCTCCTCCCAAATATACCCAAAATTTTTCGAAAACCCCACAAAACATCTATTCAAGTTTTGAGCAGAGTGTTCTGCCATTGCTTGAAACGCGAACGCGATATTTGCTTCAAACCCTTTTAAACGGCAGAAAAACGGCTTGCAGGTTTACCCTTGCCTTAACACAGCTGGAAGTCCGAGCGGCTCAGTTGGATTTGAACGGACACACCAAAGGATTTCATGGGTAGATGTAATTTTTTTGACCCACTGTTTCGTAGGAAAGTAATTCCCAGCATGTCTTTTTTTAATGGTCGCAATTCGGCATTTGATTTGCGCGAAAGGTTTTTTTATAACCGTTTCTTCCCTGTGTAGACAGCATAACTATTCGGTATCTATTCAGCGGTTGAAGTTTATCGCAGCTAAATAATATCAGCCGACGTTCCAACCTGATAGAGATATCTTTCATTGGAAATTTAAGGTGCGGTTTCCAGTCGGGAAATCTTATTTTTTCAATCCTGAAAAACCCGAGATGAAGAGGAAAAGGCGAGTTCCGTATTCTAAGCGTTGTTTTTCCCGCTGAATGTCGATAGCGTGTTACCGTATCATGTGCAGCAGGAAATTCAGCAGTGCGTGAACTGTAGACCCTTTGACAAACTGAAATCGAATCTGCCTCGTTTATCTATTATCGTTATAAAAAAACCTCCCACTCTTTGAGGCCAAGACAAACAGAGCTGACAATTTTGCTTGGGTGCATTCGATACGCACGATTTTGCTCTTAAACCAAACAATGTATGTCGTGTTTTTTGTTTGTTTTTTCCCCTTGCTTTCGTTCTGCATGTTGGCGAGCTCCTGTGAGCTCTTTATTTACATTTCGTAATGCATGGATAAAAATCAATCCAGAGTGTAATTGACGTGACAGGAAGGCAGGCGATACTGATCTTTCGCTATTATTACTTCAAAAGATTTCGTTTAGTAACCGTTCAATCTGCGAACTCAGTATTACAGTATGTTCAGAGACAAAGCGATGGCTAAACGCAAATGGGATTTGAGTACCATTTTTGACCTACCAAAAGCGAAAGCGCGCGTCCAAGCCCTGTCTCCGAGGAATTTGCGTAAGCATATCACACTTCTTTTATTTCTGACATGCTGTTTCTAGTTGAGATCAGTAGATGGCTTTCAGTATATTTTTATTATATCGTAATGCAAACAGTGTAAGAGGAGAGGTTTTCATGGTGAGTCTGGTTCGAATGGCTTCATGATATTATTTTGATAGTCAAGAATTACGAACCGCATCGCACGACTCCTAATGTATATATAGTGTGGGGTTGTTGAAAACGGCTTGTTACGCGTCGACTTCAAAACAGAATCGAGTTTCGTGAGAAAATCGTAGTATCTTTCCGTTTACAGAAAATGAAGGCTATATGTATTGAACTGTTTGTACACCGAAGGTTACTGTATCAGGCAGTAGTTCGCGGTATTTGATCAATAGGTTTGAGAAGAAAGAAATCATACCTGTATGCTGCGTCATGTTTATACGGGATGATAAGTTAAATTTTGGATAATTTAGACACTCCGGGCGGGCATATTGGTCTCTCTTTTTTTTTTTCTGTAAAAAGTTCCACATTGTGTTGTGATTTCCCTCCACTCGATATTAGCGGAGAAAGACTTGAACAGAAATGTCATTTTCCGACCACATTTGTTCGGACAGTTGAGGGTGCTGTTTGTAAGTTCTGCTTTGTTCGTTCTGTGTAATTTATGGTGGAAGTATCCTCGTGAGGGAGTAAAAAAAGACTAAGTTCTTTTGCGATTATTTTAAAGCGGTTGGCTGCAAGATGCATGGCAGCCAGATAAATGGGATTTATTGCCAATCAGGTCGGATTTCAGTGCCTAAACGGCGTTACAGAGATTTATGCTGCGAAAGATTTGTAGGAATCAGATTTACGCGCCGGAGATTCGTGATTCATGACTTAAGGCATATTTAATGCTCTGTTATTTTTCAAAACATTCACCTTGCTTTGTTTGCTGGCCACAAGTCTTCTGTTAGAGGTTGCGTCTAGCACATTTGTTGAAAGCTGCTAAACTAGATGGGCCGGGTATTTAGACAGACCTTAGTCGGGGCTTGACAAGACTGCGTTCCAAGTCATTCTCAGTAGGCCAATGCTTGTATACATAGGCTGTTCATTGCCAGTCGAGAACAGTGTCGAGGAGGCAAGAGCAGAGGAGAAAGTCATTTATCTGCTTGAAGCAACTCACTTCTAGAAAGGTCTAGAGGTAAAAATAATTGTTGTAAACCGCGGTCTAAGTGAGCCTTCGTTTAGATAACTGGCCCAGTAGGTTCACGGTTCACGAATTTTTGTACTGATCATTTTGTAACATTGCTGAAGTACGTTCGTGACGCACCATGGCAGCGTTACACGGCTCCAGCAACATTTGGGAAACATACGTTGCGACTGCTAAACTTTGTGATGGGAGCAAAAGGGCAACTCTGTCCTGTTTTGAGCTTCAAGTTAGTGTTCGGTGTCCAAAGGAACTCAGGAAAAAGTAACTTTTCTTGAGGGATATGATGCGCAAATAGCAAACCCTAGCGCATATGTTATGAACGGACGGACCCAAAGGTCATGACAGAGTGTATCGTCCTTTGCAACGCCGGTAGATTTTACGCCGTTTTCCATCGTTTTCTTGGCTGGACTTGAGCAACTAATATCGTTTTTGCGAAAAGAAGTGGAACACTTCATGTTACGTCTGCTTTTTGCCCAACTTCCTCGCTCGACAGATAACTTCCTTCTACTTAAGAAAGGCGTGGTTTTGTTTGTCTGGAGTATCAGACGACTTGATGTTTGTGTTCAGTTTAAAAAAAGAAAGAAAGAAAAAATAACTCACCCCAAGAGTGTAGTCGGAAGCCGTAATCTCTCAGCAAGGAATGGATCAATATTCTTATTTTCGCAGCAGAAACAAGTTCTGCTCTTTAGATCTTAGCTGCATTCAGATTGCACGTTTAGTTGCGAATTCGACACATTTTCACTACTCTCAGGCTTTTGTTTTTCTTTTTAATTTCAACGAGGACAGGCAAATTAACATGAAATCACGTTCTAGCAAAACCCTAGCATTGAGTCTTCGGTTACTTCATTGATTTTTCTGGAAGTCAACAGTACTTTTAAAACCTTTTAAACCCCACCTTCCGCGATCGCTGTTCATGATCGATTTTTATTTTACGTAAGTCTTGAAAGTTTTGCCCACTTGCGCGCAGTTATGCCCTGACATGTTCTAGAAACTATGAGATAAAAAAGTCCACCAATGGCTGGCGCTCTTTGGAGTTCTCAAGAGATTCACTGTAGCGTAATAAACAAGCCTGCAGGGCTGCTTGTTGTGACCACCTGCGAAGAAGCGAGGCAGTCTCTGCAGATCAACAACAATGGCGCCTCGTCTGGAACCGCATGTGGATTTTGGTTAACACAGAAACATGTTGAGCATGCATGTCGAAGATTCGCAGTCAAAATCAGCGCGAATTCTTTGGAGAACGAATGTAAGACCGTCATCTGCTGGTGACGCTTCATCCGGTAGGCTTCTTGTCTCTCCTAGATTATGCAAACTCCTCAGTCTTACCCTCGAGTTTGCGATAAAGCCCCTACTAATCCATTGACTTGAGAGCTTTGGGGCGACACTCAAGTGGCTTTGCATTTATTGGCATATTTTGTCAATCTCGTCGGGCAAAAAGCCCAAATTTCCAACTCGTTTTCAAGAAGTTGTCCCAATCGTTTTCAAAAGGTTTCCATGTTGTTTGTTTTCAGGTCGCGGACGCTCTCATGGACCACACAAGTTTTATATTCCTGTTGTTCCTAGAAGACACAGCTTCGACGAAAGAATATTCGCTGCTCCGGTAAGGGAAATGTGTTTGAACACACTATAGTCAAGTTGCTAAGAGGAGCCGGTTGAATTGCGTTCTAAATGGCTTGGAATGTGCCTAATCTTGCTTAACGCCTACGATGTTTTGTGTATTTTGTAAACCTTTTGCTCTGTCTTCGAACTCCTTTTGTATACCTTCGTTTTCCATCGCAATTTTGATACTCTGAGCTGGGAGAACTTGTGGTTTCAGTTTCGCCTGCATTACGTGCCATCACATTTTTCTGTGCTGAACTGAAGTCTTCTACTTGATAAAACACTTCGTGTATCATTCTCCAGTAAATGAATGTATCACCCTGTGTTGTCTTTGGATGAAAAAAACTTATTGCAAAACAAGGTATCCTGAGTTTTGGAGGGAAGGAGGTGTCTAATAAAAATGAGCCAATAGAATTTGCAGAAGTGGGCAATGGTGAATTTGATCATCGTGGGGTTCGTGGTCTGTGAGATTGTGAAGTGATTATGTTTAGAGAAAATGAAGGAATTGAATGAACGATATTTTTCACGGTGTTGATGTGCTTGTCGAGTAAGTGATAGAGCTATCATACCGTGCAGCATTTTACGATCAATCTTCTTATCTTGTCGTTTTTCGTTCTATTTGATTTCTCACTCGAACGAATTTTCGGTTTCCTCTTCGCCATGAAAAGAATGTAGTAGTTGGTAAGGATTTTTTCTCAGCCTCTGAGCATTTGTGCGCAACAAGAAACAGAATCAGGTATGAAATCGGTCGATCAACTGGAATTGCCTACCAGTCCAGGGTTATCAGGGGTGTTGACAAGATATTTTGGTTATCAATCAATGAATTTATATTTAGAGTTTAGAGTTTATTGCAGTTTCACCACCAATTAAGGTGGTGGGGGCCACACGACAGAGCTTTCGCCCCAATTGATAGTGCACCCATAGGGCACCAGGCTACTCGATTAAAAAATGACGTTTATAATATTCGGATGGGCGCTTCCTCGTTGTATCAATTCGTGGGTACAAGCTTTCATTTGGGTCTCTTTGGTATTACAGGGTTTTATTTACAATTAACGTAACTTGTCAACCGGGAAGTCAAAGTTATCAATTCATCTTTCCTAAGTGAAGTATTTTAAAAATCCCATAAACCAAGGGGCTATAAAACGACCTAAAGTTTATACAACTTACGCTGTAGAAACTATAACAGGAAATCGTTGGTAGCAAGGCATAACAAACGTCGACCGGTTAGCTTAGTTGGTAGAACACGGAACTATCGTACAGGAGGTCGTGGGTTCGAACCGCGGCCGGAACAACACTCAGTGTCTTTAATAACTGAGAAGAAAGTGCTGCCTTTGCAATGCCATCTGCAAAAGGTTATACTTTCTAGTCTTCTCGGATAAGGACGATAAACCGTAGGCCCCCTCTCACAACCATATTTCGTTAAATTAATTTCGTGGTACGTTAAAGAACCCACATACTGTTCGCGAAGAGTAGGCGGCGTTGATCCGGTGTTGTATTCTAGCCTTTGTGCATGTGATTTCATGGTTGGGTGGGTATATTTGGGCCCGCAATAATTGGCCTCACGCTGTTGTAGTCACCCTGCCATAGGCTTTGATCCTTGGCAAAGGATGAAGAAATTAACGTTCACAATGTTTCCAAGCTCGTCCTCAGTCCCCGAAGAGCCCTACAGGTGGTTTGTGGATTAAAATATTGCCCAGTGTTTTGCGTGCGATTTGGTCTTAGCTTTGAGTTGGCGTCAACAGTTATTACGTCATCAGCTTAAAAGTCACGCACGACTGCCATATTAGTAAGAGGAAATGAAAAGTTTGTATGGTTAATTTCTGCTGAGGGAAGTCACGATAACGTGTTTCTCGATCTCTCTGCAGAGTGTGAAAGGAAATTCCGGTGAAAGGTGAGGCTGCAGTCTTGCATGTTTGCTTGTGTTTCTGTCGGGTTCTTTTGAGCCTAAAGCCTTGATTTCATTGTGCCATGAGTAACCGGGGTCAATGTTTTCAAAATTTGATTTTAGTTTGCTGACAAGGGAAAGTATCGGAAAAGAAGCCGAACTTGAAATGAAGCTCGCTATTGTGTCAAACGCCTTGATGAAGGTGAGACGGGGACGGCTATTCATAGAGTTATTTCAGTAGAGTTATGACTTAGAGTTAGAGTTAACGACTGCCAAAATCCTGAATTCATGATTTTGGAAGGGTTAGCGTAAAGTTTAGTGATTAGGTCTAAACCATGATTTAAGAGTCAAGCCGGTTCATTTAATTTTGGCTTTCCAGAATCTTGAATTCAGGATTTTGGCAGTCGTTAACTCTAACTCTAAGTCATAACTCTACTGAAATAACTCTATTGCTAGTCGACCCCAGGTGAGACGGGCAGTCGCGAGAATCGTACGCACTGACTCAATACACCTTATTCCAAAATGGCCGCCATTTTAATATTCTTTTGTTTTTATTCAAATTAGCCCTTTTGGCCTCGTTCAAGGTGAAATATTCTTTTGAATTTTGGGCTTGAGGACGAGGCCAAGAGGGCTTATTTGAATAAAAACAAAAGAGTATCAAAACCATTTTGGAATAAGGCGTATAAGGAGCTTAAGCAACCACGATGTCGACGACAACGAGAACACTACAAAACAAGGGCGAAGTAATTACAATAACACGAATTTCTGTTTTCAGGTGACGTTGTCATAGCCGCCGTCGCCGTCGTCCTTGCTTAAAGTGCACCTAAACGCAAATATTTTCGTTTTTAATATAAGGCTCTCCCCTAAAAGCAAACATTTTGCGATTTGTACTCGAAAATTTTGGTTTTTAGGTGCTACGCAAGTTACGTAAAATCAGCAAAACCAGCAATCATTTGGACCCACGACCGAGCAGGGAGAAGCCTGGGTCTATTCTCGATTTTACGTCACAGACTGTTTTGCAACGCAAAAATTCTTTGAAAACTTGATTGCAAAGGAGGTGTGTGAATCTTGTAGGGGACTTGTGTCCTTTTGTTCTCACAGCTGCTCTTCAAATAAATAAGTAAATAATTAAATGACTGCTGGTTTTGCAAACTTTACGCCAGTGCGACACAAAGAGCGAAATTATAAAATTTGGTAAAATATGTTTGCTGTAGGTTGAATTCTTTTAAACGAAGAATTTCGCCCTTAGGTGCACTCTAAGTTCCCTGATGTTATAACGTGCAGTATGCGCGCTATAGGTCATAAGGACGGCTCGGTTGCTTTTTTTTGGCACTTGGTCACCCTTCAGGATTTCATACATAAATTCAAAAGCTAAAACCACCACCACCGTGAGCAAACAGCACGAGCAAATATGGTCGTCTGAATTACTGTTGTTCGCTTTTACAGGAGGGAGAGGAAAAGCATCGATTGGATTCAGAATTGAGAAAACTGCAGAAAGAAAACAAGAGATTACAGGAAGATCTTCGTACAGCTTCGCATCAACTTCGGAAGTTTACCGAGTGGTTTTTCTCGTCGATCGAGCCGAGCAACACGTGATAATTGCGAGCCGTTTGTCATATATTCCTATTTTTTTCATCACTTACGTTATAAAACCCATTGAACGTATTCTAATCATGGAATAAGCGACTTACAGTGTTATATAAAAAGCAAAAACGACTAATAGTAAAAACATGTAAAATATCGTATTTTTCCTTTTCATGGCCGTTTGATAAATCAAGGAAATTAGGAGATATATTTGAATTTTACAATATTTTTAAGATTTGATAATCAAGTTGACATAGTAAGTATAGCTTAGATCCATTTATCTTACGAAGTGGTTTATATTTGACATATCGGCTTACTCAGAGGTGGCGACCAACGATACCTCGAGCTCCTGTTAAACGATCAAACATTTTAGTCCAACATCGTGTTGGATGAGCATCTTTGCCCGTTTAGCCGCCTGTCTGATCATTGCGTTTAAATGGTTCCCCATGTTTCATATAACATTTTGTGTTGCGAACAAATGTTTGATCGTTTAGCCACCCACGAAAATGTTTGATGGGCTTAGCCGGGACTTCAAACTAGTTAATGTCCTGCTGTCACAAATTATGGAAACCGATAGCGACTGAGTAACTTCATACAGAAGAGCTTGAACTCTGATTTATACATCATAGATTTCTTCATCAGTTATTCTGTTGGTCGAAAATAACGTTTTCAATTAGAATCCTAATTAAGAAAAGAGACGCGAACAGCAGCTCTTATGCATAACATATTCTTTTCTTGGAATTCCCTTGATCTATTGAATTAGTTACTCGTTCATTATCAAACGCCGAATATATGTCATACGTGGGCTATAAAGCTGTTTCAGGCTATTTTGCAGTCTCTAAAAATGGATTTTGTGAGATCAAAGAGCACTATCGGTTCGTGGGTTATAAACTTTCTTTCCTGTTTTTGGTTTCAGTGCGTTAGTTAAAATACCGCAAACCATATTTAACCAGCAATAAGTCGCAATATCAATCCATGTGTACGTCTTATTCGCAGGTGGATGAGTTAAGTGCCCCTCTGTCGATTTTATTTTATTATTATTATTATTATTTTGCTCGATAGTGACGTTTTTGTTATAAATTAATTTATTTCAGGGAAAAAAGAGGCAACTTTTATCCTACGTGATATATATTTTGAGAATAGTAACGCGGGAAAAAAACTCGATGAGTCATCGCCATCGATACCGGTCCAGCAGTGGTGTTACTATTCCTTTACGTCCATGTCTTTGTTAAAAAAAAAAAATCCATCAACCGTTGAAAACATTGTACTTTGTGTTGTAATGTGTAGCAAAAGTTGGTATGGCGATTCCCTTTACAGTGTCTGATGGGAACTACGCGCCGGTCACAGCGTCGTCTTAAAAGGCTTGAAGTAACGTTAAGAGGGAATTTTTAATTGGTCATCTACGAGTATGACTTGTTTGTTCAGTTTTAACCCAGGTTAACAGCCTAACTGGTACTCTTCAAGACAATAAGGAAAATTTTGTTAAAAGATCTATTATATGCTTGTACAAAGCTTGTTGTAAGGAAAAAATAAAGTTATAAGTTAAAGAGACTGCTGTTTGCAGAGTTTGTGTACACGTAGCAGCTTGCTTGCTGAAAGTAAATATAATCGAGCAAACAGATCCTTTTTTCCTTCCTTCCTTCCTTCCTTCCTTCCTTCCAGCCAGCGAACAAACAAACAAAGGTCAACACAAAAATAAACGAATAAAAACGAACTTTCTCCATTACAAAGTATATTCGTTTGTATGTGACTGTTGTTGTACACGTTCTCAGGGAACTGATCTCGAGTAAAATTCCAGGCCAAAAACTTTCGGATACCGTAGTTGTAGTTCGTAGTTTGTAGTTAAATGTTACCGTACTTTTCCATTTTATTTGACTGAAATTACTTGAAACACCATCACAACAATAGAAAGACAACCGTTTTCAAATAAGTGCTTACAACTAAATTAAAATACTATAAATCGGCGCTAAACTGTGAAATACTGTTCCCTTTCCTGGACTAAATTGACTTTAACTAATTTCAATTGATTTTAATCAATTTAGTTCAGGAAAGGGGACGGTGTTCGCGGTTTAGCGCTGATTAATATCATGAGATAGACCTCAAAAAAGGTTTATCTTCTCTGTTAATTCTTTATCTGATGTCAAGGATTCTTCTTACCCGTACGTCACTCTCATAAGGGTGGTGAGGTGGTCCCAAAAGTGTGCAGCTGCTTCGTCTGTGGTCGTCTCCCATGCATACGTATATGGGCGCTAATTGACGAAGGGATTGTGGAAAGGGGAAGAAGAAAGCGTTTCCATTCTCTCCTACGCCCATCTCGGGTGCATTTCACGCGATTTGGGACGAGTCAGATGGCGAAGAGTGTTACGTTGTGTAAACGTCAGAAAGTGTCCTGAGGGGCTGTGCCTGATAGGATTTCTTGCTTGGTAACCAAGCAAATTATTAAGGAGTGGGTCAAGGAGTGATAGAATCTGAGGCAAAATTAATACCTCGACAAATTTTGCTGTTAATCAAGCCTTTTAGCAGTCACCTGGAATGGGTAAAGAAACATTGGAGGTATAAAGCTCTAAAATTTTATCCCGTTGTCAAATTTTAGTGGTCGCTATAAGGGTTTCGCTACTTTTCAGGAGTTCTGTTCCCCGGCAAGGGAGCACGTCGAATTCAGAGATAGAGTCCGAAAAACCTTGTATTATGGACAGTATAGCGACAGATCTTTGCCTTCATTGGCTGTAACAGGTAAGATAAAGTTAAAAGACAAACTTATTAGAATTTCCAGTGTCTTTGGTTTCAATAAGTTTGCTTTTGCTGAGTCAGTTCAAGTTGAATTTTGCTTTGTGATCGATCCCTCGTGGTAAAAGTAATTAAGCTTATAGGCCATTTCGGAATTGCGCAGGGAACTGGGGCGAGTTTCATATTTGAACCAATCGATAAATTGACACCATCACATGAAAGATAACATTGAGATTTGCCATCTGTCCAAGTTTGATTCTTTTAGGTCAAACAGAGACCAAGTTACAGACTTTAAAACACAGTTAAAAATACATACAGACGTCTCTAATTTTGAGGCTGCGTCCCCTAAAACCATTTAAACTCTTAACATTTTTTACGATTTCTGTAATATTCATAAAAATAGGCAAACAAAGTGATTTTCACCTCTCCTATTTTCAAATGGTAGGACCATGACAGGATTTTCCAGCTGTTCCAACTCTGATAAATTTTTTTCAGAGTTTATATGGTTTTGGGGGACGCAGCCTCAAAATTAGAGACAATTGTATGGATTTTTAACTGTGTTTTAAAGTCTGTAACTTGGTCTCTCTTCGAACTAAAAGAATCAAACTTGGACAGATGGCAAATCTCAATGTTATCTTTCATGTGATGGTGTCAATTTATTGATTGGTTCAAATTTGAAACTCGCCCCAGTTCCCTGCACAATTCCGAAATGGCCTATAGCCGGCGCATTGAGTGGCGTAGTTTCAGGTTGTGGTAATGAAGGTGCAAAAATGGAAAATACAATTTAAACTGGTTCATAAAAATTGGAACATGGAAAGAATTTAAATGGAAACACACACACACGTTATACAGCTATCATAATTATGTTAAGCCCAATAGTGGGTTTTGTGTGGGGGTGGGGGGTGGGGGGGAGGTTGACCCTGGGGAATTTGACGTTTTCATTGAAGCTGGTGACATAGTGCCCACCACTGGGCACCTACTGAATGTCAAATTCACCATGCCCCAGGATCTCTTGGTCTTCCAAGATGGTGGCCGTTTCTAATTCCCTGATCCACGTACATGCTAAAATCCCAACCCAGGGAAGGCTCTCCTAGTCAATTTCCTGTGGGTAGCCCCCCCTCCCCCAACAAACCTAACCTTGTTCTCATGGCAAAAGTTGTGGGAACGAGGTTGCATTAGTTTACTTCACACTGGCTCAAGGTAATCGTAGTGGCTGTTAAGAGCAAGTGTGAATAAAAACATATTGTAATCATAGGCACAGTTATAAAAAGCATCCCAGGCATCATCATTATAAGATCAGAAAGTGTCATTTTGTCCCACAGTGATGTTGCATTATATTTTGTTCATACTGGGTTGTAACATGGTTACAATAATCGTGATTTGCATGTATGGTGCTTATGTCGCTGGTGTGCACTGAGCCTTAACCTTTTCACTCCCAGTAGTGCCTTTTCGATTTTACACTGGCTAATGCGAGACAATAATTTCACTCTCATCAGTGTGGGAGCTTTTGGGAGTGAAAGGGTTAAGCTCAAAAACTTGCACTATTAAGTGAGTGATTCTTTTTCTTTAAGGTCTGTCTTTGATTCCCTCTAATTTTCTCAAGTAATCTTACCCCTTATTGTTCCGTAATTTCTTGGCATTCACATAGATGTGGCTGTTGAAGTTCTTGGTTCTGTTGCACCAGGCAAGAGGAAACGTTTAGACACAACCTATGCCATGGCTGTGTCAAGGTATGATGACCTTTGTCCTTAAACAGTTAGGAGTATTCCATGTTCCAATTTAATAAGTCTCCTAAGATTGGGGAATTCTCTAATCCAGGTCCTTCAGAGTTTACCACCCTCCATTTTAGGCTGCTGTGTCAGTTGGCAGGACAACAAGTCATGTATCAGTTAAGCTTCAAAGTAAATAATTGGTCACTCCCATATGGATATAATCACGAGCTCAGAAGGAATAATTATTGTTAATAAAATATCATGTCAGACTGAACATCTTAACCATCCATTTACCAATCATTGAGCATAGCAGCACAATAATTATGGTTTTTGGTGTTAAGTAATTTAAAAAAGGGAAAAGTTACTACTGTTTTCACTACCGTTTTATGAACATTGCGTCAGACGATCCTTGCTGTTTGTTGTAAAACTCCAAAACTCTTGGTGGCACAGTGTGTGCATGGATTCCAGCCTAGTTAAAAGCTCATGTTCAAAACACACTGTAATATGGTAAAAGTAATTACAGATCACAATCCGAAGTGCAAGTCCTTGAACCTGGAACTTCCTATTTTAAGTTTCATCGCTCAAACCACTTGACAGCAATAGCTTGTGAGAAGTTGAAATTTCTATGCTCTCCTTTCCTTGTTAAGGTTTCTAACAAATTGTTTTGTTTTGGTTTTTTTTTTGCTGCATTATTGTCTAGCATGTTGACCATAATGTCTACTCTTAAGATGCAGCTGAATTTCATTTCTATTTCTTTAGGAGGGCTAAGATATCTCCTTGCACGTTAGTGATGGGCGTTCTCTACTCTGAACGTCTGCGGCTAAAGAATCCTGAATATCTCACAAGGATCTCATCCTCTGACTTGTTCTTGATATCAATGGTCAGTCCTGTACTCTCGTTGTTTCATTTTCAAATTTAGCATGCTTTTAAACCAACTGGGGGTTACTTACCCTGGCTCTAGAGGGCTGCATTGTTTAGAAAATAATTTATTACACTCTGTCTAGAAAACTAAAATACCCAAGTAACCATTTCTGGGGTTCAGCAGAAGGTGAGAGATGGCTTTTGTTTCTGTTGATGCTTCTCACTTCATGCCGCATTATCGCTCTTGAAAGAACGAAACAGTTTCCTTTGGTTTTGTTACTTGTTATGGTAATTATTTTGCAGTGACAATGACAGTGGACAATGTGATGTTCAAACGCTGACCTCACCAACAAATCATTTATTTTTCCTGTGGATGCATTGTCGGCTGCTGAAATTGCTTAGAAAAGAGTGTTTGAGCCATTATTTGAAAGATAACTCAAGGAGCAATGGGTTTTGTTTCTCTGCTCTCAAAATCACCCTAATGATGCATTGTGTGCATTGCAAAGTAGTGTTATCACTTCATATAATTAATTTTTGTACCCTCAAAATTCCATATTGATGTACGTGATGGTAATTAATGTCCAGTCAAATTGGTAGAATGTCCACCCAAAAGGAAGATTTGAAAGGACACAAATTCATGTCCTGTTAAGGAAGAAAAAAAATAATGATTATTTCCAGTACTGTAAATTATGTGCTCCATGTGCCAGGCAAACATAATTTCACCGCAATATCTTGTTATGTTTTAGATGGTGGCATCAAAATACTTGTATGATGAAGGTGAAGATGAGGAAGTTTTCAATAATGATTGGGCCAGAGCAGGCAAGGATTAGTCGATGAATTGTTGATTGCTCTAAGGTCACATTCACTGAAGTTATGCATGTTTAAAGGCTGGAGAACTGTGACATGCACTTGTAAGGCTAACAAACATTGGAATATCACAGAAATACAGCTGCAAATTGCCTATTAATTTTTATTTCAGTTGAAAGGTGAAAAGGTCATTTTTTTTCTTCTGTGAACTGTGATTTCGGCAGAGGCTGTGAGATGTGATTTTTGATGAAAATTATCGTGAAATGAGAATGCACCTTAAACCACCCATTATTTTGGTTTCTACATGCATCTTTTGCAATTTTGGCAACAAAATCATACACTGTACTATACAGGTGTAATAAACCTTTTTATTTTTTTCTCGGTGCATGAGTGGGCGGAATTCAACGAATCCTGCAATCTGATTGGTTCCGGGAGCAGGTGGAATTTTCTCATCCGGCCCACTCACGGGGGCGGAATCATTTGCATGCTTATAGCCCAAAAATGTTTGGGTCTTTTGCATGCCTTTCATTGTGTTTTAGAAAAAAATTAAAATGTTATTCACCAGCCTAGGTCGGCCCATATTGAGAAAAACTGTGCCCTCTGTCTTGAGCATCCAAGACAGTTTTTCCCAATATAGACCTCCCAGCTGGTGAATAACCCCTATTTAGAACTAAGTTTGATACAAACCATGACTGTTGCATGGTCAGGACTCAACAAAATGACATATGAAGTGAATCATAATTATGTTGAACTGCGGATGTGAAATCAAGTGAAGCTATGATCCTCGCAGTTATGAATGCAATTTTAGGAATTGCGTAGAGAAGCCTGAAAAAATTCAGGACTTCAACCGGGTTTGAACATGTGACCTTGCAATGCTGGTGCCATGCTCTAACCAACTGAGCTATGAAGCCAGGACTGTTAAGTGACCAAATGTGGTGCCAACTCTGTTTTTAATAACTACTACAAAACATGGCCATACTTATATTACAAGGACAACAAGCAGGGCTTTGCTTTGGGTTTAGTTGTTAAAAAAGCAAAAGTAATCATTTATTTTTCTCCTGAAGCATGAGAAGACCATTTCATTGTCCATGAATTGTGAAACAACCACTTTGTTTCCTGGGAAATGGGATCCACCCCACCCCCCACCGCCCTTTACCACCTTCATGTTTGAACTGATGTGGGAGGATTTGAAGATGAAGGATTGTTGCAGTTATGAAGCAACCTAGGTAGTTTCAAAAAGAAAGCTTCAACAAATTTCTCATGGTTCGAATCCCATTTCAATTACCATTTGTAGTGGAAAGTCTGTCAGACCAATGTGCTTTTGTAATCACTAGGGACCGTATGACTTCAAGTAAGCAAAGCAATGTGTCCCAGGACAAAAAAATTAATGTCAGCGGGTTTAGCTTTTGATGGCACAATATTGCCCCTTACCCGTAGTTGTAAAATGTAGTAATTCCAAAAGTTGGACTTATGTCCAGAAATGCCAGGAATTAGAGGCACGCTCAATTTTGATGTCCATCATGAAGTGTCCCATTGAGTCTAAGCGTCTAGTGTCTATTTCTAACAATGAGGTTAGGGTTTGTGTTAGGGTTATTTCTAGATTAGGGTAAATGCAGCTGCTTATGTTTAGTTTCACAGTTTGGGGGACACTTTGTGATGTTTATTGCCTGTATTTCTGGACACAGAGGTTGAGAAGAATAGCAAGGGGACACTTTGTGATGCTTATCAAAATCGGCATGCATCTAATCACTTGCATGTCTGGACATATATCTGTAAAGTCGAGTTCAAAAATTTGTCAACCATGAGCAGGGACGAAACAAGTGAAAAATATGGATCCACTGAAGGGCTAGGAAGTGGAATTGAGAAAGTGTGGACACCAGGACCATTTGAGCTGTTTTTCCATCCCACTTGGAAGGGAAGGAGCTGGAGGCTAATGCATGACATTTTAGTTGCATTTTTAACCTCACTCGCCGTCTAAGACAACTTCGCAATGTATGTTTAGAACCGCTCGTTTCAGGCTTCTTTTGAAATTTCAGTTACTACTCAAGTATGTGTTCATAACTGCAATGATTTTTCATCTTCGAACAATGGAATACAGTTTAGTTCAGCTTGACATTTGTATTTCCTTTCATTTTTTTCTCAGGAAGCAAAACTGTAAATGAAGTGAACAAATTGGAAATGGAATTCTTGGCTTCCATTGTAAGTGCTATTTATTTATTTATTTTAGTTATTTATAAAGCCATGATCATCAGACAAGCCTTATATTTCATTTTGTTTAGGACTGGAGCCTTTTTATCAGCAATGAAGATTTTTTGGATTTTGTCAACAAAGTTGAATCAAGGTACGTGGATATGCTCATTACAGGAGGAGGACTCATTACAAGGAGTCGTATCATAACTCAATAAAGTAACATGGACTGGAGAAGTGTAGTCCTGACATCGACTCGCGTTTCGACAATCTGGGCAGAAGTTACCTCTTGACTCTGAAGAAGAGTTTTGCTCAGGTTGTCAAAATGCTAATCATTGTCATAAACAACAGTCCTTCACAGTCTGTACTTAGCTAATGTAACGTTAAATAACTTTAATTGAACTGCTCAAAGATACAGCTTGATAGCAGCCAAGATCGGTTGCAGCTGACAGATACATTAATTACAGACGACTTAAATATGCACAATCGGGTACATGCCACACCGAGTATTCGCATGTACCAAAATGATTATTAACTATGCTAACAAATATTGACACAGGTAAGGTATGCATATTGCAGTGTGATTTGGTTACGAGGTTGGTGAGTTTTCGCTGGTACTGCGAAATCAATGCTGAGCAAAACCTCCCTCACAAGATAACATTATATGCACACTACATTCACTTGTATTGATAGGAGGACAGCAACATTTTGCTTTCATTGTTTGTATTGAACAGAGTGGCAACAACTCACGGATTACACCGTGGCTGGTTCAGCTATGCCGACCTGTGTACACTGCTAGATAACTCAGGATTCCGTCATCTCTTGAGTACTGCGAGAATGGAGGTTTTCAAGGTAGGCAATGGGTTCTATACTGTAACTCACGAGGCTTGCAATACTCCTGCAGTTCCTGTTTACGCTAACTCTTGGTATTAATAATTTTGTTCCAGGGCCCTGGAAAACTCCAGACCTACAATTTTATAGACATATTTTTACCCCCCCCCCCCCCCCCC